>CM033328.1:29995450-30317724 GCA_019359835.1 Pharus latifolius | reverse complement strand
GGTCACCGTCTTCTTTAACGGGGGACGTCCCCTCGTTATCGGAATCTGGGAGCGGCCCAAGAGGTCCGCCGGAGTGGCGGTGGCGACGCTTTTCCTCTGGACCGGGGCTGAGTTCCCGGACGTCCGGGTTCTCCTCCGGAGAGGTTGGCTCTTCAGCGGGTCTCTTCCCCCGACCGGTGCGAGCGCGAGGCTCCCCGCGCCCGCGGCCGGGGGAAGTTCTTCCCCGCGTTCTGGTGAATGCATTCGCTCGACCTCCCCCTGGGCGAAACGGACCTGTTCCGCCGAGGGAGGGAGCTTATGCACTGTAGCTGCCGGCCCGGAGGCTTCCGGGGCCGGCTGGGGGGAGCCCCCTGCGAAGACCCCCGGGACCGGAAAGGGGGAAGCCCCTGTAACATCCGGAACCGTCGAGGGGGGAGCCCCCGCGGCGACATCTGGAGCCGGGGAGCCCATGCGGGGGGAAGTCTGCTGAGGCACGGGAGCTGCTCTGTCGACCGCCCCCGATGCAATAAACGCGACGCGGGGGGTGGGACTGGCTCCCGGCGTAGGGAAAACCCCCGGCATAAAATGGGCTCCCGGCCCCGAGAATAGGCCTGGGACGGGGTACCCCCCTGGTGCCATGAAGGGCCCTAGCATGAAGTAGCCTCCCGGCACCGGGACGGGCCCAGGTGCCGAGAAGGGTCCGGACGTATATCCCGCAGGGGGAGGGAACCCCCCGGCAGGATCATACGGGGAGGACAGACCCCCGGAGCCCGAAGGGGCCGCCGGGTAATGTAACACCCCTGTTTTGCCAAACCCTGAAATAGCCAAAATCCACATCTTGACCCCAAACCCTAATCTGCTTCAGCCATTCCCTTCTAAACGTTGTTCTGAACATTTTTCCCTTCAGGATCATCTCCAAAATCCCATCCTAAAGCTGAGTTTCAAGCCTCACCATTTTAAAACCCTAATTACCCTGTTTTACCCTAAACTGTTTTCCCCAATTTTGTCGAAACCCTTCAGATCTTGCCTGATCTTACCAAACTTTGGCCAGATAAGTTCTATAAATCTTTTGCAACTTAGCTGCGAAATCAGATTTCAGATCGGACACTCAGATCTCCAGATTTGCAATCAAGTCCTTTTTCCTATTCAAATTATCCTCACAGAACAGCCCCTGGAACAAGTTTCAAAATTGCAGAACAGCCCAAATACTCTTTTCAGGTCCATTCGACCAGCACCTGGTCGTGGCTTACGACCAGCGCGAGTTGCCGTTGCCGCGCCGTGGATTTCGCCGTGCTTGCTCGCCGCCGGCCACCGCTTCTTGTCGCCTGCGTTGTGAACAACCGAGCCACCCCGTGCGCACGTGCTAGCCACCGTAGCATCGCCTTGCCCAGCGGATAAACGGCCGCGCTCCAGTAGCGTTTCGCGCGCGCGCTCCCGTTGCCGTGGCAATTGCATGCGTGTACGTGTCGTTGCCGGAGCTACGCTGTCGCCTCCACATCTGCGCCGTCCCGGACGAAGTTCCAATGCAACTGGTAAAGCTGCAGCACCGCCTGAACACGATCGCATCGCCGTCGCCGTCGTTGCGCCTGCGCCCGACAAACTTCTCCCCGGCACAAGCAACCACTGTCGCTTAAACCCTCGCAAGCTCCGCCCTTGTACCTATTTAAACCCTCCCTGTACTTTGAGAGCCTCAAACCTCCAGAAAATCGGCTAAGTCCCAAACCTCGCCGTTTTCGCTTTCTTCTCCGGCGAGCCAGTGAGTGAGCTCACGGTGCTAGCCCATTCCACAGCCCCTCTCTTCGATCCAAGTTCACCAGTGAGTTCCCCTCGTTCCCCTCTCTGTGTCATAGCAGCCAATTGCACCAGATCGATCCCCATCGCCGGTGATCGCCGGAAAACCAGAAAACCCCTGTTCCCTCAATGCTATCCCATTCATCCCGAATTAGCTTGCGTCCCAGTAGTAGAAATTGATCCTTAGCCATTTCCTAGCAAGCCTGTTGAATCAGGATCCCCAATTAAGCTCAAATCGAAGAAATCCCAAACTGGCACCTCAGCCGTTCGCCGGACTTCGGCGCCAAGCTTCTCCGGCCGATCCCCAATGAAATTAACCCCTCCAGTAGCTTTGTTGTGCCCTAGAGATCATCCCCAAGCTTGGAATTGAGCTCATTCGCCCTGTATCAAAAATCCCCGAGCTCCAGTGTCGTCTTCTCCAGCGCCGGTCGCCGGAATTCTTTCCCGGCCGATCTAGCCCCTGAAACTTTGTCCCTTAGCTTTGCCTCACCTCCCTGAGCATTTTCTTCCACTAGCTCGACACCTGGATCTGCCTAGATTGTGAGTTATGCCTTTGCCAAGATCACTGTCCAGTAGCCCAGTTCATGTCCAGGCCACCGCAGTTCATCGCCGGATTTGGCCACCCTCCGGCCACTTTCAGCTCTTGTGCCTGTTGAGTATATTGTTCCTGTTAGTAATGCCTACCTCCCAGACAAAGTGTTGCATCAATTGGAGCCCTGGATCAAAAGTTAAGCCATGCCCTAGTTTCTGGCCATGTCCAGCACTATGTCAGTGCATGTCAGCCACTGGCATTAGCCTGGTTTGACCCCTTCTAGTTGAGCAATTGAAATGCCACCTTGTCCCCTAGATTCCTGGAGTTGTGTTCTACAACTTTCTCTTCTATCACTTCTCCAGAAAACCATCCTAAGACCAGTTTGAAGCTATGCCAAAGCTATGAACTGAATGTCGACCCTTCGACGTTCAATCCTTTTTAGCCGTTTCTTCGACCAGAGCCCTTGTGACCTTGCCCTAACCTTTTCCCCTGCATGCATGACTTATTTACTTAATAATTTCTATGGAAACTATTTTCTGTATGCTTATGGTATGTGTTTGTGTGTTGGTTGATTGCCGCAGAGTCAGAAGCTGAAGGAGCGGAAGAAGTCTTTGAAGATCCGTCTGAGTACTTAGACCCCACATTGCAAGGCAAGCCTCATTCCTTTGATCATGGTTCACCCAATATTTTCATATGAAGTATATTCACTGTTTCTTACTATGCATGCTTATTTGAAATACAAGTTATGTTTGAATGACATGAGTAGATATTACCTAATGGATCATGAAACCCCTTTTGTTATTGAACCTTTGTATATATGCTTTTGTCACCCTAGGACTCATGTATTGAATATCCACATTAAACTTGAAATGGTCAAACACATGAGAAGTTATAATGAAAACCGTTTTGTCAAGAAAACTGATAAAAGGGATCAGTAGTGAGGATTGGATTGTATGGAGAGGGTGCGGTGCGCACCAGGGTATGTGAATGTTCCTCACTATTGGTTCATAAGGACAAGAACCTTGTGCTGTGTCTCTATACGAATTGTAAACGTACCAACCACTTGCCTGGTATGGGACAGGCACAACTTAGTAGCTTTTTGGTATTAGCAGTTCCCTGCATGGTTTGACGATCTGGTTTCTCGCGTGGAAACTGGAAGGCCAAGATTCGGCCATGAGTGATGTGAGTCAAAAAAATGATGAGAGAAAAAGGCGTAAAAGAAGGAAGGCGCCCTAGACCTGATTAAGCCGTGAGCGGCTGTAATCTTAAATGGTCGTATGTCTTGCGTGGACATAGACCAAGGCTATGTGTCCTGCGGGAACATAGACCAGAGAGGCTAGGAAGTAAGGCAGTGGGGAAGACCCACAACGGTACTTGAGACTTAACTGTCTATTTACCGGGCGGGGATATTGTTAATACTAAACTGTAAAAGTGTTGTGTGATCTCGGCCTTGTCACATGTGTATAAGTCACATGGAGCTGATCCGACTTGAAAGCCGAGTGAACCAGTGGATTCAAAAAGAGGTACACCTTTGCAAAGTGTAAAAGAAGTATCAGATACTCTGTACTCCCAGGTTCAGGAGTCTTTTCGTAGTGGATGTTATCCATGGGTTATAGCACAAGTAATGTTTTGGAATGTTTCATAATGCGGTTAACAAAGTAGTGACTCATGGGAGACCACTACATCTAATGTTTTATTGAAAACCTGTTTAATGTTTAAAGTATCATTTCCATGATAAAGTACTGTTTTACTGAACAAATAAATTGGAAATCTATATATCTCTACCCATACTCTCATGTAAGTACAATCACATTAATCCCTGGAATGAGTATTGCTGAGCACCAAGTGCTCACCCTTGCATTTTTATCCCACTGTAGAAGAGGGATTCGAGGATCCCGATTCTTTCAGTTATGAGTACTCACCTGAAGATGGAAGCACCCCGGGCGAGCCCACGTCGTAGAAGGATTGCGCGCCAAGTCAAGTCAGATGTGGGAGAAGCCTCTCCAACCCCGCTGCGGATGGAAATCAAGCTGTTTGTTGTTGCCTTGTGTTTTATGTTGTGTGTTCGGTACTTGGATACCGATTCTGGTTCTGATAAACTAGTTATTTTCTTAGCAACTCTACTTAGCGCCATTTTCGGTGCTTTGGTTATGTAATATTGGCCATGTTGGCCTGGTACTTGTTTAATGTTATTACTATGCTTGTGTGGTTTGGAGCTCATGTGACATCCTGCTGTGTGTAACCTACCTGGGCGGTTACCAAGGTGATCCTCAAATGGGGGTCTCACAGGTAACCCATAAACGGGGGCATAGTCCCCAAGTACGGGTGCGACGTAAATGTGGGGGCCGGGGGCCGCGCCAACACGCTGAGCAGCTCATCCATTGAGCGCTGGGCGCGGAGCTGGCCCTCCACTAGAGCCTCAAGCAGGGTGTCCCGGGGAGTCGGGGGCGCCGTCGGGGGGAGACTGGTCCCGGCCGAGGTCCCCACGGTCGCCAGGAAAGACCTGGAGGTGGAAGCACCTAAGTTAAGAGGGAAGGAGGGAGGCGGTACTTGGGCCAGGCCGCCTCCGGGCAAAAGCGCCGGGATAGCAGTGTCCCGGACGGGCGGCGCCGGGTCTCCGAGACCGGCGTCACCGGGAAGGGTGCGAGCCCTTGTTCTTGGGGGAGCCATGGCGTCTTGTCACGAGTCCCCACGGTCGGCGCCAACTGTCGTGGTATTAAGAATACCCCGGCAGGTTTTGTGAACGATCCTAGCGAAGATTACATGACGCGGGCTGACCGGATGACCGGTCCTCCCCCGCCGGACAAACACAAGAAATGACACGAGGATTTATACAGGTTCGGGTCCCGGTGGGGGCCCTAGTCCTGTCGACGTGCTCCCGACCAGGGTCGGCTGGGGAAGCTCTCTCCGGGGGAGAGGCTTCCGGAGCACGCCTGTGAGTTTAGCTATTCCAATAAAAGTGATTCGATCCTTTACAACAGAGGGGTACAAGGGCTATTTATAGCCCCAAAAAGAAGCAAAAAGTCTAAACTACCCCGGACGCTACCGTCGGATCGAGGGGTAGCAACGTCCTTCTCCCGGTCAAGTGCCTTGGATGCTTGACAGGTGGTTGCTGATTCCTGAGGCGCCCCTCGTGTGACCTGCACGTGATGAATAAACAGGGAATTTACCTTTTAGGAGGGCGATGATCCGGGACATGCCCCGGAGGAAGGTCCCGGGAGCCAAAAGGCGGCCCCCGGGACGTACCCGGAGGCAAGGCCCCGGGGGCCAAATGGCGGCGCCCGGGACGTACCCGGAGGCAAGGCCCCGGGGGCCAAACCGGGGCAGGCACCGGACGCCACATGGCGGCGCCCAGGACGTACCCGGAGGCAAGGTCCCGGGGGCCAAATGGCGGCGCCCGGGGCAGGCACCGGAGGCCACAATCCCCGGGCAAGTGGCGGCGCCCGAGACCTATCCCGGAGGCAAGGTCCCGGGGGCCAAATGGCGACGCCCGGGACGTACCCGGAGGCAAGGTCCCGGGGGCCAAATGGCGGCGCCCGGGGTAGGCACCGGAGTCCACAATCCTCGGGCAAGTGGCGGCGCCCGGGACCTGTCCCAGAGGCAAGGTCCCGGGGGCCAAATGGCGGCTCCTGGGGCAGGCACCGGAGGCCACAATCCCCGGGCAAGTGGCTGCGCCCGGGATCAGTCCCGGAGGCAAGGTCCCGGGGGCCAAATGGCGGTGCCCGGGACGTACCCGGAGGCAAGGTCCCGGGGGCCAAATGGCGGCGCCCGGGACGTACCCGGCGGCAGGGTCCCGGGGGCCAAATGGTGGCGCCCGGGGCAGGCACCGGAGGCCACAGTCCCCGGGCGAATGGCGGCACCCGGGACGTGCCCCAGAGGCAAGGTCCCGGGGGCCAAATGGCGGCGCCCGGGGCAGGCACCGGAGGCCACAATCCCCGGGCAAGTGTGAACTTACCTGAACTTAGTCTCGCGGAGATTTCCCCCAACATGACGGTTCTAACTAACTCCGACCTATCGACCACCTCACCTACTGATCTCTATGGGAACCTCATCACCCATGAGATGCATCGAAAGGAGAAGAAGGAAGCAGTCAAACCTTCGGAGATGAAGAAGAAGGCGTTGGCTTTCAAAGCCGGCTCCAAAAATGACTCGAGCGATGGCTCCTCCGACGAAGATCTAGCTCTTATGGTAAAGAACACTCAAAAACTTCTTCGCAGGTTACACATGAAAGGAGTAAACATCGACACATGACCAAAGGGGCCAAAACAATCGAACTTCAAGGACATCATATGCTATGGATGTCACGAAAAGGGACATATAGCCTCGAGATGTCCAAACAAGAACAAGACTTGGGACAAGAAGAAGAAGTTCTTCAAGAAGAACAATGGCGCAACCAAAGAAGCTTGCTTCGGAGAATGGATGTCCGGAGGAGAGAGCTCCGACTCCAAATCCAACGATGAAGGAGGTTGCTCGAAGAAGCTAGCTGGACTAGCTCTCGGCAACATTTCGACTAGTTCATCCCTTTGTCTTATGGGTAAAGGTGATGAAAAGATACATTCTAATGACCCTTCATATGATGAGCTTGTTGAAATGATCATTGAATGGAATGAAGTTTTTGGAATTACTAAAAAGAAGTATAGAACGCTTAAAGAAGAGCATTCTTCTTTACGCACTCAATACTCAGAATTAATAGATTCATATGAAATCTTCTCATCAAAGACATTGCTAATACTTCATTTAAGGTAGATGTAGCCTTTTCATGTGATCTTGATAATACTCCTTCTAATGCTATTCCTACTAATTCTCTTGATATACCATGTGATTCAATGAAACTATTTTAAATGAAAATAATAAACTTAAGGCACAAATTGAGAAACTTGGAAAAAGGTTAGAAAATTGCTACAAAGGAAAAGTATCTCTTGCCCTTATCCTTAGCAAACAAAAATGCTCATTTAGAAAAGAAGGTCTTGGATACTTTCCAAAGAAAGGAAAGAAACCAAATACAAAAACCATTTTTGTAAAAGCATGCAACACATTTTGTTATAAATGCCATGAAACTGGTCATTCCCATGAAGCTTGTCCTTTAATGACTTCAAACTACTTTGATACTTGCTACATGCTTCAAAGGTCAAAGAAAGGATATGCTATAGCAAAGTTTGTTGGTGCACCCATGCTAAATAAAAAGAAGAAATAAATCTGGGTGCCCAAAGCTTTGATTGCTAACATCGAAGGACCCAAAAGGGTTTAGGTACCTAAAAAGGCTTGATTCTTTTGTTTTGCAGGTGAACTACAAGACCGGTGGAAAACATTGGGTGCTAGACAGCGGATGCTCAGAGCATATGACCAGTAACAAGAAGTTGTTCACCTCATTAGAAGATAACTCAAGCGAAAATCAAAAGATCACTTTTGGCGACAATCGTCAAGAAAATGTGCTAGGCTTAGGTAAAATTGCAATATCAAATGATCTCTCAATCTCAAATGTTTTACTTGTTGAATCTCTGAATTTTAATTTGCTTTCCGTTGCACAAATTTGCGATCTTGGGTTTTGTTGCACATTTTATCCTAAAGAGGTGTTAGTTGAAAATTTAAAAGACAATTCTTTGATTTTCAAAGGCTTTCATTTTGGAAATCTTTATCTGGTTGATTTTAATTCAAAAGATGCATCTCTTTCAACATGTCTTGTCTCTCAAACCTCGAAAGGTTGACTATGGCATAGAAGGCTTGGACATGTTGGAATGCATCAACTGAAAAAGCTTTTAAAACGTGATTTGTTTGTTGGCTTAAAAGATGTGAATTTCGAAAAGGATAAACCCTATAGCGCTTGTCAAGCTGGCAAGCAAGTAGCTACTTCACATCCGATTAAGTGTGTTCTTTCAACTTGCAAACCTTTGGAACTGCTGCATATGGATTTATTTAGACCTTCTGAGTTCCAAAGTATCGGGGACAACAATTATGGTTTTGTTATTGTTGATGATTTTACTCGCTATACTTGGGTTTTCTTTATTTCTCAAAAATCTGAAACCCCTGATGTTTTTCAAAAGTTTTGCAAAACGTGTTTCAACTGAATTCGAACTTTCCATCAAGAAAATCCGTAGTGATCATGGTGGAGAATTCGTTAAATCAACCTTAGTTGATTTTTGTGATTCGCTAGGTATTAAACACGAATTTTCTATTTCTTACACTCCACAGCAAAATGGAGTTGTAGAAAGGAAGAATCGAACATTATTAGAAATGGCAAGAACAATGTTAAGTGAGTATGATACTCCCACTCGCTTTTGGGCTGAAGCCGTGCATACTGCTTGCTATTCTATTAATCGGCTTTATTTGCATCTTCTTCTAAATTTAACTCCTTATGAACTTCTTATTGGGTGCAAGCCAAATATTTCTTATTTCTGAGTTTTTGGCTGCAAATGCTACATCCTTAAGAAAAGAAACTTTGGTGGTAAATTTCAAAGAAGAGTACATGAAGGCTTTCTAGTCGGATACTCTACCACTAGCAAAGCTTATCATGTTTTTAGCAAAAAATACTGGTTGTATTGAAGAATCTTGTGATTTTGAATTCGATGAAACTAATGGCTCTCAAAAGGAGCAAGTTTCTTGTGAAGTTTCAGGTGAAGATCTTCAAGAAGCTGTGAAGAATATTACCACTGGAGACATCAAACCAAGAGAAGATGATCAAGAAGATGATGCCAATATTGAGAATGATGGTCAACATGCAGCATCATCTCATATTGATCCACCAGAACAAGATCAAGAAGAAGCAGCACAAGATGAAGCACCAAGGAAACATCAAACGATCACCAAGGATCACCCTTTAGATCAAATGCTGGGTGATGTCAGTAAGGGTGTTCAAACTCGCTCTCGTATTGCTTCATTTTGTGAGCATCACTCTTTTGTATCATCTCTAGAACCTAAACATGTAGATGAAGCTCTTAATGATCCTGATTGGATTAATGCTATGCATGAGGAACTTAATAATTTTTCTAGAAATGAAGTTTGGACTTCAGTAGAAAGACCCAAGGATCATAATGTAATTGGAACAAAATGGGTTTTTAGAAATAAGTAAGATGAAAATGGTGTAGTAATTAGAAACAAAGCTCGTCTTGTTGCACAAGGTTTTTCTCAAGTCGAAGGTTTAGACTTTGGTGAAACCTTTGCACCTGTGGCAAGGCTTGCAGCTATTCGGATACTTTTTGCTTATGCATCTAGCTTTAATATTAAATTATTTCAAATGGATGTAAAAGTGCCTTTTAAAGGGTGAGATATCTGAACTAATCTTTGTTGAACAACCTCCTGGTTTGAAGATTCTAAATTTCCAAACCATGCGTTTAAACAGTCTAAAGCTCTCTATGGTCTCAAGCAAGTTCCTCGAGCTTGGTATGAATGACTTAGAGACTTTCTTTTATCAAAAGGTTTTAAAATTGGGAAGGTTGATACAACTCTCTTTACAAAAATAATCGAAAAGATTTGTTCATATGTTAGATATATGTTGATGATATTATATTTGGATCTACTAATGAACATTTCTGTCATGAGTTTGGAGAAATGATGTCTAGGGAATTTGAGATGTCAATGATCGGCGAGCTAAGCTTCTTCCTTGGACAACAAATCAAGCAACTCAAGAATGGTACGTTCGTAAGTCAAATAAAGTACGTGAAGGACTTTCTCAAGCGCTTTGGGATGGAAGATGTTAAAGCAATCAAAACTTCCATGGCTACAAATGGACATCTTGATATGGACAACAACGGAAAAGTGGTCGATTCTAAACTCTATAGGTCTATGATTGGTAGCCTACTATATCTTACTGTATCTAAGCCTGATATCATGTTTAGCGTGTTCTTGTGTGCTAGATTTCAATCAACCCCTAAGGAATGTCATTTAATTGCTATTAAAAGAATCCTTAGGTATTTAAAATGCTACCCAAACTTAGGTCTTTGGTATCCAAAAAATACAAACTTTGAATTAATTGGTTATTCAGATTCAGATTATGCGGGTTGCAAAATTGATAGAAAAAGAACATTTGGTAGTTCTCAATTATTGTGGAGATAATTAGTGTCATGGTCATCTAAAAAGCAAAATTTTGTAGCTCTCTCCACCGCTGAAGCGGAATATGTGTCTGCAGGAAGTTGTTGTGCTCAAATTTTGTGGATGAAGCAGACATTTTTGGATTATGGAATTAAATTTGAAAAAGTGCCACTCTTATGTGATAATGAAAGTGTCATTAAAATTTCTAATAATCCTGTTCAACATTCTAGAACTAAGCACATTGAAATACGGCACCACTTTATTAGAGATCATGTGGCAAAAGGAGATATAGATGTTAGTTATATCAGAACAGACATGCAACTGCAGATATTTTCACCAAACCCCTAGATGAATCTAGATTTTGCTTTCTCAGAGGTGAATTGAATATAATTGATATTTCAAATGCTAGTTGATGTGATAAATATATTAAAACATATTTTATTCTTACTCTGGTCAAAATTCTCTATCTAATCGATTTGATTGTCCAAACTAACAGTCAGCATGACAAACTGACTGTCAGTTCCTTTGCTCAAGAGCCTCGTCGTAGCCTCTGGTCGAAGTCGTTGACCATGCTGACAGTCAGTTTCACAAACTGACTGTCAGTTATGTGCTTCAACTTTGGTCGTTGCATCTGGTCAAAGTTGGTGACCCACATTGATTGTCAGTTTCATAAACTGACTGTCAGTTTCAAAACTTAGTTCTGTGAACTGACTGTCAGTGTTGTACACTGATTGTTAGTTCCATGTTTCTGATTTTTGAACTGACTGTCAGTATATCATACTAACTGTTAGTTGGGGCCCCCGTACCCTAAAAACCCTGTTTCTTTCTTTGTGCCTCTTCGCCTCCTCCCATCGCCGTAGTTGCCTCCCTCACCGCCGCTGCCTCCTCTCGCCTCGTTGTGCCGTGCCACACCTCACCGCTGATGAGTCGTGCGCCACCGCACCTCGCTCCACCGTGCCGTGACTCACGGTTTCACCGCTCCTCGCCGGCGTTTTGCTGCACCTCGCCGTGTCTTGTCGTCTGTGACGAGGATTGACACCCGGGTCACTTCAAATAAATGCATTATTGGTTCAAGACAGATTCGAGCCAGACACATGCCCGGTGGTGCGGACTCAAGTCATTCTGAGAAGCATCAGTCCGAGGTCGCAGACTTTACGCGATCAGATTGCAGCTAGTGCGCGATCAGAAGTTCGTATGCTATGCGCAGACAGAACGTTGGAGATGTTGCGCGGTCAGCCAACATCACGCGGTCAGAGCACCTTCAACCTGGGAACGTGGGATTCACCTGTCTCTATAGCAGGAATATTCCAGGTATCCCAAAGATTCTTCCACGTGAAGGAACAACCGTCAGGAGGTTAATACGTGCAGTTATCCACAAATAACACGTGTTAAACCTGCGTAGGAGTTAAGAGCGGTTCTCCAAACCGCATCCAAACAACTGTTTGATGCAGTTACGACTTGGCGCCCTTTCGACTAGTATAAAAGGGCGGCATGGTGTATCAAATAGGGGGATCGAGAGATCAAGACACAACATATCTCACTTGAAGAATCAAACAGCCAAGTCTACGGCTTAGATTAGATAGCTTCCATAAAGCCTTCTGGGCTTCATTTTGTACACTTGTACGGGGAAAACCTTCGTCTGTGAAGGTCTTTTCCCGTTGCTTTGTAACTCTTTACCACACATAGTGCAATCCCAACAGAACGTAGGGCTATTACTCCCACCATCGAGGGCCCGAACCTGTATAAACTTCTCTGTGCTTCAGTTCTCTATAATTCTACATACCTTCCCGGAGGGTCACCCTGAAAGGTCTCACTGTTTACAAATTCTGCATAAGTTCGGCTAAGGACCCCAAGTCCTAATCGTCGACAGCTGGCGCCCACCGTGGGGCCTTTCTCAAGGCGTCCTAATTTCATCCGGAGGTTCACTGAAATATGGCTAGAGTATATGATTCCGAGAACGATTTTGATCTCGAGGATTATGCTCACATTTCAATGCCTTCTCCAAGCGATCTTATTCCGACGGAAGAGGTTGGAGGCAAAAATCTCCCAGAGGTTGAATCATCTCTCCAGGTCATGTCCATCGACCAGGGAGCAGCAAGCGCAAGGTCAAGACCCACTGAGGTTCTTAATGCGCTAGAGGATGAGTCCGGTCCGTCATACGACCCCGCTGAGGGGAAGGATGATATCGACCTGGAAATCAGCCCGGGGAGATTCGACCCTGATAACCTCCACCGTCTCTTTGATTTCGAATCCGACTTGGAACAAACTGAGATGTTTTCCCCATTGGCGACCTCTCTCCCTAGACAGTTTGCTGCTTTATCGGAGGAAACTCCCGATCAACAGGCTGCTAGGGAAGAACAGGAACGCAAACAGAAGGAGGATCAAGATCTCGAGCGACAAAACAACGAACTACGCAGAACTGCCCTAGAGGCTCTTCAAGATGCGCAGGCTCGTTACTATGCCGCTCCGAGTTCTTCCCGACGGTCACGTGGTCACAGACTTGACTATACCCCTTCTTTGCCTCCGGAGCGTCGCCCGGCAGACGAAAAAACGGTAACACCTGGTGCCCCTAGGAGAAGCACGCACGGATGACTGCGATCCATCGCGGAAGTCATGCGTAACTTCCCTCCTACAGTCACGGATGCACAAAAACTGGCTTTCACTAGAATCTTGGCAGAGAGGTTGGACGAGGTCGCATCTGAGGCGACCCCTATGGCTTCTTCCCGATCGGTAACGCGTTCCCACAACCGAGAGCGTTCTTACTCTGGTTTTGGTAGACGAAGTTACCCGCCACCTGTACCATCCCCTCAGGATAAGTCCAGAGTGCAAGATTCTCGTGGTAGGAACCGAGTCCCTGTCCAGTCTCGTTTAGGACCACGGATGACTTCTCCATTGCGTGAGGTTGCTCGCAATCCGAGCGAAAGTCACAGGACGGTTCATGGTCCCTACGTTGGTTGTAAGGCTTTTTCGCCTGGCCTTCGTGCAGTCGTTTGGCCCGACAAATTTTGACCAGGGGCCATAGAAAGGTTTGACGGAACTCAGAACCCATCTGAGTTCCTTCAGATCTACATCACTGCCATCCAAGCGGCAGGAGGCGATGACCGGGTCATGGCCAACTACCTGCCTACAGTCCTCGAAGGACCGGCTAGAACCTGGCTGTTTAATCCGCCCGAGGGTTCCATCTACAATTGGGAAATGCTGTGCAATGCTATCCTCAGCAATTTCCAAACTGTTATCAAAAGCTGGGTAAAGAGGACGATCTTCATCGACTACGACAAACTTCAACCGAAACCCTTCGTCAGTTTGTCAAGAGATTTGTCGGGGTGAGGAATACCATCCCGAACATATCTGACGGCTCCGTTATCAGGGCATTTAAACATGCCGTTCGATACCGGAGATTCACCGAAGACTTGCTCATCCACCCTCCCCGATCAGTGGCCGATCTTTTTGATATGGCCGACCAATACTCTGATGCGGCCGAAGCGGTCAAATGGAACCGGATGGTCGATAAGGGTGACCTACCGCCTCAGCCAGGTTTCAAAGATGGTAGGAAAGAAGATTCGAGCAAGAAGCCGGAATCTTCGTCAGGTGGGAAGTCGAAAAAGTCGAAGAGGAACCGCTCTGGACAATACCGCGAGGTCGCAGTTGCAGAGAAGCCTTCTTCGACCAAAGGTAACAAGCCTTCATTTAAGAATAAAACTGCTTCTGGTGGTCGTAGTGCCGACCAGCCAGAAAAGTAGACTAATCCACAGGAAGGCAAGAAGTGGTGTCCACTCCACAACTCCACAGGCCACGACCTCAAGAACTGCAGGAGTTGGTTGAAGCAGTTGGATGACTTCTACCAGGGAGTTGGACCAATGCCAGTCTTACCGGCTAAAGAACAAGCATGCGGACTTAGAGACGCTGACGGAGATGAAGAGATGTCCTACCAGGTACCTCGTAATCACATTAATGTTATTTTCGGGGGTTCCTCCTCTTTTGTTTCCAAAAGGCAGTATAAAGCCTTTTACCGAGAGGTTAACCAAACGGAGACATCCCTTGGTGAACCTCAGTACCCCCGGTCCGATACACCTTTGACCTTTGATCGCACTGATTGTCCCACGGGGCTTACTTGACCATTGAGGCTCCCTCTGGTCATTACCCCGACATCAGTAATGCAAGAGTCAAAAGGTTCCTGATCGACGGAGGGAGCTCCCTTGACATTTTATTGGTCAAGGCACTCGACGAGATGCAAATTCCTCGTTCGAAGATTAAGCCCATAATCCATCCGTTTTATGGGATAATCCCAGGTCCCTCCATGATGCCATTGGGACAAGTGGTCCTCCCAGTCACACTGGGAGAACCGGATAACTTCCGAACAGAATTGGTTACTTTTGACGTAATTGATTGTGATTCGGCTTACAATGCAATCTTTGGCAAGCCAATTCTTGCTAAGTTCATGATGGCGACGCACTATGCTTATTAGTGTGGTAAATTTCCTGGCCCCAAAGGTGTCATCTCGGTCCGAGGCAATCGCAACGTGGCACTCACGTGCGACCGGCTATCTCTGGAGAAGGTCGACCAACTTCCCCTCCGGGACGCTCAAGTCGCCACTATCGCCACCAATGCGATCAAGGCTGCTCCTCGACCAGATGAGAAACTCAAACTAGTTCCATCGTACCCAGATGATCCATCCAAGACAATTCGGGTCAGATCAGGCCTGGATGACAAATAGGAACTCGAGCTCATTACTTTCCTCCGGGCTAACGCAGATGTGTTTGCGTGGAAACCGTCCGACATGACCGGTGTCCCAAGGGAAGTAATCGAGCACAGGTTAGCGATTCGACCTGGACAACGACCAATAAAGCAAAAGCTCAGGCGTTTTGCTGTTGACCGACAGGAAGCCATCCGAGAGGAGTTGGAAAAACTCCTAAAGGCCGGGTTTATCCGTGAGGTCGATCACCCGGAATGGCTCGCCAATCCGGTCATGGTCCGCAAGTCAAATGGCAAGTGGCGCATGTGCGTCGACTACACTAGCCTCAACAGTGCCTGTCCGGAGGATGACTTTCCCCTTCCCCGCATAGACCAGCTGGTCGACTCAACTACGGGTTGCGAACTGATGAGCTTCCTAGACGCTTACTCAAGATATCATCAAATTAGCATGGCAGAAGAAGATGAAGAGAAAACTGCCTTCATCACCCCGTTCGGCACCTACTGCTACGTCAGAATGCCGTTCGGTCTCAAGAACGCCGGTTCCACGTACCAGCGCTTGATGCAAAAGACCTTTCTTTCCCAGATAGGGCGTAATCTCGAAGCATATGTAAACGACTTGGTTGTAAAAAGTACCAAGAGATTGTCTCATTTGGACGATCTCGCTGAAACCTTCTGTAATTTGAATCACTTTAGAATAAAATTGAATCAGAAGAAATGCTCTTTTGGGGTTTCTTCAGGAAAACTTGTTGGTTTCCTTGTTTGTTCCAGAGGCATTGAGATCAATCCTGAGAAGATCAGGGCCATCGAACAAATGAGATCGCCCTCGACCATGAAAGATGTTCAACGCCTGGCTGGTCGCATGGCGGCCTTAAGTCGTTTCATATCGCGACTAGGTGAAAGGGGATTACCTTTCTTCAAGGCCTTGCGGAAGCATCACAATTTCACATGGTCCGATGAGGCCGAGAAAGCGTTTCAGGAGGTAAAGACATATCTATCCAGTCCGCCAGTGTTGGTGTCTCCCGACAAAGGAGAACCGTTGCTCCTTTATCTGGCGGCCACACCGCACGCGGTCAGCACTGTTCTGATCGCGGATAGGGAAGGAATACACAGACCCGTCTACTATGTAAGCGAGGTACTTCATGGACCTAAGAAGCGATACCCTGAGGTCCAGAAGATACTTTACGCACTGCTGATGGCTTCCCGTAAGCTACCACATTACTTCCAAGCTCACAAAATCACAGTACCCTCCTCCTTTCCTCTGGGGGACATTGTCCGAAATCCAGAGAAATCTGGTCGAATCGCCAAATGGGCGGTTGAACTCGGTGCTTTGATATCCATTTCACGCCCCACACGGCGGTTAAGTCTCAGAGCCTGGCCGACTTTGTTGTCGAATGGACCAACCCTGAGCCACCCGTGCTGGTGCCTGAGGAATTGGAATGCCCCGATCACTGGACAATGTACTTTGACGATTCCCGTAGTTTTCAACACTCGGGGGCTGGAGTGGTCTTAGTTATGCCTCAGGGCGAACAACTTAAGTATGTCATCCAACTACACTTTGTCGCGACCAACAACGCGGCAGAGTATGAAGGTCTTCTTGCAGGGCTCTGGGCAGCAAAATTCCTCGGAGTCCGTCGATTAGTGGTGAGGGGAGACTCACAGCTGGTCGTAAACCAGGTAAACAAGGAGTACATCACCTCCGATGAGACAATGGCTCATTACCTGGGGGAAGTGAGGAGATTGGAAAAACACTTCAGTCATTCTGAAGTCCAATATATCCCGCGAAACGACAACATTCTCGCAGACCAATTATCCAAAATTGGGTCCTCACGCACATCCGCTCCGGCAGGAGTGTTCATTGAACACTTGGATCGTCCTTCGATCACGACTTCGGTCGAGGATGATCCGATAACAGCCTACGTTACCAACCTCGGTCAGGAACAGGATTGGACTCATCCATTGAGAGTCTATCTTGAACATGGGACCCTACCCGAGGACGAAACCGAAAGCGATCGGTTAATTCAAAAAGCGCGTCTGTACAAGCTCATAGATGGGGTTTTGTATAGAAAAGGTACTCAAGGAGTATTCATGCGCTGCATATCTCAGGAGGAAGGTAAATCCCTCTTGAAGGAAATACATGACGGTGTATGCGGTGCGCACGCGTCATATCGGACACTGGCCGGAAAAGCTTTTCGACAAGGATTCTACTGGCCTTCGGCACTCGATGATGCCAAAGCACATGGTCAAGATGTTTCCTCAGTGTCAGTTCCACACGAGACAAGTTCATCAGCCTGCCTACGCATTACAAACCATTCCCCTCGCATGGCCTTTTGCGGTCTGGGGGATGGATATTGTCGGTCCTATGCCACAAGCGGTCAATGGGTACAAGTTTCTGTTCGTAGCCATTGACACGTTTACAAAGTGGATTGAGGCCGAACCGGTACTAAATATTACCGCTTCAGCAGCATAGAAGTTCTTTCATAAGAACATTGTTGCTCGATTTGGTGTTCCAAACCGTCTCATCACAGACAATGGTTCTCAGTTCGCCAGTGGTCTTTTTCTGGACTATTGCGATCAAATTGGGACCAAGGTGTGCTTTGCTTCTGTGGCACATCCACAGAGCAATGGTGCCGTGGAACGGGCCAATGGGCAGATATTGCAAGGCATCAAAAAACGTGTTTTTGATCGCCTTAAGACTCGCTCGGGGGCTTGGGTAGACGAGCTCTATACCGTTCTATGGGCACTACGAACTACCTCTAGTCGAGCCACCGGTGAGACGCCTTTCCATCTGGTCTATGGGGCTGAGGCCATACTACCTATGGAAGTTAGTATTGGATCTGTTCGAACAGAACAATTCGATCGAATTGATCAAGTCGAACAGCGATCACAGGATCTCATCCTCTTAGAAGAAAGGCGTGATCGCGCTTTGATCAAGTCTGTGGCATACTTGCAAGCTTTGCGCAAGTATCATAACAAAAGGGTGCGACCACGTAGCCTTCACGTGGGCGACCTGGTTTTACGAAAAATTCAAGACCAGTCTAATCGCAACAAATTCTCCCCAAAATGGGAAGGCCCTTACACTGTTGTCTCAGTGCCGCGACCAGGATCAGCGCGATTAGCCATGGAGGATGGCCGAATTCTGTCCAATACATGGAACATCGATCAACTACGCAAGTTCTACGTGTAAGTACTCAATCCCTTTTCCTTTTCAATTAGCATTGTTTAATAAAACAAAAAATATTTCGGTTCATACAATGAACATTTCCTTTCATGCCCATGTGTTACGAACTCGACTCGGGGGCTGGTCGCCGGCAGTTAGATCACTACAATGTTCTAATCGGATTCGCTGGCCGATCTCATGACCACTTCCAGATAAGTCACTCCTAAATAAGCCGTTTCTCAACGCATACGGGGCTTTCTGGTAAGTCTTTGGTCATATGAGTGGCTGCCGGTTCGCAATAAGGCTAGGCGTTACATTGATCATAATCGCTGGTCTGATCGCACACCCCTGGTCGTTACACTCGTATTCTCCTGTGTTTATAATACTAAGCCTTCAGTATCTATAATCACAGGCGGGGGCTAGGGGGATATGTCTATAATATGAAACAACAAAAAAATATGAATATATTTACTTTCTTTCAAAAATCAATTTGTACATACATTTGCATTCTACATGTTATTTCTGTACAGATATAGGGATTACTCAATCCCGAGCTCAGTCACGAGCTTATTTACAAGGGGGGTGATCTCCTCCATGATCGCCTCTAATTGTTCCTCACTCTCGATCTCTACCGGTCCCACCAGTGGATTCAGATCAGTATCGGGGCCATGGTGGAGACGAAATCGGCAGAGAATGGCGGAAGTTGCTGATCGAACTCTGGTTCTGGTCGCCTCTTCCCGTCGCCATGTATCTTCAGGAAGATACTCGAGAAGTGACTCCACCTAGGCTATGACTAGCGTAGACCAATCATTCGGACTGAGGTCGTCCTTTGTGGTTTCGACCACATCAGCCCTCAGGAGATGAGCCACCATCTTTAGCTTTTCAAAGATGGACTGGCTCAGGTCTCTGTTCGCCTTTTGGGAGGAGTGAATGGAGCGCTGGAGGATCATCTTGTCCTGACTGAGTTGTTTTATTTGACCTGCTTGCGCTGCAGTAAGAGGAAGTGTTACTCATATATTAAGAACTTAAGTCTTCCTAGTCAGGAATTGACTTACCAGAAAGTTTTGACCGCAGTCTGTTAAGCTCGATCTCTTGATTTGAGAGCACGGAGATCGAATGGAGCTTGACCGCGGCCATTTCCTTCTTCAGAAATGCCACCTCTCTGTGACAGAACAAAAAGAAGTGGTCATAACAAGTTTGTATCTATTCAAATTGGAGGGTATCGATCCTTACCTACGCAAGCTGTCTCATTCTTTTTCTATGGCCTCAACGCTCGCTACCATAGCGATCGACCTGGCCGTTATCCGTGATAGTTCCTGCGATACAAAGAGAAATTAAGGGTATCCTATGCACAATTCAGGTACCAAAAGAGAAGTTCATCATACCTTTGTATACTCCCGGAATGAAACACCCTCCGGGATGGCAGGAGGTCTCGTCGAGGAACCCTTTGCGACCTTGACGGAGGCAGCAGGCGGATGTGCCTGCTGGGCATCATCCCCAGTTGCTGTTGCCTACGACTGGGTCTCCGCGCCTGCTTCATCTCCCACGGTCCAGATGCCTTCCTGGACCAGAGGGGCAGAGCACTCCTCACTGGAGGCTCCGGCACCTGTAGCGACTTCAACCCTCCCCGGAGCGGCTAAAGGGCTTGGTGCTACTTCTTTTCGCCTGCCAAGACAAAAGGAACCAACAATTACGTTGGTAATTATCACAATTCAGTTCAGTATAACCAAGATAGGTTTCTTACCTTATCTGAAATCCCATCAGCTTTTGGGATTTCAGGGAAGGCTCTCCATGAGAAAGGGGACAGTCGTCGTCTGTCCTAGTCTTCCTCTTGGTGAACAAGGCCTTTTCCCCCTATGTGTGTTCTCCTGTAAGCACATTCATAAGGGAAAATAAAGACTTAAGTGCTAAGAGCTCATACCTGGGCAACCTGTCTGGTTGGCAAGGTTGCGTCCGAAGACTTGGGTGGCTCCTGGACTTCTAGAGCCGGCGCTTCATCCGCAACTCCCATGGCGCCTTGTTCGAACACCTCCTCTCATGTCCGCAGGAGTGGAGGATTTTCCTCCCTGGCACTCACGGGAGTGGCAGGGGGAGGATCTTCGCCCTGAATAAGCGTTAATTCAATGAACGAGTATACAAAGGGAGTTGAAGAAAGTAAGACTATGAAGGAATCTTACCATGGTCGCCCCTTCGATCAGGGAAGCAGAAGCAACTGGCCCTGAAGCCTCAGGGGCTTCGGGAGCAGGGACTTCGCCCGCGGCCACGGGACTTTCGGTGGCTGCCGGGTCCGCTGTAGTTACTTCTGCGGGACAAGCTGGAGCGTCGCCGGATGGAGAGCCCGCTATCTTCCTCCTCCGGCGGATTAGGGGGATGTCATCTTCCTCTTCCTCCTCGCTTCTCTCCCCCTGTACAACAAAGAAATAATTCCAATTTGTACCTGGAAGAGGCGGAGGTACGTGATATCTTACCGCAGTCTTCCTTGCGGTAGGAGGGACGCTCCATGAAGACCCCTCTCCAAGTTTTTGCCTGGCTTTCTTGGGGGCAAGATTTCTCGTCCTAGGCTTCGAGGAAATCTTCTTCACATGCTTCATCGTCGGTTTTCCCAGGGAACCGACATTCTCGCTCGGGAACGTCGCCTCCGCGAATCTCCCCAAAGCTGTTTCGTTCCGACGAAATCGTTAACGCTGGGCATACACAAGACCTGCAAACAGAAGCTGAGTGAAAGATGACATACCTTTCGGCGCTCCTGTTTGAGGTCGTCGCCGGCATGAACCAAGCTCTGCGGCCGAGGCGATCCCTTGGGGCCCTCCACCTCGGTGTTGTTAGCCCTGAGGAGGTAGTTTGTCCGCCTCTCGATTTCGGACGAGGGCAGGACTGTTCCCAGAATGCAAGTTAGACAATGCATTGCAAAAGTAAGAGATTTCAGTGCCAAAGACAGATACCTTCGTTGTAGTTCAAGGTGTTGTCTGCCATGGACTTGATCTCCCAAACCGGATGAGCCCTTTCACGTAGGGGCTCACCCGATTCTTCACAAAGTCGCGGATGACATCGCGAGCTGTTAATCCCTATTCGACTAGGTGAAGAATTACCTTGGCGTGTTTCATGAACTCAGCGTTCATCGCCGGGAGAGAGTCCAACTCGCTCGGCTTCTCCGGCCGCGAGTTCTCGAACCACAACCAGCTCTCAGATGGCGGGGTGCAGTAGAACCACTTCTGGTGCCACTCGTGCACCAAATCACGCAGGGGTGGGAAGGGATACTCCTTCTTCTCCCTTATCCGGAAGTAGATACATCCGGCGGCGTTGGCGCTCTTCGACCACGCCGAGTAGTAGAAGCGTCGGAAAAGATCCACGCTGGGATACACTCCGACGTACGCCTCGCACAGATGCTGGAATACCACCAGGATCAGGACTGCATTTGGGTGGAGGTTGATCAACTCCAACCCATAATGCTCGAGGACGTCCTTCAGGAACCAACTCTCAGGGAATCGGAACCCGCAGCGCAGTTATTCCTCAAAAACCACCAGTTCACCCTCTCCGACGACTGGGGTTTCTTGGTCCTTCTCCGCGGGCCGCCAGTTGATTAGCAGCCGTGGAGGAAGGATCTCCTCCTTCTCTAGCGCCAGCAAGCTCTCCTCAGAATGGTGGATCGATCTGCTCCAAGACGCCATTTCTCGTGAGGAATCAGGGAAAAAGTTGGCAACTTTGGGGAAGATGGAGGCTGAGAAGAATGAGGGTTTTGTGCGGCAGAAATATTAAGGGTTTTTGGCTATATGGCTTCCTCAAGAAGCTACCTGCTCCTTTTATAGACTCGAGGAAGCGCACTAATGTGAGTAACGTTCCGCTCAAACGTTCCACTGAATATTTTATTCATTTTCCATAATGGATACTATCTCTGGCAGACCCGTTAAAGTATTCCTGGTATCGGATCTGAAACAAAAGGACTTCTTTGTTTCAGAGTTTGAAGGTACAAAAGCATGAAAAGTTTTTCAGGGGTTTTCGGAGGACGTTTCCCTTCATGTGCCTTGTAAATTTTCATGAAAAAATCCTATGGCCCAATTTTTGGACGTACGGATATATTTTGATCGGATTATGGTATGATCGGAACCATGTTTTCGACTAAGCTCCGATTCTAATCGGAGTGATGGTCTGATCGAATTTCAGTTCTGATCGTGGTAATCTTTCAAATTGAACTTTGGTTTTAACCGCGGCTTTAAGTCTGATCGCGGTATCAGTGCTGGTCGCGATATTCTTATGAAAACGCGATTCTGGTCGCAGAGCTGAAGTTTACCTGTGTATGAATGGTCGTAAAGACATTGCTTATGGCCATGATTTCGCACAGAAGATGTAAAGGATATTCATGTAAAGAAAGAGATTTTATTTCTTGCATTCTTTACATACAAAAGGGATACCGGCAACTAAAGCGTCGACCTGGTCTGAAAGAAGTTTGCAAAGTTCTTCTAGAGACATGTTGTTGTCAGTAGGATCTACACTGACAACCCCCAGAGAACTAGCAACTAACCTAAGTCTATCTACATCATCCCTAACAAGAGATGCACTATTGTTCCTAATCAAATCAGAGAGTTCTCGCTGTTGCTGAGCATGGTCCCTCTCTCGATGGAATTGGTGCGCCTCTTCACGGGATCTTTCAAAACATTCTGTCAGATGCAGAATTGTCGAAGACATCTCTTCGGTCTTCTTCTCTAGGGCCTCTTTTTCCCTTTGGAGAGTTTGTCCGAGGGAAGGAGGTGGAATCTCAGCAGGCTGGTCGCTGGGGTCTCCAACAATTTTTGTCTCCTACATTTGCAAATATTAGTTTTCTTAAACTATGACAAGCAAGCAAAGGGAGACAGAAGTAATTACCAATCCTAGCAAGCGACAGGCTGGTATATGCATCCTGGAAGGTAGATCATCCAACAAAAGCGGATGATCACTAAATGGTGGAAGTGCAACTTTCCCACCATAAGATTGCTTCCTCAACACAAGTTGAGGATCTTCTGGTCGGATAGTCACCGCTTGCCGACCAGAAAATCGATCATCCAAACAAAAATGGGGAGCATTGGGATGAAATGGAAAAGACTGAGGAGAACGCCCCTCCAAAGGTGGGGATGAAAGTTCAAACTGCCTAGGTGCATGAGGAACAGAAGGAAGAAAGAACGACGTTGCATCTTCTACTTTTGCTCTGCTGGAGGATCTCTCGTCAACCTTGGGTTTCTTCCTTGAAAGAGATGAATCTTCAGGCATCTGAGGCCCTTCTTCGAAAACTTTCTCTTCATCGCTTTCAATCTCGATGATGTTATGATCTGCCATCGGGGAGTGGACGAAGAGAAGGATGAAGGTAGTTTTGGAAGAAACTTAGCCGTGAGAAGAAGTTGTGAAGCTTTGTAATTCGAAGGCCTCGGGTTCTTAAAGCATTTACAATTTCGCCTCGGGTTAAGAAACATTTCAACAGCGCCATCATTACCTATCACATAATACCCAGAGCACGTCTCGGGGAACCAACCGTCCCACTTAGTGCGCCACTAAGTGGGGGATTTGAAGAGTCGGGTTAAAAATTCAATGCATGTCTTAAAATTTGAAATAAACACATCCCTTCATTTTTTTCGAATTTGGGAGTTAGCTGACGAGGATTGACACCCGGGTCACTTCAAATAAATGCATTATTGGTTCAGGACAGATTCGAGCCAGACACATGCCTGGTGGTGCGGACTCAAGTCATTCTGAGAAGCATCAGTCCGAGGTCACAGACTTTACGCGATCAGATTGCAGCTAGCGCGCTATCAGAAGTTAGTATGCTATGCGTGGACAGAACGTTGGAGATGTTGCGCGGTCAGCCAACATCACGCGGTCAGAGCACCTTCGACCTGGGAACGTGGGATTTACCTGTCTCTATAGCAGGAATATTCCAGGTATCCCGAAGATTCTTCCACGTGAAGGAACAACCGTCAGGAGGTTAATACGTGCAGTTATCCACAAATAACACGTGTTAAACCTACGTGGGAGTTAAGAGCGGTTCTCCAAACCACATCCAAGCAACCGTTTGATGCAGTTACGACTTGGCGCCCTTTCGACTAGTATAAAAGGGCCGCATGGTGTATCAAACAGGGGGATCGAGAGATCAAGACACAACATATCTCACTTGAAGAATCAAACAGCCAAGTCTATGGCTTAGATTAGATAGCTTCCATAAAGCCTTCTAGGCTTCATTTTGTACACTTGTACATGGAAAACCTTCATCTGTGAAGGTCTTTTCCCGTTGCTTTGTAACTCTTTACCACACATAGTGCAATCCCAACAGGACGTAGGGCTATTACTCCCACCATCGAGGGCCCGAACCTGTATAAACTTCTCTGTGCTCCAGTTCTCCATAATTCTACATACCTTCCCGGAGGGTCACCCTGAAAGGTCTCACTGTTTACAAATTCTGCATAAGTTCGGCTAAGGACCCTGAGTCCGAATCGTCGACAGTCTGTGCCGTGCCTCTCCTCTTCGTGCCTCCACCTCATCGAGCCGTGTCTTCTCTATGCAGTGCTGTGGCCCCGCCGTCGTCACCTCTTCGGCTCCTCTGTTCGTTCCTCTGTTCAGGTCTCTATTTCCTTTCCCTCTCTGTTTCTTTTTTCGCTCGCCATGTCTGATTAGCTGTCCTCTTCTCGTCGCGTTGCCGGACGGAAGAATGCTGCAAACAGCAGTCGTTCATCGGGTCAGCCGACTAAGCCCTACTCTTCGCCTCCACCCGAGCATGTCCCCGTGGATTATTCCTAGTGGCACGTGAGTCACCTCCACACGCTCCGCTCCACAAACCCGTATCTGTCCCCATGTCCCACTGGTCACGATGGCTGTAGCATTCTCACCTTCTTCACGAACCTGCAGGTTGACCTATTCACTAGCGTCTACAGCCGCGTTCCCATTTTCGCTCACCGCTCTCTCTTGGCAGACGATCGTGTCTCGCACAGGTATAGTCACCCTGGCGGACTCCTTCGCCTCCATTGGGATCAGAGACCTCGTCTTTGATTCCTCCCTTCACTGGGCCGATGAGCCCATTCGCCAGTTCTACGCCACTGTATTCGTCTCTCCTCAGCGCAACTTTCTCACCTTCATGACAGGCCTCTAGGTCTATACTGTCACGAAGGTGCAAATTGAGACTGCTCTCGGACTGGTTCGTCCCGCTTCTGGGCACCAGCTCCATACCCTTCCTGACCTCGAACATCGGGAGGTAGCCATGCTTTATTCCAGCCCCTTCCAACTTCGTCACAATGCTGGCCTGCGCCGCGATGTCGATCTGGCCCTGCGGATCCTCCGTCTCACCTTGGTCCCCATGATCGGAGACAAGGCCAGGGTCACTTATCTTGGCCTCCACCATCTTATCTCCATCTTTCAGAAGGAGCCCTTTGACGTTGTTGATCTCATCATTAGTGAGATTCAGCACGTCCTTCTTTCTCTGCGTCGCCAGCTGCTGTATGCTCCCTACATCATGGCGGTGCTTCTTCACATTCAGGCCGTCGACTCTGAGCTCCCGCGGCCCCATCATCCTCTTCAGTTCTACCCTTCGGGGCAGGCTGATCAGCGTCTTGGTGCCCGCCTTGCAGCTGCAGCTGGACCTGACTCTTCTGCATCTAACGACGATGCAGTTGGTGAGTCGGGCGATGAGGCTGCAGATCCGGTTCCTACCAGAGACACAGGCACCAGATCCTCCTCTGCCTCTCAGCTCGCTCAAGTGATCTAGACCCAGCAACAGATCCTCAACACCCAGGCAGAGCACCATCAGATTCTCCTTCGTCTGCTTGCCCAGCAGGAGGAGATTCTGAGTCGCTTGACTGTTTCAGCTGCTCCCGTCCCTCACAAGAGGGCCTGCCCAGCTACATCTTCGTCTGATATAGCTTCAGGCCCTGCTGCACCGGCTCCCACTGCGCCAGCCTCCACCCCTCCAGTTTCTCCAGCCGTCGACCCGATTGGATCTCCTGCAGGCTCCGGAGATACAGCCATCTTAGGTTTCTCCTCAGATGATGAGGCTTAGGCTGTAGTCTCTGCTCCCGCCTTTTTGTGCTTGATGCAAAAGGGGAGAATTATTTTGTATGACTCTTTATATTATTGATGGATGATATGTTTTTGTTATGGTTGATATTTTTTTGTATGACATGGATATTTGGATATCTTTCTTATATGATGTGTTTTTGGATATGTTGTGGATGGCTTATTGTTTTTATATGTGATGTAGATGATATGATCTGGACTTATTCATGATTTGGGATCTCATGCATACACTCAAGGGGAGTTATTCATTTTTTATTTATTTCTATTGAACACTTGTTGTCATCAATCATAAAATAGGGGGAGATTGTTGCATCTAGGCTCTTATGCCTGATCTGATTTTGATGATTAATGAAAACAAGCGGTATCTCCAGTTACTGTTTTAACTGGTCGATTTTGTGATCTATACTGACTGTCAGTTTGTGATACTGACTGTCAGTTTGATGTGTCAATTTCCATATATGACCACAAATAGCTAGCAAAGTTTTATCCGTGATTTTTGTCAGCCGTTGAGGTAGAAACTGACTGTCAGTTTCATGAACTAACTGTCAGTTTGTGCTATTTTATTTCCATATACGACCTCAAACGGCTAGCTGAGTTTTCTCTGGATTTGACTTCTTTCTGGTCGTGACCAAACTGATTGTCAGTTTGTCATACTGACTGTTAGTTTGCACTGTTGATTTTACAGCTCGTGTTCAACGGCTCTTTTGATTCTTGAGGCGATAAATAGAGGCTTTGAGCTATTGTTTTACACACCAAGCAGCCTCCCTCTCATACATACACTTGAGCATTCTTTTTGGAGTTAAAATCTTGATCTTTTGATCAAGTCGTGAGCTTTTGAGATCCGCCAAGTTTTCAGTTCGCATCATCCTTGCATACTTAGAGTTTCTCAGTGCGTGTTGGAGGTCTAGAAGAGACCTTGCTGCTCATTACTTTTGGTGAACGCCCTCACCTAGATGGTTTGGTGGCGTGGCCGTTGACCTCTCCCGTTCGGAGATTGTTGGAGAGGCTTGGCGAGTTTGTAAAAGGCATCAGTGATCGCCTGTTCGGAGTGGACAAGGAGCAACCACTAGTGAGTAATATCCTTCATGGATATTGAAGAAAAACTCATTCTTTTGAGTGCTTCAACGAGGATTAGGGGAGACCGGGCGAGTCTCCGAGACCTCGGAAAAAATCTTTTGTTTGTCTTCTACTCTCTTTTATTTTGCAATATATATTCATTTGTTTTTTCTTTGCAAAAAGTTTTTTTAGATTTGAAGTTTTTAAAGCCTCCTATTCACCCCCCCTTTAGTCGGCATCCTCGATCCTACACCTCCTGCTCATCTCTCTATGCTGTAGCCGTTGATTGAACTCTGGTGGACCCTATCGCTGGTGATCGCTGTAAATTGTAAATGCCCTATTGCAGCAATTGAATCCTCTCCAATCCAAATTAGCCTTCTCTGTAGTGGATTAAATTGATCACCAGATTGTTTTTAGCAAGCCTATCCATCTAGAATTTTAATTGAAGCCGTGTCTTGTGTTCTTCGTTTCTTCGCACGCTGCCGCAAACGCCTCATGTCGCTAGCCCACACCGCCGCTCCTCCAGCCAAATTGGGCTTACCAGTAGCTTTTCCTTGTATCCCTCTTGCCTCCACGCCAATGAATCGAGCCCTAGTCTCCCCTACAGGAAAAACCCAAATCTAATCTTCTTCGTCTCTGGCCGTGTCGTCGAGCTCCTCGCCGGCACTGCCATAATCCAATTTCCCTCGACCTCACCATCTGGACCAACTTAGGAACCTACCAATGTTCTTAATTTTGGGATTCAATCACCCAATTTCCATGGCATTGTCGAAGCCGTTTTTTGCGCCTTCTTCCCCGATGCAACTCATCGCTATTCGCCGTCAACTTGTCTCCGACCAAATCCAGTGCTCCAGAGCTTGATTAATGGCACTAGCTAGCCCCAGAGCCCTTCAACCACAAGAATCTCAGCTCAAAACCAGATCTAGTATTTACCCCTTTCTTTGCCATGCCGCCAGCGTGCCGTCCGGTCACCGCCAGCCACCACTGTCGTTAACACCTTGTCCAGAAGATCTGCCTTAGCCTCCTGAACATGTTACTCCATTGCATCGTTCTTTGGTTCTGTACAAAATTGTAAGTTATTGTTGTGCCTAGAGTTTGCCCAATAACTGTGCTGTGCCATGTCTCCACCGTGTTTCTTCGCCGTCGTTCATCGCCGTCCGGCCACCTCAGTCCTTGAAACCACCACCATTGGATTCCTGTTGTCTTCACCTATCTCCTAGACATAGTTGGCGAAGCAACCGAAGCCTTGAATCACTTCCATAGTGATGCCCTAGTTTCTGTCTATGTCAGCCCATGTCAGCTAGTGGCATTAGCCCTGTTTGATCCCTTATGGTTGAGCAAATGAAATTCTACTTTGTCCACTAAGTTTGTAGAGACATTTTCTACATTTTCTTCTACTGTCGCATCGCAAGAAAACTCCATCTCAACCTATTTCCAATTTTGTCATCCTAGACGAATGTCGTTCGTCGACATCCGAACGTCACCGCGTTCGCGTCTGATTAGAATTTGTCTTCACCCTAGTATTCGCGACTCTCAACGAAAGCACCATATTCCGACCATCCAACCAAAGCCGTAGTTATGTTTTAGTATTCAAGTCCCGACGAAAAGCCTAAAAAGCCAGCCTAAGCCTTGTCAGCCTGCGTTCAATGTCGCTCTCGTCGACATGCCTATGTCGTTCACAACCTTAGAAAGCTCAGATCAAAAATCCGTTCGCATCACCTTGTTCGCCTTACCTTCAACACTATAGATATATATATATATATATATAATCTGATCATCCATCCAAGCACCAGATAAAGTTTTCCCTATTTTCTAAGTCAATCCAACCTGAACCACCTTTCGACCATTCTTTTAAACTTATCTCAGCATTCGACCACTTGAACCCCTATCAAACCTAAATATATATTTATATAAACAAAGATACTAACTATTATTTTTGTCTGCTTATTGATTAATGTCGGATAGATACCCAGTGAGGTGAGCTCCAAGACGTCAGTGCCCTGGTAGTTCTTTCAGCTGGATCCCGTGAAAAGCAAGGCAAGTCCCTATTTCTTGATCATATTGAACCCATAGATTGCAAAGGCTTATGTATATTGTTTTTGATAAAGTATAAGTAAATGCATGTAAATGATTAATCACAAGTAGTTGATGGTAGGGTTTTTACAAATGAATGTGATCAGTTGAGATAGTAAGGATCCGAGCCACTGTGAGTGGGACATCCTTACTGATCGGTTGAGATAGCAAGGATCCAGGCCACCGTGGGTGGAATATCCTTGCTGATTGGTTGAGGCAGTAAGGATCCGAGGCCACCTTAGGTAGAATATCCTTACTGGGCCCTGAAAGTATTTTGACCATGATGCTTATTTGGAAGCCAATAAATATTGGTGGTGAGGATGGTATGATTGGTGGGAAAAATTATCCTAAGTGGGATCGTGGTTGAGTACCTCACCCTAATAAATAAGGATATAACAAATTGTGCTAAACGACCATGGGCATATTAACATGCCAACCACATGATCAAGTAATTGAACTCGGCCAGTAGATTACTGCGTATCGATTTTATCCCTACATGGTGGTCATTCTCATTCAGGCTCCAAACTGAGATGTTTGGATGGATCTTGACAAGTTTAGTCGTCTAAACTTATGGCCTGAATGGGTGAGGGGGAGATGTGAGGGGAGAGTTCGTGCAGTTACTTTGATCTTGAGTAACTCGTGAATACTGGGTCTGAAGGTACTTCTTGCTGAGGGTACCTCACAACGACAAGAACGACTGGTGCGGTCGAATTGTCGGGCAGGGATATAACTAATACAATGTTTTTGAGAGCCTTGTCTCCTCAATCTAGTCGCATGCAATAATGTGCGTATAATTGGCCTGACTGGGAGGATTGATAGACTCATGTGGGTAAAGCGGTGCCCCTCTGCAGAGTGTTAAAAAGTATTCGAGTACTCCGTGTTGGATCTAGGTCGATCTGAGATATCTAGGTTTTGAGGATTAATGATGATTTGGATAAATCCATAATGATTAATATTGATATGAATAATGACAGCTTTAAGGGTTAAATGACAACTTGTATAAATCCTAGTTTAGCACAAGTACATAGAATTGTTAATGTTAAACCTAGAAGTTGATGACTCCCGGTTATGATTTAACAATTGATGCATATGTTGAGGGGGAGCTCTGTGGTTGCATCAATCTTGTGCTAAGTGTAAATTGGAATGTCATGTGATAAATCTGGAAGTTTGATAACTCCTTCATTGTGGTATCGAGATCGATGCATGTGTTAAGAGGGAGCTCGGTGGTTGCATCATGTTTATCTTTATCATGACATGAGCAGTATAGATCATGTGCGTATGTCTTTATCATATATGGATCTATATGATTGTATTTCATCTCATACTCATTTGCTACTTGTTGAATATGGTTTTGTCATTTCACCGGAAAGAGAAATTGTTGAGCTAACTCCTGTGTGGAGTAATTTCTCTAGTGATGAATGACAAACTGATTATGAGACTAATGTTGTGCATTTAGTATGTGTTGTAGTCTCAGATTGGTCGCGAGATGAAAGTAAGCAAGGGCGTGAAGAGGATGATGCCAACATGAGTCATCTTGAGCGAGGTCAAGCTTAGCGAGGTCGAGCTTTGCGAGGACAAGTGTCGAGTGGTCGAGCTTCACAAGGTCGAACTTCACCAAAGGTAAAATCCAAGATTAAGGATTGTTTTCTTAGAATTTTACCGGTCTCGGTGTTTGGAGACAGACCGGGTTGATAGGATTCTTTTTACTAGTTTGACCGTACTATTAAGAGGGGTCGAAAACTAGTAGCTTGAGTCTATCTAGTGTAGAAGCTCAAATGCATTCATATCATCTTGCACTAGTGTTTTATCGCCTCTTGCATTGCTAGAGAGTCTAAGTGTAGTTTGTGGTGCATTAGAGAAAATGTTTGAAAACTGCACTTAGTTTTGATCGCCAGCTATTTAAATTGGTTTATTTTCTAGAGCTGGTCGTGGTTGTACTTGCACATTTTGATCGTATCCTTGTTTGATACGTGGTCGTGGTCGTAGGAGTTCGAGCTGGTCATACCAGTCTTCGGCTCGCTTGCGTACGCTAGACCAAACCCACTCAACCATCTGTTTTCGATTGGATATTCGACCTATGATTTTAGTTCATAAATCATATTGGTCGTGGTCGTCGCTGAGTATCAGTTGAGATATCCGTGAGAAAACAACAAATCCGTATGTGCAAATACCCTAAATTGCATTAGAGATGATTTTTGGGTTGAATATTTTGGTAGCAGGAAGGTTTTTGAGTTTTCTAAAAGTTTCTAGACCTTTCTAGGGCTTTATTCTGTTGACAAAATTGTAGTCCTCTGAGTTATCTTTCCAAAAAGCCAAAAATCACCTCAATCAGATCTCTGGATCAAAAGTTATTCTTATTTTACTATCAATGTGCAGTGACCGGACTTTGTCCGGCCTGTACAATTTTTTTCAGCCTTTTGCGAAATGAAACCAGAGACGTTTGCATCTGTCTGGGGCTTTTGTCCGGGAAGGCCGAACTTTGTCCGATATGGCCAGACATTGTCCGGCCTGTACAATTTGTTTGAGCCGAGAGTTAACAAAGACATATTCATTTGTCCGGGGTTTTTTTCCGGACAAATGTTATTTATCCGGCCTTCACAAATTTCGTTGAAATGATAACTGACAAGGTTGTCGTTGTGAGTAACGGTCACTATTGAGTTGTACTGACCGGACATTGTCCGAAATGGCCGGACAATGTCCGACCTGTACAATTTTGGCCCGGTTTCTTGCAAACGGCTAGTTTTCTTTGAGGGCTATATATATGTTGTGTTTGCCTTCATTTGGGGTGGCTCAAGAAGTTGTTTTCACTGTTGAAAAGCTAGCCAAGTTCATTGCATATGTGTTATTGCATCTAGAGGCTAGATTTGAGCCCAAATCTTCAGAGGATTTGAGAGAATAGCATTTGGGAGAGGTTGTGAGTGTTGAGTGCACTTCATCTCCATTTGCAAGCTAGTGCTAGAGTGTTGAGCATCTCATTTGCATCATTGAGCTTCTAGCACGTGATTCGTTCAAGCGAAAGAGCATCTGGCTTGTTACTCTTGGCGATTGCCTTCGCCTAGACGGTGTCGGAGGAGAGTCGCGATCTCTCCAGTTGAAGTTTGTCGGAGAGGTCGGCAAGAACTTGTGAAAGGTGTGGTGCTCGCCTATCCGGTGTGGAGAAGGAGCAACCCTAGTGAAATATCCTTTGTGGATAAAGAAGCGAAGCTCAAGTGTGAGCGCTTCAACGAGAAGTAGGGGAGACCGGGCGAGTCTCCAAGACCTTGGTAAAAATATTGTCAATTGCGTATCTCTTATTCATTTCATATTTACCTTGACACAATTGTTTAACTCATTAGTTGCTTGCTGAATTGTATAATCCATATTGAGTTTTTGCAACTAGTATTAAATTGTTGTTGCATGTTGAATTTCTTATTCCATATGGTTGAATGCAACTAGTTGATTAGATTGTTGTAAACCCTTTGCAACCCTAGGTTATCCTAAACATTTTTTAAAATTGCTTAGTTGAGAAAGAAAATTTAAAAGTCTCCTATTCACCCTCCTCTAGTCGGCATCCTTGATCCTATACTCCGTACCCCCGGACAGGGGTATGCCATGGGTAGTAACTTGATAGCACAATAGTAATAAAGTATTAGACAAAAAGGGGCAAACTGAGAGGTTTTGCCCAGATTTTGATTTAACTTTTGGATCACATAAATGTTTTCTACCATTATTATGCCAATTAATTGTATTTTAATTCTCTTTGGCAATGTGTTTGTGAAATTTACTATTCTGTACTACATGGACTGTTAAATTAGACATAGCCTGTCATGCATTGGATAAATTTGTATATAGAGACTTGCTGAGTACTTTGTACTCACCCTTGCTTAATAACGAAAATACAGTTGAAGAGAAGCTAAAGATAAGCGAAGCAGGATCACCCAGAGTTTAGAAGGGTTACGTGCTACACTCGTTTTTGCCTGTGGGATGGTCTCAGAGACCAGATAAAACTACTTTCATAAAATCTAGTAGTTGGCCTTGTTGGCCTTTGTATATCATGTATTCAGGCCTAATGGCTATATATTGTTTTTGTATATTAACCAAATTGAGCTGGCTGTCTGTTTATTACTCTGTGCACGACTGGATCCTGAGCAGTCGGGGTAAGTGCACACCTGGGGCCCACTGCAGTGGGTGGGTCCCTCACACTTTGATACCAACTTGATCTGATTCAAGCCTAGACCTGGTCTTGATCTAGTCTCGACCAGATTCTGATTTGCTCTGATTGAAGTATAGGCAGGCTTCGGCTATACTCGATCAGATGCTAATATGCGGAATAACGGGATCTTACTCGGAACTACTGAAACCCAAGCTAATCGAAACACAGTTCAAAAGATAGCACAGCTATTTATTGAAAAGAGGGATCTTGTACACGTCGAATAATAGGACACACTCGCCTACATCGATGAACTATGTGTCTAAAATTTAAATAAGTTCAACCTAGACTCGATGATATTCGATAATCTAAACTAAGACTATTACAAAATATTTATAGTCCAATTGTATGAATATGTATCAGACTCAATAACCGACTAAAGGTATTAAACTCGAACAACTAAATCTAACAAATAAGACTTAGTTATATAGATATTGATCGGAATACAATCCGACCAAAGATCGGATCTGATTCGCAAATCCTTTCCAAGGTCGCAAACCCTTCCAAGGTCACGAAGTCTTTCCGAGGTCGTGAATCCTTTTGCGAACTCGAATAGGTCTAGGTCACGAAGCTTTGCGAACTTGACCTGAAAGATCCTCCCAGATCAAATCCCTCCAATCCAAAAATATTGTCGTGTTTTGACTCTCAACAGTTAGACTATTCTAACTTTGATCACTAATTTATTTAGGAAAAAGTCCATATTGCCTCCCTCAACTTTTCAAAAAATCCAAATAACCCCTACTTTGAAACCGGATATTCTACACCATGTACTTTAAAATTAGTGCATATTTGGTCCAAAACCACCATTTGATCATTTTTGACGATGTGAATAGGAAATTTTGCAATTTCACCTCTCTAGTCTATCTAACTTGCACAACAACAATTACTATTTTATTTACTATTTATTTCATGTCATATTTTGCAAATTTCAAACACCGCATGGAACTCCTCATCAAATTATGAATTTAAAATTTTAACCTCAATTTTAAAATTTGAAAATTTGGAGTTTGAAATTTGAAATTTGAATTTAAATAGATAGACAAATTCTTACCCTTACAACCAAAAATCGAAGGAATTTGTTTGTTTCATCTCTCACAATGATATTTTTAAATTTAGATTACAAATTTGAATTTATATTTGGTTTCTGAATTCAAATTTTAGACAAATCTTAAGTTCAAATTTGAATTTTAAAATTTGAAATTTGAAATTAAAATATCAAATTTTGAGACTCAAATTTCAAATTTATAGATTCATATTCCAAATTTCCAAATTCAAAAGTCAAATTTAAGAATATGAATTTCAAAATTCAATTTTGTGGTTGACATTTCAAATTAATAATTTGAGGAGGAGCTCAACGGCGGTGTTTGGAATTTGAAAAATCTAACACAAAATAAATAGTAAATAAAGCAGTAATTTATGTTGTGCATTTTAGAAATATTAGAGAGGTGTAATTATAAAAATTTTCTACCCACATCATCGGCCAAAACTAGTCAAAACTGATCAAAGGTAGTTTCAAACCAAATCTGTACTAATTTTTTAAATATAAGGTATAGAATGTATAATTTTAAAATATATGGGTTATTTGAACTTTTTTTAAAATAAAAGAGGTGATATGGACTTTTCTAATATTAAATAAAATATTTAGATTGACTATAAGAAAATTATACAAGTATATTTGTCATAAAAAATAGTTTATAAAAATACAATTATATATATTTTTAAATATATTGGAGTAAAAAAATTGATGGTAAAAATTGTATTTTTTTTGAGACCTTGTATTTTGTACATATTGTTTTTGTTCTTGTTTGTTTCTCTTTTTACAGTTTGTAAATATCTTTTGTAAATCTATTTACAGTAGGCCTTTGATACTTTTTTATCTAAAAAAAAATGTATAGTAAAATAAGGACGATCTTATTTTTTATTAGAAAAGGGACAGTTGAAAAAGGAAATTGGTTCATTTGCAGCCGTAATCCGCGGCTTTCAGCTAAGCGACCGGTCGGCTTGAGCCGTTCCTTGGACTACCCGACCCGGAACCGAGCCCAACCCATTACCCTCCGTGCCATCCCTTCCTCTTAAAGACCTAAACCCCTCCAAAACTCCAAAATTTTCCCATCTCCCCCGCCCTCCCAGCGGCAAATCCACGAACACCTTCGCCGCATCGCATCCCCCCACAATGCGGCACTCCACCGCCGACGCCGGTCACCGCGGCGACGACGCCCCCACCTTCCTCCCCCTCCCCCTCCTCTCCGCCCCACCGCCCGCCTCGACCCCCGCCGCCCCACCGCCCCCGCACCGCGTCCCCGCCCTCTGCTTCCGCTCCCTCTCCCCCTCCCCGCGCTGGTGCGCCTGGGCAGCTGCCGCTCTCCGCGACGGCGCCTTCCTCCCCCTCCTCCGCTCGGCGGGCGTGGCAGACGCCGTGGCCGCCTCCACCGCCTCCGTCATCGCCGACCGCCCCGTCCTCTCCGCCCTCCTCGCCCTCTGGTGCCCCGCAGCCCACGCCTTCGCGCTCCCCTCCGGCCCCGCCACGTTCACCCTCGAGGACGCCCTCGTCCTTGCCGGTCTCCCCCCCTCCGGCGCCCCCCTGGATAAACCCTTAACTCCTGTAGAAGACGAACTCCGCCTCCGCCTCGTGGTGGAGAAGGAGAAGATCAAGGAGCTCCACCCCTGCGCGTGCACCACGCGCCGCGTCCCCGCGCGGGTCTGGCTGGAGTGGTTTTATAACATCCGCCCCGGCGAGGACGACGAGCTGCGCCGGCTCGGGTTCTTGGCGTACTGGCTGGCGTTCGCCGTAACGCCACGACTGAGGCCGGGGTCGGGGGAGCTGCCCGTGCGTGCGTTCGCGCTCGCTGCAAGGCTCAGTCTTGGTGAGCGCATTGCGCTTGGTTCGGCTGTTGTGACGAACCTTTATGCTGATATGGATAGAGTCGTCGCGGAGGGGGCTGGCGGACGCGTGGATGTGTGGGCGCCATTCTGGCTGTTGCAGGCGTGGGCATGGGAGCGGTTTGAGCACCTGCGGCCACCGCAGCTGAGGTCACTGCAGTTCCCCATCTCCAATGCCCGGATACTGCATTGGAGTCGGAGGAGGAGGACAACCACACAGGAGAAGACGGCACGGGTTTTACAGGACAAGGCGTGCTTCAAATGGAGGCCATATCTGTATAATTCACTGAACTGGACAGATCCTGGGTGGTTCAATGTGGAGACCATTTCAGTGAGATCTAGAGACAAGGACAAGCCAGAGTGGTTTGAGGATTATCTCGCGATTATCAGGCCGGCGGTGTTAACCGGGTGTTATGGTGATGGTATGGATATTTCTGTGTTGTACAATCCCCATATCGTTGCGAGGCAGTTTGGTTATGATCAGGTTGTCCCCTTATCCATTAGTGATGGTTTTGAATCCAAGGGAATTGAGGTGTGGGTACCTAGTGTTGCTAGGCGCGGCTTGGTGAGCAAGGAGTACATTGCATGGTGGAATGGGCAATTCGAGAGGCCTCAGGAAGCTGATCTAAATGGTAGCTTAGTGACTGTGGACCAGGAAAGCAGAGATATGTCACCATTGGATGCAGATAAGGGGAGGAGGGTTGAGACAACGGTGGATCAACATAGAAAAATAGTCAAGCAAGAGAACATCAAATGCTTTGAAGAAGAGTTGCTAGCACAACAGGATGGTCAAGATCAGAACAAATCGAAGAAGGTTGTCCTAGCCCTTAGTGCATGTCATATGAACTCCAAAACAAGGAAAGAGAAGAAAGAAAGACGAGATAAATTTACTAAAAATGACGGTAAGAAGCAGAAGAAAAGCAAGGTAATATTTAGTGAATGCGATGAAGGTCCCCAAGTCTATGCTGAGAAGCCTTTCACAATGAGTAAAACTGAAAATAATTCTTTGCAATTAGAAGATCACAAGCATGCTGGGATCCACCAAGAAGATCCTAAATCTAATGTTAAGACATGTGATGATGTAGCACAGCTTGGCTGTGATGAGGAATGCATCATTCTTGAATCCCATTGTAAGAAATGTGAACTGATACACCTTGACAGTGATGGGGAACAGAGCATTGTTGATCCTGACCAGCGCAATAGGCATCTCGTCCAAGAGCTAGAAGAGTTTGTGCATTCTGGACTTCTATTGGAATGGGGGGAAAGCTCTGATGAAGTTGAAGGAGGAGCAAGAAAGCAACACACCATAAATAAATACAACGATGACCCTTATGATGAAGAAGCCATGACTAGGTATCCTCTGTTCTTTACGCTCATTCCCCAGAAACCACATTACAGAGGTTTGGAGAACATTGATGAAGATCTGAGAGATCTTATCTACCGTGGAAAGTGGTTTTTGCTTGTTGACTTGGCGAGAGAGGTGCTAAAAACATCGTGCAATTCAGATGCTTCTGAGATTGCAAATTTGATGAAAAAAGCTCAGAAGTTGGGGCAACTCGGTTTCAATGTCAAGCATCTCATTGCCCGCTTGAAGGAGCCACAAGCCCGACTTAGGAGGCTGCAAGATGCTGGTGCCAGGCTCGAGGATGCTCGAAGAAAAGAGCAGGAAGCAAGAGGAGTTGAATCACTCTCGAACCGTTTGAGCAAACTGAAACAGAACATACAGACAATGGAGAGGCATTTGGATGAAAACAAGCAAGCTTTTATTCCAGTTGTACGGAATAAGTTGAATGAAGGAAGGTATCTGGTCAGTTTGGAGAAGGAAGTAGAGGCTGCTGAAAAGTACTTCCAGGCTATGAAGGATGAAGTAGCCACCATGCGAACAATTGAATCGTACCCTTGACAATGCAGATATAGATTGCTCCAGAGTCCAGTCTTTCTTGTTCAAACTCATGCTTTGTCCTTATAAGTTGTGCATAGAGCACTACAATTAATTGGTAACAGTCAAGGATGTAGAGTTTCCTTGCCAGCTTCCTGACATAATGCTTGCTTCTTGACTATTTTGTATCAGTTAAGGAAGAATACCAATGTAATGAAAGCGTTTGCTTTTTAGAAAAGATAGCATACCTTTTGTTTGTAGAACCTTCTGACCATCTTTTAAACAGTTATTCCAATTAAGATTGACCCTTGATATGTTCTTAAAAATTGATGATGAGCATGTACATTATTTGCTCTTTGATCCTGTGCTGATCAGCTTTGACATTCAAGTAAAACAAACTCATCAAGAATTTGAAAAGAACAATGTATATCAACTCCCCACAATTCTGTGCATCCTGCAGAAGAGTTGTTGGACTGAAGGTATGGTATTTCATGCCATTCTTCCTCGCCTTAAAGCCAATATGTTGCTTACACCATTCTTTACTTATATATTTGTAGTTTGCGTTGTGTCTAGTTAAAATTTGCAAGGAACTAAACTGTGCTGGGAATTATCTCTGCCTGGAGATTTTCCATCAGGTGTGCCAACTTCTCACTCGTATTTTGTTGTATCATGTTCTGTCCAATGGCAATAAACTTCACTAGCCACCATTTGATCGGCTTGCTTTCTGACACAGGATGCCGGTTTACCATTACTTTGGTTCAGTTATTGCAATTTCGGGTGACTGAGTTGGGGCCTTGTCAACATGTAAGCTCCTTTAACCATATCTTACTAATAGTTAGTTTTTTTGGACCTTAACAGTGACGCTGTAAAAAAAAAAAAAAAAAAACTGCTGTTGAAGCTATGACCCGCTATATGGACTGCTATTACCATGTTCAAATTGATTCTTTTTTATTGAAATGCGGCTAGTAGGAGATTTAGTTGATAATTCAATATTTATCTAGTCTAAGTCTGAAATGTCATGGATACGGACAAGAATGTGTAATGCTGTATTGGACTAAATTTTTTTCATTGTTTGATTCTGTAAATTATTATATGGAGCGCAGACTAGTTTGTTAAGATTTTAGAACAAAAATTGTTTAGTATGTGGCCAGTAATTTGGTTAACAAGGTTATGTAATGGTAATTTCTAAATTTAAATTGGAAACTACATTTTTTTCTATTTTACTTGTTTCTTGTTAGCTCTATGATATTTGAGGCAAATTAAAAATTAGTGAAGTTATGTTTAAAATAAAAATTGTTATGTAGGGTAAATTCGTGATTGCTAGCATTAGTTGCACTTTGCAGTAGCTTTTTTACATACCTCAGTGACAGTGAGACAGAGCTTTTACATATCGCACTGAGACAGAGCGATAATCACTGATACTTGCCTTGCATAACATTTAGTTCAGAATTTTGCAGACAATTCAAACCTGGGACTGAGTTCATTCATTTCAGACCAATTGAAAGTAATATCTTTGCAACTATTTTAGACTTCCACCACCAGTTACTGAAACTTGCTCCTACCACCAGTTACTGAAATTTCCTGTAACATATCGTAGATTTGCAGTTGAAAACGGTACTAATGTTTGACTAAAGCAGGGTCTGATATCTCAAATTACACTTGAAAACAATCTTCAGAACTTACTTCACAGTATGCACTGAGATGAATGCCTTATGTAAGTTACATTTTTCTTTACTACTATAGCCAATTTCAAATTTTACGTCCGACACTATTTTTTCCTGCCTAAATCTGGTTGGAGCAATATCAACCATCAATCTCCCTCATCCAGCAGATATAGTTAGTTCATCTCACTCATCCAATGGTAAGGTTGATTGGATCTGCCTCCAATCCACAAAACCCCGTGCCGGTTGCTCTAACCAAGGGTGGTAGTGGTCTCCAATAGTCGGGGTTTACTGTTGTTAGTGATATGTCTCAAGATGTATTTATATTTGTTACGTTTATGAATATTTGAAATGTGTTATTTTGTTTATGAATATTTGAAATATGTGTGACTTGTTCGTGAAACTCTAAATTTATTTGATGATATTATTCTATAAAGTCCCTGATACATTATCTTTAAATAGGACATTATTGATTAATGGATTAGCACATATATTGATTAATGGTCATGTTTCACGGATTATGGATATAAAATATCAAATTAATAATGTGGATATATATTGGAGAATATAATGTTGGATAGACCCATTTTGAGACACTGTTTGGATTTATCTTTTAAATGTTACCAGTTGGTCTCAAATAATATTTATGATTAATTCTTAAACCTGAGATCATCATAATTTCCTACATGTGTACTAGTATATTTTGATATTACCAAACACTACTTTTTATTGAGTGGTAATAAAGGTAATACCTATGAGCCATGCGGAGGAATACGAATAGTTAAGATGGAATTTGCATCTATCATATAATGAGAGAGATATCTCTGGGTCTCGATATAAATGAATTGAGAAGTGCATAGCCATGCCGTTTGTGGTTGAGTGTCAACTATGGGAAGACCAGTTCACTATAAGATTGAGAAAGGATTGAACTGTGCAAGAGTGGCACATTTTCTACCTTGGGTTTAATTTTGTATCGTATGGCAAGAGAATCAATATGAAGATATTCCATAGGTTCGTTGATTATGATCTTCGTGTGCATTTGGATGGTCGTTATGTCCTGCTAGAGGTCACTACTGACTTACAATTCGGGTAAGTATTCTCGGGTCGTGATTAAATATGCATGAACTATAGGGTCACACACTTAACGGGTTGGAACACTGCAGTTCGGATTAAATCTATGATGGGGTTTCTGTATCAGATTCGGAGACTTAATATTAAATATCGTATGCATTCGGATTGGGTTTGTTATGGGGTTTTCTATCAGACTCAGAGATCTAATGTTAGATTCGTTTTGCATTCGGATTGGGTCTGTTATGTGGTTTTCGTATTAGATACGAAGACTTAATGTTAAACTCCTCTTGCAGTTCGGATAAGATTCGTATCATATCAGAAAATCTAATCTGTTAGAATTTCTTTTGCAGAACTCTATATAAAGAGAGGTATAATGGCTTTGAGATCATTAGGAAAAACAATAACTGTCATCTCCTCTAAAGTAATAGCCCTAAATCCTTGTCACGCGCATTGGTGCTAGCACACCATCGTACGACATTCTATCCCAGTACATATGGATACCAGTAGAGGCGCTGCTGCAATTGTTGCACTGATTAGGACGATCCGTGAGTAGTCACTGTCATCTACATCCGCTGATCAGGACGATCCGCAAACAGTTGTTGTGAACATTTGAATGCTTCACTAAATCTGTTTCTGCTGTTGGTAATAATATAATCTATGAACTATTATTTGCAGTTTTTGAGTAAAATTTTTTTGAAATTTTGTTAGTGTAAGTTACTTGGTTTTCTACAACTGTATCCACTTATGGAGGTAGGTAGACCAATTGGCATTATAAGAAGTGCAGGGTGCATTTGCGACCTGTCACTTTGGGTCATGTCTATCGTTGCTCCCGGTGAGACATCTTCCCTCCGGTTGCTACCAGTCAACGGTCAGCTTCTCCTTTTCTCATCTCCATTGGTAAAACAGTAACCATTATTTTCTGATTTTGCTTTGTTTGTGTTATACTACTTGGGAATGGAGCTAAAATATGTAGTTGCAGACAAAAGCAGTCCGAACTCCAAATGTGGTGTTCTTTATTCGCATATTTTGATTATATTAGAAGTTGGAATCCAAAGGTTTGAAGTTCTGCCCTTTTTTATATTCCAAATATCTTGACATTCAGTATTTCTTCTACATTACTTTTGATCTGAGAGACTACTTAAGAGGCACATTTGTTCTTTGTTGAGGAGGGACATATGTTGTTTAACTACTTAAGAGACATATTTGTTCTATGTTGAGGAGGGACATATGTTGTTTATTTGTAGTATTTACACAACCGGTTAGTAAGTGGCATATTCTTCTGTTTTGGCGACAAAACTAGTTCTAAAACTCTACAGATCTGTTACAATTCTCAGCTTTGAGTTTCCAAGTTTTCTTAGCATTATCTTCCTGTACAATATTGTCATCTACTCATGGCATCATTTACTCAGTCATGTTATATCTATGTTCTTAATGAGCTGCTCATGTGTAAACTATGTCTGCAGAGAAGTGATCAGTAGAAGAATGAATAACTGCAAAGAACATTGCGTGCTAAGAATGTGGGGTGTGTTTTGGTATGTCACCATACTGAATAATGTTGCCGCATGTTTGATCTGGCTGGTGACTTCCAGGTACTGGCCAATGCATCTTGTAAAACTGCTGCAACATGAATATCATTACTGTGTTTTTCTTTCCAAATCAGATTATTGCAATATATTTTTTTTTAGCCATGCCTGCCACTGTAAACTTGAGGACAAATATTTGCCATTCGATGGTGTTTCATGGGTCCTGCGTGGCAGATTGTATGCCTCTGCGCCTTGCACCATTTTGGCATGTTTCAAGACTTCAATTACAAATGTTCAATTGAGTTATGGATGCCTTCATTTGGTTTTGCAAAGGGCTGTTTAATATTGCCCGGTTCTTTTACTTCTTTAATACATAGGCCACTTGGAGGTCACTTGGTCTCGATTGATATTTTCTGGTGGCTATTTTATTACTCCTTGCACTGTCAGCTATTAGTTAGTTACCAACTTACAATATGCTTGAACATTCGGTGTTACCTACTAAATATTAATGTCTGCTTGATTGATATATGTTTATCTGAGCTATATGAATGACAGTTTTCTCATTTTTTTCTGTCTGAAGAAGCACAAGGTGGGTAAATGAGTCATGTTCAAAACTGCAGTCAAGTGAAGAGAATACATGTGCTGACATTGAAGTTGCGTGGCAGTACTGGTGTGACACTGGGTGCCCGATCTTCCGAAAGGTACGTGATAGATCGATTGGTGGAGCTTCGACGTAGAACGATCCGACTTCAAATCAGGCACGATCTGAACCCCGCAATCGCAACACCACTACTCGGTTGGTTATCAATCTCGCGTGAGCGTGATTGACCTCGCCAAGAAGGCTTATCCCTGCTGCGAATCGAGAACACAAGCAAGAACACGGAAGAAAGCAAACTGAATTGCAAATACGAATGATTAATCTCACAAGTTGGGGTCTCACAAACCGATCAAGCGGCGAAACTGTTCGAAGACAGAATAATCTAAGCAAAACCCCAGTCTAAACGATGACGGCTACTGAATATATAGCGACGGCTAGGGTTTGGGGCATTAAACCCTAGGGTTATACGGGCCATGGGCCCAAAGTGGAGCGTCGCAGTGCCCGGCAGATTCTGGTCGTCATATTTTTTTGACAATTTCCGTTGATCCGTAAGGAATTTTGACATGGGACTGGATCCGTTGGAAAGATCTCGTCGAGGGCTTCTCTGTGCATACCAAGAACGTCCAAAACAGAGTCCGTATGCGCCCTGGGCATCCGTTTTAAGTTGACTGCGCGGAGATGGCCGAACCCGACTCGTGGACAAATTGGGCTCTCTCTTGGGTCGGCCTTGCAACGACGTGGCTTGTGGGACCAGAGGGCGTCGAAGTGGTGGAGATACGCCTTTCTTGAATACGTCTTGAGCTTGGGGAGGTGGCCACGGTGGAGGCCGAACTGCTGGCGGCGATAGCGCAATATCAGCATGATGAGCTTGCCGGCTGTGCACGCGACCTGGCCATGGTGCGGGTCGATGATGCCATATAGTTGATGATGACACCATAGTTGATGTAGATGATGTCGAGGATGCCGTGAAGTGTTGCCAACTTGTCGTAGATGTCATGGAAGAAGTTACACTAATCCATGTTGGCGAAATGATCGAGGTAGCACTCGGCGACGACCATGCTGATGAAGAATTGAATGAAACTCTTGATGACCACCATGTTGATGTAGTGTTGGTCCTATCTATGATGTGTATGGTCACATCAAGTACCATTACTATTGGAGTATTGGTTTTGTAACATTCTAGTCTCTATGTACTACCAACATACCAATAGTTATGTTTTTGTCCTCATTTGATCTAAAAAAATTAATTCAGTTGATATGATTAATTTTTTCAAGTTCATATATAATATTCTATCAATCTGCATTTTAGATATGAGATTAAACTCATACATTATTAGGCTTCTTGGATGAATGGGGCTAAGATATTCTAATCTTCTTTTCCTGTAAGTAATTTAATTTTGAACCCTGGACTCAGCCTTGATATTATTGGAAGTTCTTTTTAAGAAAACTCCTACATCTTTTCATTTTGTAGAATGGCTCTAGCGGGGCTTGTCACTGTTCTGCATGCCTGAATAGCATGAGAATATCAAATTATCATTCCAAGGAACATTCTAGATGCTATAAATTGTTGTCTTGGCCATGTAGGTATAGTTCGGATACTCAAGTACTAATGGGAAAAATTACCTATAGGATATTATAAAAATAAGATATTATTATTGGACAATGGTTATAAGATTAATATATGGGTTCAAAACCCATATACCATTGAAACACCAATATCTTATAACAAAATTCAAAATTATTCTAATATTGCATGTCAAATTGCCCAATTATCAGAAACACACCATATAGCTATTTATTCTCTTTGGTGGATGAGGACCTCAAGCCCTTTTTTTGTTCCTGTACAGATTGGTGGTTTGTGAAGTTTTTGATGTGCTTGGTCAGGTAGGAAGATGATAGAGATATGCCGTAGAGCAATCAGTATTCGATACCTGTATGATTGACTCTAGTACAAGTGGGAGATTGATAGAGATATGCTGATATAAGCCTAAGGTGAGTTCCACAAGAGAACGGAGATGCAGCAGTAGGCGAGTATGTCATTTTTCCACAGGGACTAGGTTAGAAGTAACTAGAACTAAATTGACAAACAACAAAATGTCTAAGTCAAAAAAAGAGACGTGAGAACGAAAAAAAGAGTAAGGATTGTCGTGCTTTGACAAGTTGCACTAACTAGAACGCAACTAACAGAAATCAGTTTCTACAATAACGTCCTAGGCCAGCGGTGACACACTCGAGATCAGAAAGAACGATGTTTCTCAAATCAGAATTTGATTGCGGGAAAAACACAACTCAACTTAATTTCAAACAGATAAAACAATAAAAAATTTCTCTATGGCTCCTTGCTGATGAACTTGTTGAACATACACACAACAATGGATATGGTCATCTGTGCGCTGACTAAATAATTCAAGCTCAGGTTAACAACTTCCGCAATTGGGACAACAACCAATAGTGAATCAGCAGTTCACACAACAACCAACAATCAGGGAAAATCCATACAACAGCAAATGATCACATAAACAGCTCCCAAACAGAGGTATGGCTCAACTCAAGTAACAAAACAGATCTGAAGCAGAGTTTTTAACAAATTCAATCACAAGAATTCTACCAGATTCAAATAACTCCTGAAATCAGTTCACAGATCATTGATTCATCACAAACCACGTTTAGTTTCTGTACATGCATCCCAGAAATACAGTTTGGGGGTGAGGAGAGAACGAGGTTTGGAGAGAGAAATCGTTGCCCAAGTCGGATGTAGATTCGGTGAAGAACGCCATCGATGAAGACAGTGAAGAGCAGAACCCCAGCAGTAGCTTGGTCGTGGTCAATGGAGTCGAAGCCGTAGAGGAGGTTGTGGTCGAGGAATTGGTCGAGGGGAGCTGCGCTGATGGAGCAGTCATCGAGGTGTGGTCGAGAAATGTCAAGGATGCTCGAGGTCGTCGTGGTCGAAGCAAAGAAGAGGCACGACGGCGTTGTGAAGGTGGAAGATCCAGCGCCAGCACGGGCTATGGAGGCGCGGTGGCGTCGGGTGGCGTGGAGGCGGAGGTGCGATCGGCGGCGGCTCGGTGTAGGTGGCGCGCACTGGAGGTCGAGCGGATCCGGCGGCGGGAGGTGGAGAAATGGGGAGAGGGAGAAACGGAGAGGAAGAAGAAGAAGGGAGGGAGAGGAGGAGGAGGAGGAGAGAAGAAGAAGAAGAGGACTGGAGGAAGGAAAGAGAAAGGGAGGAGAGGAACCAGAGATGAAGAAGAGAAGAGAAGAAAAAAGAAAGGGGAAGGAGGAGGAAAAGAGAAGAGGGTTTGAGGGGCTTGCAGGAGAAGAAAAAAAGGGGGAAAAGAGAAAGTTTTCAATTTCAAATTTCTTCGGGATAATAATATCTAAGTGTTTTGTAAAGTAAGTTTTTGCAAATTCTAAATAGATTTTGATTTGCATTTGCAAACGATTTTGTTGAAAAACAAGATACCCGAAGATCATTTTAAAGCTAGTTTTTGATAAGAAGAATTTTTTGATATTATTTTTTATTTAAAGCCTCTAAAAACCTTTTAAATACATTTTAAAGACCATTTTGATAAGAATTGATGATTTTTGGCCTTTTGGATGGAAATTTGACTTTTTGACCAAATGAGCTTAATTTAAAAATTATAATTGTAATTTTGAAATATTCCACATATAGGGGTATGATGAGCAACGGAAACATTCATAAATTATTACCCCTAAAGATGTAGCAACATAAGTTTCAAATTTTTATTCTTTTGCAAAATTGTTGGCCATGAAGATTAAAACAACAAATCACACACACAAGAAGAGAATGCAATGCAATTTTCTCTTTTTCAAATGGGATTTCTTTTTATAAAAGTTTCAAAAAGAGTTAATCCCTTTTTGATACCCAAACCATACGAGATCCTCTAGCCTTGTCGCATAAGTCTTTTGGTACCCAAATTGCTTTATCTTTAAGTTTTTGAAAATGACAATTAATTGGTTTTGCAATTAAACCCTTTCTAAAGCAAGAATCAAATAAGAGCTAAAAGAGACATTTCTAAAAGAGTTAGATGCATACTCATACAAATGTTGCTCTTTTAAATGACATGAGGTACGTGAGGGCTTTTTGAATGAATTTGTATGAGTGTGATGAATTATATGATGCCTCCTACTAGATGGGTGAGCGTGATTTAATTTTTCCTTTTTAAATGAATATTTATGTTCTAAAGGGGGTTTAACAAGCATAGCACTACCCACATTACATCTAGTAAGATTTTTGCTCAATCTATTTACTTTAGTCTTTAGTTCATCATTTTCAATTTTACGTTCTTGAGATGATTCCGTGTTAATACATGACTTATGATAAGAACATGACGGCATCTCATCACTTGTAGATGAACTAGAAGGCATAGCACTAAAATCGCTGGATGAGCTAGGCATATCAAATGAGGAGCTCCTAGTACTAATACCCTGGCATAACGATGAGTCACTAGAAGAATCATGGTATGAGATACTAGTATCATCTGTACAAGCATGTGAATCAATAATTAAATCATTAGATAAGTTTTCACATGAAGTACTAGTGTCCACAAGACTAGCATTTGAATCTAACCATGAATCAACAATTGAATTATTGCTAGCATGTGGAGTAGAAGTGTGTGACTCTAAAGATGGATCAATAAAGGAGTCACAAGAAACTCTAACATCTAAAATACATGTAGAGCTAATAGTATCCTTGGCAAGCAAAGAATCATGCGATTTCTTTAACTCTTGATATTGCACTTTTAAAGATGAATAATTATTCTTCAAAGTGCTAAAGTTTTTAGTCACATTGCCAAGCAAATCTTTTAACTCTACAATTATATTCATAAGTTCATTATGAGAGAGATTAGAGTTTGATATTGTCGGGTCACATGCCGTAGGGCATATAGAATTATCTTGAGATGAAGACTTTGACTTCGACGCTTTCCTTCTAGCTTTTCTTGAGCTCTTCTTGCAAGGTTTCGCCTTTGTTATGCTTAGGCAAACCACATCATTTATGTCCTTGAGCTCACTCGAAAACTCCCGATCCTCCGCATTTAAATCATTGTCCTCGATATGCTCGGAGGTGGAACACATGTCATTTTCTTTGGACATTGCCTCATTTGACATAAGCATGTCAATGAGCTCGCTTGGTGAAGTGTCGGAAAGGTCACCATTTTCAAGATTGGTGATGAAGTCTCCATAGAAACTCTCCGGAAACACCTGGAGCAATTTCCTACAAATATCTAGATCGGAAATATTAGCACCAAGGGCTTTGAGCTCATTTGTGATGTTGATCAAGCGATCATATATGGTGGAGAGTGTGTCATGCTCTAACATCACAAATACCTTATAGTCCCGCAATAGCAAGCGCATCTTAACATGCTCAAAACTAGATGTGCCTACAAATAAAGACTCAAGAGTCATCCAAACATCGTGAGCGGTCGAACAATCACTCACTAGTTCTAGCACATCATGGCTAAGTGAATTAAGGAGCACGTCTTTAGCTTTTGGGTCTAACAGGTGAATGTGCTTATCCAAATATGATGAATTGGTTATACCCTTTTGCACACACCTCCACAATTTTAAATTTAATGCCTTAAAGATGAGTACTCATCATAATTTTCCAATGAGAATAATTTGAGCCATCAAAGTGAGGAGCTAACAACCCAAAATTCTCTATTGGATTCATCCTTTCTCTCTAGGCGGTAAAGGCGATAAAAGAGAGACTGTCAACCATTTGGACTCAGGGTCTGTCGACGATTCGGACTCAGGGTCCTTAGTTGAACTTATGCAGAATTTTGTGAGGTGTGAGACCTTTTAGGGTGTCCCTCCGGGAAGGGATGATGAACCAAGGCTAGATAGAGCACAGAGAGATTTAGACAGGTTCGGGCCCTCGATGGTGGGAGTAACAGCCTTACGTCCTGTTAAGATTTACTATGTGTAAGAAAAAGAGTTACAAGACTAGGGAAAGGATCCTCACAGGCGAGGATCTTTCCTGTATGTTTATACAAGATAATGCCAAGAAGACTTATGAAAGCTAATTGACTTAAACTAATGTCTTATGTTGGTTTTCTGATCTCCCTCTTGTCTGATGCATTGGCTTATCCTTTTATATTGGTCGAAAGGGTGCCAAGGTATAACGGTTTCGAACAGTTGCTCGGGTGCAGTTTTGGTAATTGCCCTTAACCTCCACGCAGGATTAACACGTGTAATTAAGGAATAACTGCACGTATTAACCTCCTGACGGTTGTCTCTATTCGTGGAGGAATCTTCGGGATATTCGGGATATGCTGGTTGTAGGGACTAAGCAATCCCGCGTTTCCTGGTCAAGAGTATTCTGACCGCGTATTGCCTGCAGTCATCTATCTGCGATCTTCTGTCTGCGTACTATCTGCGATCTTCTGTCCGCGCATCGCCTACGGGCTCCTGACCTCGCACTGTCTGTGGCCTGATCACGTAGAACCTGCGACCATGTGTCCGCGTATCTCAAAACAGCTCGAGGTCATATCAACAGACACGCATCTGGTTCGGATCTATCTTGAACCAGACGTGCATTTATTTTGAACTAGCTCGGGTATCAATCCTCGTCAGCTAGCCCCCAAATTTGAAGAAAACGAAGAGACATGTTTACTTCAAATTTTAAGACTTACATCAGATAAGTAACCCGACGCTCCAAATTCTCCACTAGTGGCGCACTAAGTGTTGACGAGGATTGACACCCGGACCACTTCTATTGGACTTCTGGTTAAAGGCAGGTTCGAGTCAGAAGTGTATCTGGCGATACGAGCTCAAGTTGTTCTGAGGGACGTCGCTATGTGATCACCAGCTTTACGCGGTCAGACCGTAAGCCTTGCGCGGTCAGCCAATATCCCGCGGTCAGAACATCTGCCGATCAGGATACTTGGGATCTATCTATTCGGTTGCCCATACAACGGGATATTCTAAGTATCCCGAAGATTCCTACACGTGGAGAATCGACCGTCAGAAGGTTAACACATACAGTTATCCATGAATAACACGTGTTTAACCTGCGTGGAGGTTAAGAGCAGTTCCAAAAAACCGCATCCAACCGTCTGTGCAACCGTTTGATGCAGTTTCCTCCACATGGCACCCTTTCAAACAGTACAAAAGGATGGCATGGAGCATCAATCAGGGGGGGGATCGATCAAAACATCAACTGAGAGATCGGAAGATTAATCAAGAAATCCAAAATCTCTCAAGTTAGCCAAGTCTACGGCCCACCTTAAATAGTATTTCAGCAAGCCCTCTTTGGCTTATCCTTGTACACTCTTACAGGAAAAATCCTCGCCTGTGAGGACTTTTTCCTCCATTTGTAAACCTTTTACCACACTTAGTGAAATCTCAACAGGACGTAGGGCTATTACTCCCACCATCGAGGGCCCGAACCTGTCTAAACTCTCTGTGCTCCTGTTCACCATTGTTCAGCATACCTTCCCGGAGGGTCATCTTGAAAGGTCTCACAATTACAAATTCTGCATAAGTTCGGCTGAGGACCCTGAGTCCGAATCGTCGACAGCTGGCGCCCACCGTGGGGCCTTTCTCAAGGCGTCCTAATTGAAATTCGGAGGTTCGCCGAAACATGGCTGGAGCATATGATTCCGAGAATGATTTCGATCTCGAGGATTATGCCCATCTACCAATGCCTTCTCCAAGCGATCCTGTTCCGATGGAAGAGGTCGAAGGCCAGAATCTTCCACAGGTTGAATCATCTCTCCAAGTCATGTCAATCGACCAGGAGGTAACTGGCACAAGGTCAGAACCCACAGAGGTTCTTAATGTGCTAGGTGATGAATCCGGCCCGTCATACGACCCCGCTGAGGGAAAATATGATGGTGACCCCGAAATTAGCCCAGGAAGGTTCGACCCTGATAACCTCCACCGTCTCTTTGATTTCGAGTCCGACTCGGAACAAACTGAGATGTTTTCCCCATCGGCGACCTCTCTCCCTAGGCAGTTTGCTGCGTTGTTGGAAGAAACTCCCGATCAACAGGCTGCCAGGGAAGAACAAGATCGCAAACAGAAGGAGGAGCAAGATCTCGAGCAACAGAACAACGAACTACGCAGAACTGCCCTAGAGGCTCTTCAAGATGCGCAGGCTCGTTACGATGCTGCCCCGAGTTCTTCTCGACGGTCGCGTGGTCGTAGATGTGACCAGACTCCTTTACCACCGGAGCATTTCCCAGTGGACGAAGAAACAATAACACCTGGTGCCCCTAGGAGAAGTACCCATGGTCGACTGCGATCTATCGCGGAAGTCATGAGCAATTTTCCTCCTACGGTCACGGATGCGCAGAGACCGGCCTTTTTCAGGATCCTGTCGGAAAGACTGGACGAGGTCGCATCCGAGGCGACCCCAACAGCCTCTTCCCGCTCAGTAACACATTCCCGTGAACGGGATGGTCCTCATTTTGGCTCTGGCCGGCGGAGTTACCCGCCGCCTGTAACGTCCCGACAGGACAAATACCGGCGAATGCAGGACTCTCGTAGTAGGGATTGAGTTCCCGTTCACTCTCGTTTGGGACCATGAGTAACCTCGCCATTACGTGAGTTTGTTCGAAACCCAACCGAAAGTCACAGGACGGTTCACGGTCCTTACGTTGGTTGCAAAGCTTTCTCGTCTGGCCTACGAGCAGTCGTTTGACCCGATAAGTTTCGACCAGGGGCCATTGAGAGGTTTGATGGAATTCAGAACCCATCCGAGTTCCTTCAGATCTATATTACTGCCATCCAAGTAGCAGGAGGCGATGACAAGGTCATGGCCAACTACCTGCCAACAGTCCTCGCAGGACCGGCTAGAACCTGGTTGTTTAATCAGCCTGAGGGTTCCATCTACAATTGGGAAATGCTATGCGATGCCATCCTCAGCAATTTCCAAAACTGTTACCAAAAGCCGGGTAAGGAGGACGACCTGCATAGACTGCGGTAAACTTCGACCGAAACACTTCGGTAGTTTGTCAAGAGGTTTGTCGGGGTAAGAAATACCATCCCGAACATATCTGATGGCTCCGTAATTAGGGCATTTAAGCATGCCGTTCGATACCAGAGATTCACTGAAGACTTGCTTATCCACCCTCCTCGATCAGTGGCCGATCTGTTCGATATGGCTGATCGATACTCCGATGCAGCCGAGGCAGTCGAATAGAACCGAATGGTTGACAAGGGGGACCTACCGCCCCAACCAGGCTTCAAGGACGCCAGGAAAGAAGATTCAAGCAAAAAGCCGGAGTCTTCACCGGGTGGGAAGTCAAAAAAGTCGAAGAGGAACCGCTCTGGACAGTACCGTGAGGTTGCAGTCGCGGAGAAACCACCTTCGAACAAAGGTAATAAGTCTTCTTTTAAAAGTAAAACTGCCTCTGGTGGCCGGGATTCCGACCAGCCAGAAAAATCAACTAATCCGCAGGAGGGCAAGAGGTGGTGTCCACTCCACAACTCCGCAGGCCACGACCTCAAAAATTGCAGGACTTGGTTGAAACAGCTGGATGATTTCTACCAAGGAGCTGGGCCAATGCCAACCTTACCGCCTAAAGAGCAGGCGTGCGGGATTAGAGACGTCGACAGAGACGAAGAAATGGCTTACCAGGTACCTCAAAATCATGTTAATGTCATTTTCGGAGGTTCCTCCTCTTTCGCTTCCAAAAGGCAGTTTAAAACCTTTTGCTGAGAGGTTAACCAAACGGAGACATCCCTTGGCGAACCTCAATATCCCCGTTGGTCGGATATGCCTTTGACGTTCGATCGCGCTGACTGTCCTGTGGGGCTAACTCGACCATTGAGGCTACCTCTAGTTATTACCCCAATCATCAGTAACGCGAGAGTCGAAAGGGTCCTGATTGATGGGGGAAGTTCCCTTGATCTTTTATTGGTCAAGACACTCGACGAGATGCAAATTCCTCGTTCGAAGATCAAGCCCATAATCCATCCGTTTTATGGGATAATCCCAGGCCCCTCCATGATGCCATTGGGACAAGTGGTCCTCCCGGTCACTCTGGGAGAACCAGACAACTTCCGAACAGAATTGGTTACTTTCGATGTAATCGATTGTGATTCAGCTTATAATGCAATCTTTGGCAGGCCGACTCTTGCTAAGTTCATGATGGCAACGCACTATGCTTATCAGTGCGGGAAATTGCCTGGCCCCAAAGGTGTCATTTCGGTCCGAGGAAGTCGCAACGTGGCGCTCACGTGCGACCGGCTATCTTTGGAGATGGTCGATCAACTTCCCCTCCGGGACGCTCAGGTCGCCACCGTCGATTAGTGGTGAGGGGGGACTCACAGCTAGTCGTAAACCAGGTAAACAAGGAGTACAGCACCTCCGATGAGACAATGGCTCATTACCTGGGGGAAGTGAGGAGATTGGAAAAACACTTCAGTCACTTCGAAGTCCAATACATCCCGCGAAAGGACAATATTCTCGCAGACCAATTATCCAAAATTGGATCCTCACGCTCATCCGCTCCGGCAGGAGTGTTCATTGAACACTTGGACCATCCTTCGATCATGACTTCGGTCGAGGATGATCCGGCAATAGCCTTCGTTGCCAACCTCGGTCAGGAACAAGATTGGACTCATCCATTGAGGGTCTATCTTGAACATGGGACCCTACCCGAGGACGAAACCAAAAGCAATCGGTTAATTCGAAAGGCGCGTCTGTACAAACTCATAGATGGGGTTATGTACAGAAAGGGTACTCAAGGAGTATTCATGCGCTGCATATCTCAGGAGGAAGGAAAATCCCTCTTGAAAGAAATACATGACGGTGTATGCGGTGCACACGCGTCATACCGAACACTGGTCGGAAAAGTTTTTCGACAGGGATTCTACTGGCCTTCGGCACTCGATGATGCCAAGCTTATGGTCAAGATGTGTCCACAGTGTCAATTTTATGCAAGACAGGTTCATCAACCTGCTTATGCATTGCAAACTATTCCTCTCGCATGGCCCTTCGCGATCTGGGGAATGGACATCGTCGGTCCTATGCCACAAGCGGTCAATGGGTACAAGTTTCTGTTCGTAGCCATTGACACGTTCACAAAGTGGATTGAGGCCGAACCCATACGAAATATTACTGCATCAGCCGCACAAAAGTTCTTTCACAAGAACATTGTGGCACGATTTGGTGTTTCAAACCGTCTCATCACAGACAACGGTTCTCAGTTCGCTAGCGGTCTCTTCCTAGACTACTGCGATCAGATTGGGACCAAGGTGTGCTTTGCTTCTGTGGCACATCCACAAAGCAATGGTGCCGTAGAACGGGCCAATGGGCAAGTATTGCAAGGCATCAAAAAACGTGTTTTTGATCGCCTCAAGACCCGCTCGGGGGCTTGGGCAGATGAGCTTTATACTGTTCTATGGGCACTATGGACTACCTCTAGTCGAGCCACCGGTGAGACACCCTTCCATTTGGTCTATGGGGCCGAGGCTGTGTTGCCTATGGAAGTTAGTATTGGATCTGTTCGCATGAATCAATTCGAACAGGTCAACCAATCCGAACAGCGATCGCAAGATCTCATCCTCCTGGAAGAACGGCGTGATCGTGCCCTGATCAAGTCCACGGTATACTTGCAGGCTCTACGCAAGTACCACAGTAAAAAGGTGCGACCACGTGATCTTAACGTGGGCGACTTGGTTTTACGAAAAATTCAAGACCAGTCTAACCGCAATAAATTCTCCCCAAAGTGGGAAGGACCATACACTGTCGTCTCAGTGCCGCGGCCAAGATCTGCGCGGTTAGCCATGGAGGATGGTCGGATTTTGTCCAATACTTGGAACATCGATCAACTTCGCAAGTTTTACGTGTAAGTACCACAACCCTTTTCCTGTTCAATTAGCATCTTTTCATAAAAAGCATGTCTTGTTTTCATACAATGAGTGTTTTTCTTTAAGCCCAAATTATACAAATTCGACCTGGGGGCTGATCGCCGGCGGTTAGGTTATTACAGCATTTTTCAACCGGATTCGCTGGTCGATCTCATGATCACTTCCAGATAAGTCACTCCTAAATAAGCCGTTTCTCAACGCACACGGGACTATCTGGCTAGTCCTCGGTCATCTGGGTGGCTACCAGTTTGCAATAAGGTTAAAATGTTACTTTAATCTTGACCATCGGCTTGAAGCACATATCCCTGGTCATCATACTTATGTTTTCCCCTCTGCTTAAAATACTAAGGCTTCAGTATTCACAAAACAGAGGCGGGGGCTAGGGGGATATACTTATAGTATGAAACTTATGATGTGAATATGCACTTTCTTTTAAAAAATAGTTTTACATACATGGCATTGTAATTACAATTGTTTGGATACAAAATATAAGGATCATTCGATCCTCAGCTCAGCTAAGAGTTTGTCAATGAAGGGCTTGACTTCTTCTATAACGGCGTCAAGCAGTTCTTCACTCTCGACCTCAACTGGTCCCACCAGCGCGCTCAGATTCGCATCTGGGCCATGGTGATGTCGAACCCGGCTGAGTACGGCAGAAGCGCTGATCGGACTCTCGTCCTGATTATCTCTTCACGTCGCCGTATATCTCCAGGGAGATATTCAAGCAGTGATTCTGCTTGAGTTGTGAGTAGTGATGACCAATCGCTGACACTTGGGTCGTCCTTCTTCAACTCTACCACGTTGGTATTCAAAAGATTGGCCACGGCCTTCAGTTTTTCGAAGACCAGTAGGCTCAACTCTTTGACCGCTCGGTCGGTGTGGTTGATCGAGGACTCGAGAAGCGTCTTGTCCTGGCCGAGCTGTATAATGCGACCTGCTTGCGCTGTACAGAGAAAAGAGGTTATTAACAAGGCATGGCTTTAAGTCTTCTCAAGTTGAGAATTGACTTACCAGCATTCTCAGACTGAAGTTTATTGATTTCAGTCCGTAGTTTCTTGAACTCTGCAACTGAGTTCAGCCTCATCTTGGCTAACTCTTTCTTCAAGAATGAAACCTCTCTGCAGCAAAATCAAGTCAGTTACAGATAAAGCCAACTTATATTAACAGAAGAGTGACGATCCTCACTTGCGCAAGCCGTCACGATCTCTTTGAACAGCCGCCATGCTAGCCATTGCAGCATGCGACTGGCTCGTCACCCATGACAAGCCCTGTGATACAAAGCAAGAGAGTTAAATATACTCTAAAGGCGGTTCAAGCGCCGAAACAGGGGTGACCATACCTTCATAAACTTGTTTAAAGCGGCATCATCCATGCTAGCAGGAATCCTTGCTAGCGCACCGGAAGTGCCTGCGACAGGGATAGTTGGGGGAAGTGCCGTTTGAACACCACCCCCAGAGGCCACTGGTTGTGACCCGGTCCCTGTACTTGTTTCTCCTCCCGCGGTTCGGACGACTTCCTGAACCACGGGAGCGGAGCGCTCTTCATTAGAGGCTCCCTCATCAGCCCTAATTTCAACCTCCCCAGTGGCGGTTGAAGGGTTAGGCGCTGTCTTCTTTTGCCTAACAAGAAGAATGGGTCAGGCAGCTTTCATCTAAGATTACTGTCAAGTAAGAGTTCTTACCTTATTTGAAATCCCATTCGTTCCTGGGACTTCTGGGAAAATTCCCCTTGCGAAGGAGAGCCGTCTCCGGTTCTCGCCTTCCTTATAGTAAACAAGGCAGCACCTCCCTGGAAATGTTCTGTTACGAGCACATTCCTAGGAAAAAAGATGAAAACACATAGAAAGGTTTTTACCTGAGCCACCGGGCTAACTGGTGGGGCTGCATCCGAAGGCCTTGGCGATTCCAGAGTTGCTAGAACCATCACAGCCGGCCTTTGTTTATCTACCTCCTCCTCTGTCCGCGGAGGAGGAGGATTTTCCTCCCTGGAACCCCCAGTGGTCCCAGGGGGAAGCTCTCCTCCCTGTATGTACATTAACTTGTCAAATGTGCAGAAAGAGTCATAGAAGGAACGGTCGAAAAGATTCCTTACCTTGGTCGTCCCTTCGACCAGGGAAGCAGAGATAATTGACCCTGAAACCTCGGGGGCTTCAGGAATTGGAAGGTCACCTGCAGGGGACTCTTCGGTGGTCGCAGGGTCAGCCACGGCCACCTCTTCGGTAGCTGTGGTCCCTACGGGGCAGCTTGAGGCGTCACCAGCAGGGGACTCCCCGGTCCTCCTCCTCTTGATGACTAGAGGCACATCATCGTCCTCTTCCTCCTCGCTCCCCTCTCCCTGTACGACGAAGAAGTGATTCCATGTCGCGCCTGAAAAGGTAGAAGGAATGCGATATCTTACCGCAGTCTTTCTTGCGGGACGAGGAATGCTTCGTGAAGACCCCTCCCTAGGGTTCAGCTTGATCTTCTTGGGGGCAGGACTCTTTGTCCTGGGTCTCTGAGAGACCTTCTTCACATTCTTCGCCGTCGGCTTCCCCAAAGAGCCGACATTTTCGCTTGGGAACGTCGCATCAGCAAACTTCCCTAGGAGCTGGTTCACAGTCCATTACAATGGATTAGCGCTGGACACACACAAGACCTGCAGAACCGAAGCCGGACAAGGAAATTACCTTTCAACGCTCCTGTCTGAGATCATCGCCGGCATGAATCAAACTCTGCGGGCGAGGTGATCCCTTAGGGCCCTCTACATCGGCATTGTAGGCCCTAAGGAGGGAATTAGTTCGCCTCTCAATTTCGGCTGAAGACAGAACTGTTCCCAAATTCAAGTCAGAAGACATAAAATTCAGAAATGACAAAGCACAGTGCTAAAGGGTTGAGTACCTTCATTGTAGTCCAGGGTTCCATCCGCCATGGACTTGATTTCCCAAGCAGGATGAGCCCTTTCGCGCAGGGGGCTCACTCGGTTCTTCACAAAGTCTCGGATGACATCCCTTGCTGTCAATCCTTGACCCACCAAGTGAAGAATCACCTCGGCGTGCTTCAGGTGCTCCACGCCCAGCGTCGGGGGAGCATCCAACTCACTTGACTTCTCTGGTCGCGAGTTCTCAAACCATAAACTACTCTCGGATGGCGGAGAGCAGTAAAACCACCTCTGGTGCCACCCGTGCACCGAATCCCATAGAGGTGGGGAGGGATATTCCTTCTTGTCCCTCAGCCGGAAGTAGATGCATCCGGCGGCATTGGTGCTCTTCGACCATGCCGAGAAGTAGAACCATCGGAAGAGGTCCACGCTAGGATATACTCCGACGAAGGCCTCGCAAAGATGCTGAAACACCGCCAGGATCAGCATCGCATTTGGGTGGAGGTTGATCAGTTCCCACCCATAATGTTCGAGGATGTCCTTTAGGAACCGACTCTCAGGGAATCGGAACCCGCAGCGCGGATACTACTCGAAGATTACCAACTCGCCCTCTCGGACGGTTGGAGTTTCTTAGTCCTTCTCCGCAGGCCGCCAATTGATCAGCAGCCGCGATGGAAGGATCTCCTCCTTCTCCAACGCCACCAGAGTCTCCTCAGAATGGTGGTTGGATCTACTCCAAGATGCCATTTTTTGAGGAAGATCGGTCAAAAAAGTCGATGATTTTGTGGAAGATGAAGGCAAGAAGATGAGGGTTTTGTGCGGCGGGAACTCTAAGGGTTTTTTACGGCTGAATAGCTTCCTCAAGAAGCTACCTACTGCTTTTATAGACTCGAGGAGTCACGCCTCTGTGAGTAACGTTCCACTCAAACGTCCTCTTAAATATTTTATTCATTTCCCCTAATGGATACTCTCTGATAAACCCTTTAAAGCGTTTCGGGTATCGGATCTGAAATAAAAAAGACTTCTTTATTTCGGAAGCTGAAAGGGCTAAAACTCGAGAAGTCTGCTAAGGCTTTTTGAGGGGTATTTACCTTTCTTTTTACTTGAACATTTTTGTAAAAAATATCATGTAACTCAAATTTTGACGTACGGGTATATTCTAACTGGGTTATGGTTTGGTTAAAACCATGTTATTTAACTTCGTTTCTGATCGAAGCAATGGTCTAACCGAACGTTCGACTCTAGTCGCAATTCAGTTCTAACCGCGGCCTTAAGTCTGATCGCGGCATCAGGGCAGGTCACGGTGATCTTTTAAAGCGCGATTCTAATCGCAGAACTGAAATTTCCTGTGCATGAATGGTCGCGAACTAAGCTTTTGGCCATAATTTCACACAGAAGGTATGAAGAATGTTCATATGAATAAAAGAAACTTTATTTATTACATTCTTTACATACAAAAGGGATACGGTCGATAAAAGCATCGACCTGTTCCGAAAGAAGTTTACAAAGTTCCCCAAGGGACATGTTATTGTCAGTAGAATTTACACTGGCAACCCCCAGGGAACTAGCAACTACCCTAAGTCTATCTATATCGTCCCTAACAACAGACGCACTATTGTCCCTAATCAAGTCAGAGAGTTCTCGCTGTTGCTGAGCGAAGTCCCTCTCTCGACGGAAATGGTGCGCCTCTTCTCGGGATCGATCAAGACATTCTGCTAAACGCAGAATCTTCGAGGCCATCTCCTCGGTCTTCTTCTCCAGGGCATTCTTCTCTTCCAGAAGAGTCTGTCCGGAAGGAAGAGATGGAGCAGCAGAAGGCTGATAGCTGGAGCCTCCTACCTCCTGCATTTTGCAAAAGTTAGTCATACTAACTAAAATTATCAGCAAAAAGGGAGAAGAATTGTTACCTGTCCCGGTGCATAACTCGTTAATACACCCATCTTGGGAGGAAGATCATCATATGGTGGAAGAGCAACCTTCCCATCAGAAGATTGCTTCGCCAACCCAATATGGCGATCATTTGATCGAGGGATAGTCACCGCTTGCCGACCAGGATGTTGATCACCCAAAAGAATGGGAGAATTGAATGTGATGGGATCTTTCTCTAAGGATAAAGGCCTAACTTGCCGAGAGGCATGAACGGGGAGGGTCAAAGGAACTGAAGGAAGAAAGAAACTTGCTACATTCTTCACCTTTGTTCCACTAGAAGATCCTTCGTCAACCTTGGGTTTCTTCCTTAAGGGGGACAAGGCTTCAATCGTTTGAGGCCTTTGTTCGACAATTTCCCCTTCATCGCTCTCAATCTCGATGATTTCATGATCTGCCATTGGGAGGAGTATGTGAAAAGGAAGGAGGCAGGATAACAAGAAAAGGACTTTAGGCGTGGAGGGAAATTGTGAAGCTTTACAAATCCAAGAACCTGGTATTTATAGCCGCCTAGATGACGGTTCGCATTCCAGGCACCTCGGGTTTCGTCAAAACATTTACAATTTTACCTCGAGATAAAAACATTTCTACGGCGCCATCATTGCCCGTCGCGTAATGTCAGAACCCGTCTTGAAAAACCAACCGTTTTCACTTAGTGCGCTACTAAGTGGAGAAGCTAAAGGGCCGGGTTAAAAATCCGATGCATGGTCTTAAAATTCGAAATAAACACGTCACTTCGTTTCTTTCGAATTTGGGGGCTAGCTAACGAGGATTGACACCCAGACCACTTCTATTGGACTTCTGGTTAAAGGCAGGTTCGAGTCAGAAGTGTATCTGGCGATACTATCTCAAGTTGTTCTGAGGGAGGTCGCTATGTGATCGCCAGCTTTACGCGGTCAGACCGTAAGCCTTGCGCGGTCAGAAGTTCGTATGCTATACGCGAACTACATATTCGGGATATTGCGCGGTCAGCCAATATCCCGCGGTCAGAACATCTGCCGATCAGGATACTTGGGATCTATCTATTCGGTTGCCCATACAACGGGATATTCTAAGTATCCCGAAGATTCCTACACGTGGAGAATCGACCGTCAGAAGGTTAACACATACAGTTATCCATGAATAACACGTGTTTAACCTGCGTGGAGGTTAAGAGCAGTTCCAAAAAACCGCATCCAACCGTCCGTGCAACCGTTTGATGCAGTTTCCTCCACATGGCACCCTTTCAAACAGTACAAAAGGATGGCACGGAGCATCAATTAGGGGGGGGATCGATCAAAACATCAACTGAGAGATCGGAAGATTAATCAAGAAATCCAAAATCTCTCAAGTTAGCCAAGTCTACGGCCCACCTTAAATAGTATTTCAGCAAGCCCTCTTTGGCTTATCCTTGTACACTCTTACAGGAAAAATCCTCGCCTGTGAGGACTTTTTCCTCCATTTGTAAACCTTTTACCACACTTAGTGAAGTCTCAACAGGACGTAGGGCTATTACTCCCACCATCGAGGGCCCGAACCTGTCTAAACTCTCTGTGCTCCTGTTCACCATTGTTCAGCATACCTTCCCGGAGGGTCATCTTGAAAGGTCTCACAATTACAAATTCTGCATAAGTTCGGCTGAGGACCCTGAGTCCGAATCGTCGACAAGTGTGGCAGTTTATTTCCCGAGATGGACTCTGGGCAATATTTGACAGGTAATGATGGCGCCGTAGAATTGTCTTTTAACTTGAGATAAAATTGTAAATGTTTTAAAAGCTCGAGGCATTCTAAAAATGAACCGTCACCCCGGGGGCTATAAATACCGAAGCCTCTCAACTTTAAAACTTCACAAATATTTTTCCGGCTAAGTCTTTTCCAAAGCCATCTTTTCTTCTCTTTTGTACACTCTTCAATGGCAGATCAAAACATCATTGAGATTGAAAGTGATGAAGAAGAAGTGGCACTTGAGTTCGACCAGGATTCACAGAAGGTAAATCTCTTCTGGAATTCTTGGTTCAAGTTACCATCTCATATTCTAATCATTTCTTCAAACGCTTTTTTCGGAAATTTACAGATGTCCGAAGATCTGGCTCCTCCGAGGAAGAGACCCAAGGTTGACGAGGGATCTTCTAATAGGACAAAGGTGAGAGATGCATCATTGCTCTCTCTTCCTTTGGTTCCCGTAGTTCTCCTTGTTCATGCACCTCGGCAGGTCGAACCTTCATCTCCACCTTTGGAGGTTCATGATGATCCCTCAGGGCGTTCTTCTCAGTTTTCTCTATTTCATCCCAATGATTCCCGTCCCTTGACAGGTGATCAATTTTCTGGTTGGCAAGCTGTAGTTCTGCGACCAGATAATCCTTAACCCGCGTTGGGGAAAAAATCTTCTGGTGGGAAGATTGCACTTCCACCATCTGATGGTCCTCGGCTTTTGTTGGGTGATCTACTTTCTGGGGGAAATACTTCAACCTCTCACTTGCGAGGATTGGTAACTATTTTCATCCCCTTTGCTTGTTGTTATAGTTTGTAGAACTAACATATGCAAATGTAGGAGATAAAAATCGTTGGAGCCCCCAGCGACCAGCCTGTAGAGATTCAACCTCCTCCCCTCGAACAGACTCTCCAAGGGGAAAAAGAGGCCTTGGAGAAGAAGACCGAAGAAATGTCTTCGGCCATTCTACACCTGGCAGAATGTTTTGACAGATCCCGTGAAGAGGCGCACCAATTCCCTCTGGAGAGGGACTATGCTCAACAACAGCGAGAACTCTCTGATTCGATCAGGGATGGTAGTGCGTCTCTTATTAGGGACGATGTAGATAGGCTTATAATAGTTGCCAGTTCTCTTGGGGCCGTCAGTGTAGATCTTACTGACTCTAATATGTCCCTAGGAAAACTTTGTAAACTTCTTTCAGATTAGGTTGACGCTCTGGTCGCCTGCATCCCTTTTGTATATAAGAATTGCCAGAAATAAAGACTTCTTTTACCTTACATAATATGGAAACTCTTCATAATCTCTGTGTGAAAACATGGCCATAAGTAATGTCTTTACGACCACACATACACAGGTAAATCCAAGTACTTTGAGTAAAAATGCGTTAATATGTCACTCCGCGACCAGTACTGATACGTCGATTAGTACTGTTATTGCGATCAGAACCGAAATCCGATCATGACTGTCATTGCGATTAGAACCGAGATCCGATCAAAACTACCATCGCGATCAAGATGGAAGTCTGATCAGAATCACAGTCTTGACAACATAACAACTTGTCCAAATGACAGTTACATGCACAGCAGTTACTTATTCGCAATGATCAAAGAACATCTTTAAGATCAAAAATGTATATTCTAAAAAGATCACTGGAACTCATCGTGACCAACACATGAAAATTTACAAAAAACATGAAGGATAATGTCCTCCAAAAATCTTTGCAGAACTTTCATGTTCTTATGTTCACCCTAATTTCCAAATTCGAAACAAAGGACACTTTTCGTTTTGGATTCGGTGTGGGGAACGCATAACGGGTTTCCCAGAGAAAATATCCATTATGGGAAATAAATAAAATATTCAACAGAACGTTACCCTCAGTGAAATGTTACCTCGGGCTCTATAAGAGGAGCAGGTAGCTTCCTGAGAAAGCCATACGCAACCAGCATCCCGCCTTAGAACTTCCGCCGCACAAAATCCTCGTCCTTCGTCTTCCATCGCCCCCAAAGCCGCCAGCTTTTTCTTACAATATCTTGCAAAAAATGACGTCTTGGAGTCGATTAGTCCACCACACGGAGGAGAGTTTGATAGCACTGGAAAAAGAAGAGATCTTCCCTCCGCGGTTGCTAATCAACTGGCGACCTACAGGGAAAGATCAAGAAACCCCAATCGTCCAAGAGGGCGAGTTGGTGGTTTTCGAGGAATACCTGCGATGTGGGTTTTGATTCCCCGAGAGCAGGTTCCTGAAGGGGATCTTGGAGCATTATGGGTTGGAATTGGTGAATCTCCACCCGAATGCTGTCCTAATCTTGGCGATCTTCCAACATTTGTGCGAAGCATTCGTCGGAGTGCTCCCAAGCGTGGAGCTCTTCCGGTGCTTCTATTATTCAGCATGGTCGAAGAGCGCCAATGCCGCCGGATGTATTTACTTTCGGATAAGGGAGAAGAAGGGGTATCCCTTCCTGCCCCTGCGCGATTCCGTGCATGGGTGGTACCAGAAGTAGTTTTACTGCACCCCTCCGTTCGAGAGCGGGTTATGATTCGAGAACTCTCGACCAGAGAAGTCCAGCGAGTTGGACTCTCTCCCAGCTCTAAGCGTAGAGCAGAAGAGACAGGCCCAGGTAATTCTTCACTTAGTCCAGGAGGGACGACTGCCCGCGATATCATCCATGACTTTGTGAAGAATCGGGTGAGCCCCCTGCGAGAAAGGGCTCATCCGGCTTGGGAGATACAGTCCATGGCGGATAGCACCTTGGACTATAATAATGGTATATCTTCCAGTCAACAAAAACATAAATTTCTTTCGAAAAATTGCATCTGTTAACTTGTTTGTGTGTGATGTAGCTCTAAGTTCGTCTGAAATCGAAAAACGGACGACTATCTCCTCAAGGCATACAGTGCCGATGTGGAGGGAGCTAAAGGGTCGCCTCGCCCACAGAGCTTGATCAATGCTGGCGACGACCTTAGACAGGAGCGCCGAAAGGTACAGACTTTCTTGCCAAAGTCCATTCGTAGACCATCCACCGGTCTGGCATTAACGAGAACAACTCAAATGATACAGCTCCCGGGAAAGTTTGGTGAGGCTACATGCCCAGCCGAAGATGTCAGCTTCCTGGGAAAGCCAGCTCCGAAGAGAATGAAGAAGATCTCTTTGAAGCATGGTACAAGGGAAACCGTTCCCAAGAAGTCTAAGGGACTTCTAGGAGAGGTTTCCTCCGCAAAAACTCCTTCTACCACAAAGAAAACAACGGTAAGATACTCAACGCCCTCTATTCCCCTAGGCACAAACCAGAATCACTTCTTCATCGTACAGGGCGAAGGGAGCGAGGAGGAAGAAGATGATGTCCCTCTGATCCGCCGCAAGAGGAAGACGATTGCCTCCCTGCCCAGCAACATTTTGTCTTCGCCCGCGAGACCAAGAACAATTATGGCGGGCCCCGCGACCATTGATAACCCTGTGATTGCGGGTGAAATCCCAGTACCTGAAGCTCAAGAAGCTTCAGGGATTGCTACACCTCTCCCCCTGACAGAAGGGGTGATAGTGGTAAGATCCTTCATAGCTTTGATGGTCGCTATCCGTTTGTGAATGTCAATTAAGCAGTGCTCGTGCAGGAGGAAGAAAACATTCCCTCCATCCGCCACAAGATGGTGGTGGCCAGCCCTGGGGCGGCGAGCACTCCGCTCACAACACTTGGAGAAGAAATGATTGAACAGGACACCGCGACTGCCAGCAACCCCGTGGTCGTAGATGAAGTCCTGACGCCTATTGTCCAGGAGACACCTGGTCCAACGGCTGTATCCTTACCAATCGAAGAGATCACCCAAGTAAGGATCATCCTAGCCTCAAATTTTATTGTTCCTCATGCGCATGTTCATGATTTTATGCACACAGGGAGAAAAGGACAAGGTACTCTTTACGAAGAGGAAGACCAGGACAAATGACGACTGTCCTCTTTTCCTTGGGGAACCCTCTTCGAAATCCCACAAATTAGAGGGAATCTGAGTAAGGTAAGAAATCTCCCTTGTATGGACAAGGTTAGACCTCAATGGTTACTTATAGAAATCTCAACTGATAACGTTGTCTATTGTTTAGGCACAGAAGTCCAGTGCCTAGCCCTTCGGCGGCCTCGGCCAGTGTTGGGGCTTCCCCTGTAACTGAGGTGTCCGGGGAGCAAAGCTCAATCCCTTCGGCTACGGAGGTCGTTCGGGCCATGGTGGATAGGGTCTCTGCAGAAGACCAATCAGATATATTGGAATCTATAGCCCTAGCCAAGAATAAAGGCCAGCAGGGGAACATCGGCTGTCCCTGTTGGGGACAAGGTGAACCCAACGGTTCAACCTTCAGTTGCACCAAGAAAACTCTCATTCCGAGAGTATGCCGAGGTACATCGATCACCCCTTATAGATTTTGTGCTTGCATAAGAGCATCTGTGTTTTGAAATCGATCTCCTTCCTTGTCATAGGAAATAACCCGCATGGCAACCATGTCGATGGCTATGATGGATAGCATCAAGGCTACAGAAGAGGAAAAAGGTTGCCTGCAGCGGTAAGGGAGATATTTCTTTACTCATTCAAATGCAAGACCTTATCTTGGTAATTATCCCTTCTGTCACAGAGAAAATGCATATCTAATGAAGAGCCTCGCTGATCGGGAAAACCAGGAGTTCCGGGCAGCTACCCACATCTCATTCCTGGAAAGCGAACTCCAAAAATTGCGGTCACAGCTCTCCAGTAAGCATACTTCTAACCAGAGTAAATTAACTTCATCGCATGAAGTGTTTATAATGGCCTCTTGTCGCAGCACGAGATGACCAAATAAGCTGGCTCGATCAAGAGAAGACAACCCTCCAGGAGACCCTTGACTCTGTTCGCAGAGAGAATAAGGATTTGAGCACATCACTCTCATCCAGCAGCAGCGCTCAAGGAAACATCTTCGAGAAACTGAAGATGGTGGCCGGTCTGCTGAGGGCTGATGTAGTCAAAACCGCGGTGGATGACCTCAGCCTCAGTGATTGGACCACACTGGTCGCGACCCAAGCGGAGTCACTTCTCGAGTATCTTCCTGAAGATACTAGGCGGAAAAAAGAGGCGATCAAATCAAGAGTTTGATCAACTGCCTCCGCCATCCTCTGCCGACTTCGTCTTCGCCATGGCCTAGATCTGGATCTGAACGCAGCGGCGGAAGAGGCAGAAGTCGAGAGTGAAGATCAGCTTAGGTCTATCATGGAGGAGGTTAGACCTCTTGTCGAGAAACTCCTGAATGATCTCGGCATAATGTAAAACATTTTACTTGTACAAATACAGTTTATAGAATGCAAATGCATGCATTTTTTGAAAAGAAAAACACTTCCTTTTGTTTCATGTTGCGACCATATTCCCCTAGCCCCCGCCTGTGATTATGTATACTGAAGACTTAGTATTATGAGCACAGGAGAAATATATATGACGACAAGGGGTACTCGACCAGGTCAATAATCATATCAAACACAATACCCAATCTTATTGCAAACTGACAGCCACTCTAATGACCAAGGACATGCCCGCAAGCCCCGTGTGCGTTGAGAAACAGCTTATTGAGGGGTGTCTTGTCTGGAAGTGATCACGAGATCGGTCAGCGAATCCGATCAGGATATTGTGGCAACATAACCATTGGCGACCAGCCCCCGAGCCAGACCCGTTACATTTGGGCAAAAGAGGAATAATCCACACATTAAACAACCAGAAGCTCCGTTTTTGTAAAATCATGCTAATTGAAAAGGAAAAAGGATTGGACACTTACACGTAAAACTTACGTAGTTGATCGATGTTCCAAGTATTAGATAAGATCCGACCATCCTCCATCACTAACCGTGCTGATCCTGGTCGCAGCACCGAAACAACAGTGTAGGGGCCTTCCCATTTTGGGGAGAACTTGTTGCGACTAGATTGGTCTTATATTTTACGTAAAACTAGATCACCCACGTGAAGACTGCGTGGTCGCACCCTTTTGTTATGATACTTGCGCAACGCTTGCAAGTATACCGTGGACTTGATCAAAGCTCGATCACGTTTTTCTTCTAGGAGGATGAGATCTTGTAACCGCTGTTCGCTCTGATCAACTTGTTCGAATTGATCTGTCCGAACAGAACCAATACTAATTTTCATAGGTAACACGGCCTCAGCCCCATATACCAAATGGAAAGGCGTCTCACCGATGGCTCGACTAGAGGTAGTCCGTAGTGCCCATAGAATAGTGTAGAGCTCGTCTGCCCAAGCCCCCGAGCGTGTCTTAAGGCGATCGAAAACACGTTTTTTGATGCCTTGCAATATTTGCCCGTTGGCACGTTCAACAGCACCATTGCTCTGCGGATGAGCTACAAAAGTAAAGCACACCTTGGTTCCAACCCGATCGCAGTAATCTAGAAAAAGACCACTAGCGAACTGAGAACCATTATCAGTGATGAGACGATTTGGAACACCGAATCGAGCAACAATGTTCTTATGGAAGAACTTTTGTGCTGCAGCAGCGGTAATATTGCGTACCGGTTCGGTTTCAATCCACTTTGTAAACGTATCAATGGCTACGAACAGGAACTTGTATCCATTGGCCGCTTGTGGCATATGGCCGACAATGTCCATCCCCCAGACCGCGAAGGGCCATGTAAGGGAAATGGTTTGTAAGACACAGGCAGGTTGATGAACCTGTCTTGCATGAAACTGACACTGAGGATATGTCTTGACCATGTTCATGGCATCATCAAGCGCCGAAGGCCAATAAAATTCTTGTCGAAAAGCCTTTCCGACCAGTGTACGATATGACGCGTGTGCACCACATACACTGTCATGAACTTCTCTTAAGAGGGATTTGCCTTCTTCCTGAGATACACAGCGCATAAATACTCCTTGAGTACCTTTTCTGTACAAAACTCCTTCTATGAGCTTGTATAGACGCGCCTTTCGAACTAACCAATCGCTTTCAGTTTCATCCTCGGGTAAGGTCCCATGTTCGAGATAGACCCTCAATGGATGAGTCCAATCTCGTTCCTGTCCGAGGTTGGTAACGTAGACCGTTACCGGATCATCCTCGACCGAAGTCATAATCGAAGGATGTTCCAAGTGTTCAACGAACACTCCTACCGGGGCGGATGTGCGTGAGGACCCAATTTTGGATAATTGGTCTGCGAGAATGTTGTCCTTTCGCGGGATGTATTGGACTTCGAAATGACTGAACTGTTTTTCCAACCTCCTCACTTCCCCCAGGTAATGAGCCATTGTCTCATCGGAGGTGCTGTACTCCTTGTTTACCTGGTTTACGACCAGCTGTGAGTCTCCCCTCACCACTAATCAATAGACTCCAAGGAATTTTGTTGCCCGGAGCCCTGCAAGAAGACCTTCATACTCTGCTGCGTTGTTGGTTGCAACAAAGTGTAGTTGAAAGACAAACTTCAGCTGTTCGCCCTAAGGCGTAACTAAGACCACTCCAGCCCCCAAGTGTTGAAAAATGCGAGAGCCGTCAAAGTACATTGTCCGGTGATTAGGGCATTCCAATTCTTGAGGCGCCTGCACGGGTGGCTCAGGGTTAGTCCATTCGACCACGAAGTCAGCAAGGACCTGAGACTTAACCGCAGTGCGGGGCGTGAAATGGATGTTGAATGCATCGAGTTCGACAGCCCATTTGGCGATCCACCAGACTTCTCCGGATCGCAGACAATATCCCCCAATGGAAAAGATGAGGGTACTGTGATCTTATGTGCTTGGAAGTAATGTCGTAGCTTACGGGAAGCCATCAGTAGTGCGTAAAGTATCTTCTGGACCTCAGGGTATTGCTCCTTAGGACCATGAAGTCTTTACTTACATAGTAGACGGATCTGTGTATACCTTCTCTATCCGTGATCAGGATAGCGCTGACCGCGTATGGTGTGGCTGCCAAGTAGAGAAGTAATGGTTCTCCTTTATCGGGAGACACCAAGACCGGCGGACTGGATAGATACGCTTTCACCTCCTGAAATACCTTCTCGGCCTCATCGGACCATGTGAAGTTGTGATGTTTGCGCAGGGCTTTGAAGAAAGGTAATCCCCTTTCGCCTAGTCGCGATATGAACCGGCTTAATGCCGCCATGCGACCTGCTAGGTGCTGAACATCCTTGATGGTCGAGGGAGACCTCATCTGTTCGATAGCCCTGATTTTTCAGGATTGACCTCGATTCCTCTGGAACAAACAAGAAAACCAAGAAGTTTTCCTGAAGAAACCCCGAAAGAACATTTCTTTGGGTTTAATTTTATTCCAAATTGATTTAAATTACAGAAGGTTTCAGCGAGATCGTCTAAGTGAGACAATCTTTTGGTGCTTTATACAACCAAATCATCTACGTAAGCTTCAAGATTATGCCCCATCTAGGAAAGAAAGGTCTTTTGCATCAAGCACTGGTACGTGGAACCTGCGTTCTTGATACCGAATGGCATTCTGACGTAGCAGTAGGTGCCGAACGGGGTGATGAAGGCAGTCTTCTCTTCATCTTCTTCTGCCATACTAATTTGATGATATCCCGAGTAAGCGTCCATGAAACTCATCAGTTCGTAGCCCGTAGTAGAATCGACCAGCTGATCAATGCGGGGAAGGGGAAAGTCATCCTTCGGACAGGCATTATTGAGGCTGGTGTAGTCGACGCACATGCGCCACTTACCATTTGACTTGCGGACCATGACCGGATTTGCAAGACATTCCGGGTGATTGACTTCGCGAATAAACCCGGCCCTTAGGAGTTTGTCCAACTCCTCTCGGATGGTTTCCTACCGGTCAACAGCAAAACGCCTGAGCTTTTGCTTTATTGGTCACTGTCCAGGTCGAATTGCTAACCTGTGCTCAATTACCTCCCTTGGGACACCGGGCATGTCGGATGGCTTCCAGGCAAACACATCTGCGTTAGCCCAGAGGAAAGCAATGAGCTCGAGTTCCTATTTGTCATCCAGGCCTAATCCAACCTGGATTGTTCTGGATGGATCATCTGGGTACAATGGAACTAGTTTGAGTGTCTCGTCTGGTCGAGGAGCAGCCTTGATCGTGTCAGCGGAGACTGTGGTGACTTGAGCGTCCCGGAGGGGAAGTTGGTCCACCATCTCCAGGGATAGCCGATCACACATCAACGCCACATTGCGACTGCCTCGGACCGAGATAACACCTTTGGGGCTAGGCAACTTGCCGCACTGGTAAGTATAGTGCGTAGCCATCATGAACTTAGCAAGAGTTGGCCTACGAAAGATTGCGTTGTAGGCCGAATCACAATCAATTACATCAAAAGTAACTAATTATGTTCGGAAGTTATCTGGTTCTCCCAGTGTAACTGGGAGGACCACTTGTCCCAATGGCATCATGGAGGGACCAGGAATTATCCCATAAAATGGATGGATTATAGGTTTGATTTTTGAACGAGGAATCTGCATCTCGTCAAGTGCCTTGACCAATAGGATGTCCAAGGAGCTAGCTCCGTCAATCAGGACCCTCTCGACTCTCGCATTACTGATGATCGGGGTAGCGACCAGAGGTAACCTCAATGGTCGAGTAAGCCCCGCAGGACAATTAGAGCGATCAAACGTCAAAGGTGTGCCCGACCAACGAGGTTACTGAGGCTCACCAAGGGAAATCTCCGTTTGGTTAACCTCTCGATAAAAGGCTTTAAATTGCCTCTTAGAAACAAAAGAGGAGGAACCTCCTAAAATAACATTAACATGATTACGAGGTACCTAGTAAGACATCTCTTCGTCCCCATCGGTGTCTCTTAGCCCGCATGCTTGTTCCTTAGTTGGTAAGGTCGGCATCGGTCCAATCCCAAGTCATCTAACTACTTCAACCAACTCTTGCAATTTTTGAGGTCATGGCCTACGGAGTTGTGGAGCGAACACCACTTCTTGCCTTCCTGCGGGTTAGTCGACTTCTCTGGCAGGTCGGGATTACGACCACCAGAAGCAGTTTTATTCTTAAACGAATACTTGTTACCTTTGGTCGATGGAGCCTTCTCTACGACCGTGACCTCTCGGTATTGTCCAGATCGACTCCTTTTTGATTTCTTCGACCTGCCACTTGATGAAGATTCTGGCTTCTTGCTTGAATCCTCCCTTTTAACGTCCTTGAGACCTGGCTGAGGTGGTAGGTTACCTTTATCAACCATCCGATTCCATTCGACAGCCTCGGCTACGTCAGAATATCGATCAGCCATATCGAAGAGATCAGCTACTGATCGAGGAGGATGGATGAGCAAATCTTCGGTGAATCTCCGATATCGGACGGCATGTTTAAATGCCCTGATAACGGAGCTATCAGATATATTTGGGATGGTATTCCTCACCCCGACAAATCTCATGACAAACTGACGAAGAGTTTCGGTTGAAGTTTGTCGTAATCGATGGAGGTCGTCCTCTTTACCCGGCTTCTGATAACAATTTTGGAAATTGCTGAGGATGGCAGCACACAACATTTCCCAGTTATAGATTGAGCCCTCGGGTTGATTGAACAACCGGGTTCTTGCCGGTCCTTTGAGGACTGTTGGCAGGTAGTTGGCCATGACCCGGTCATCGCCGCCTGCCGCCTGGATGGCAGTAATGTAGATTTGGAGGAACTCGGATGGGTTCTGAGTTCCATCAAACCTCTCTATGGCCCCTGGTTTAAACTTGTCTGGCCAAACGACCGCACGAAGGCCGGACGAGAAAGCTTTACAACCAACATAGGGATCGTGAATTGACATGCGGCTCTCGATCTGATCTCGGGCCACCTCACGCAATGGGGAAGTTACTCGTGGCCCCAAACGAAAGTGGACAGGAATTCGTTCCCTATCACGAGAATCTTGCGCCCATCTGGATTTGTCCTGTCGAGATGGGACGGGTGGCGGGCGACTCCGTCTACCAGAACCAGAGTTAGGGTGCTCTCGGTTATGGGAGCGTGTCACTGATCGGGAAGAAGCTGTCGGGGTTGCCTCCGATGCTACCTCGTCCAACCTTTCTGCCAGGATTCTAGTGAAGGTCGATTTCTGCGCATCTGTGACCGTAGGAGGAAAGTTACGCAGGACCTCTGCGATAGATCGAAGCCAGCCATGTGTACTTCTCCTAGGGGCACCAGGCGTTACCATTTCTTTGTCCGCTGGGAAACGCTCCGGGGGTAAGGAGGGTGTCTGGTCGCGTTTGTGACCACGCGATCACCGGGAAGAACTCGGAGCAGCATCGTAACGAGCCTGCGCATTTTGAAGAGCCTCTAAGGCTATTCTGCGAAGTTCGTTGTCTTGTTGCTCACGATCTTGATCTTCCTTTTGCTTGTGTTCCTGTTCTTCCCTAGCAGCCTGTTGATCGGGAGTTTCTTCCGATAAGGCAGCGAACTGTCTAGGGAGCGAGGTCGCCGATGGAGAAAATATCTCCATTTGTTCCGAGTCAGACTCGAAATCAAAGAGACGATGGAGGTTATCAGGGTCAAACCTCTCCGGGCTGATTTCCTGGTCAACATCGTTCTTTCCCTTAGAAGGGTCGTATGATGGACCGGATCCAACCTCTAAGGCATTAAGAACCTCAGTAGGCTCTGGTTCTGCGTTGGTCGCCACCTGGTCGATAGACATGACCTGAGTGGTCGAATCGACTTCCGGGACGCCTTCGCCTCTGGTTTCCTCCATCGGAACAGGATCACTGGGAGAAGGCATCTGAACGTGAGCATAATCCTCGAGATCAAAATCGTTCTCGGAATCATATACTCCAGCCATGGTTCAACGAACCTCCGGATGGAAATTAGGACACCTTGAGAAAGGCCCCACGGTGGGCGCTAGTTGTCGACGATTCGGACTCAGGGTCCTTAGTCAAACTTATGCAGAATTTTGTGAGGTGTGAGACCTTTCAGGGTGTCCCTCTGGGAAGGGATGATGAACCAAGGCTAGATAGAGCACAAAGAGATTTAGACAGGTTCAGGCCCTCGATGGTGGGAGTAACAGCCCTACGTCCTGTTAAGATTTACTATGTGTAAGAAAAAGAGTTACAAGACTAGGGAAAGGATCCTCACAGGCGAGGATCTTTCATGTATGTTTATACAAGACAATGCCAAGAAGACTTATGAAAGCTAATTGACTTAAACTAATGTCTTATGTTGGTTTTTTGATCTCCCTCTTGTCTGATGCATTGGCTTATCCTTTTATATTGGTCGAAAGGGTGCCAAGGCATAATGGCTTCGAATAGTTGCTCGGGTGCAGTTTTGGTAACTGCCCTTAACCTCCACGCAGGCTTAACACGTGTAATTAAGGAATAACTACACGTATTAAACTCCTGACGGTTGTCTCTATTGGTGGAGGAATCTTCGGGATATTCGGGATATGCTGGTTGTAGGGACTAAGCAATCCCGCGTTTCCTGGTCAAGAGTATTCTGATCGCGTATTGCCTGCAGTCATCTGATTGTGTAGTATCTGCGATCTTCTGTCCGCGCATCGCCTACGGGCTCTTGACCGCGCACTGTCTGCGGCCTGATCGCGTAGAACCTGCGACCATGTGTCCGCGTATCTCAAAATAGCTCGAGGTCATATCAACAGACACGCATCTGGTTCGGATCTATCGTGAACCAGACGTGCATTTATTTTGAACTAGCTCAGGTATCAATCCTCGTCAGGGTCCTTAGTCGATCTTATGCAAATTTGTGAGTTGCGGGACCTTTCAGGGCGCTCCTCCGGAAAGGTAGGATGAATCAAGTCTGTAGAGGCACAAGAGATTCTATACTGGTTCGGGCCCTCGATGGTGGGAGTAATAACCCTACGTCCTATTGTGATTTCACTATATGTAATAAGAGGTTTTTACAAGAGGGTAGAAGAGAAGATCACAGGCGATGATCCCTTCTATGTTAGTGTCTACCTAACTATATCTAAGTCTTCAGGTTTGCTGAACGCCTGGTAGTGTTTGTATGCTTGACTGAATTATTCACCGTCCTTAGAACGTGCATTGACTATCTTTTTATACTGGACAAAAGGGCGCCAATACGAAACGGCCTTGGACAGTTGTTAAGATGCAGTTTTGTTAACAGCACTTAACTCCCACGCAGGCTTAACACGTGCAATCAAGGGATAACCGCACACGTTAACCTCCTGGCAGTTGTCTTCATACATGGAAACATCTTCGTGATTCTCGGGATATGCCTGTTCGAAGAGTTAAGCCTTCTTGAACTGTTCTGGTCGCAGATAATCAATGACCCTCTGATCGCATACTGCCCGCAGCTTCTTGATCGCGCACTGTCTGCGACCCCATGATCGCGCAGGGGCTGTGATCATGCAATATCTCTGTGTCTGCGCCCTTTAGGTCATCTGAGACCATAGCGACGAATTTACAGACACACGACCAATCTGTTTCTATCTTAAACCAGACGTGCAATCAATCATATAGAATCGTATATGATAAAGACATACGCACACGATCTATATTACACATGTCATGATGGCAATCAGATTAGATGACTAATATGATGAGCTCCCCCTCAGCATATGCATCGATGTCGAAACCTCAATAAGGAGCCATCAAACTTCAGGATTTATCTCATGACATTCCAATTTACACTTAGCACAAGATTGATGCAACCATCTAGATCCCCCTCTACATATGCATCAATATTAAACCCACAACTAAGGAAACATCCATTTCAGGGTTTATCAATAATTAATTTAATTTACTTGTGCTAAATCAGGATTTATCTAAATTGTCATTTAATCATCAAATCTGACATTCTCCAGATTAACTTTAATCATCAGCGATTTATCCAAATCGTCATTAATCATCAAAACTTAAATACCTAGATCGACCTAGATCCAACAATCTCCCCCTTTTTGATGATTGATGACAACAACCTTTATAATCTCAACAAATCCAAAATAGATTCTTCAGCTCCCCCTCAATATATGCAATAATATATCAGAATTGAGCAAAGCATTTAATCATTTAAATTTAGAGATATAAATGACAATTGAGCACAAGTTCAATCAAGTCATCTTCCAAACTATCAACTTATCTCAATTTTCGCTAACTCAATTATCTCTCCCAAATATCGATATCAATGATATCAAATAATATCTATTTCTCCCCCTTTGTCAACTAACTCAATTATCTTTCTCAGATTCTCCTAAACTCTCTCAAAATCTCTCCCCCTAAAGTTTTCTCTAAAGCTTATCTCTAAAACACTCTCCCCCTAAAGCTTTCTCCTAAAGCTTTTCTCTAAAACACTATTTTTCTCCCCTTTTGTCATCAAGCACAAAAAGGAAGGTTTGAGAACTCAAATTTTGACACACAGAATTTTGTGGGGCATTGACTCATTCTCAAGTTTGCTAAGACAAATTTTAAGAGATTTCCAAGAAAAACTGATTTCTATTTGATCACAAGAAGAATGATGCAAGTGATTTTGAAAATACATTCAAGGAATATAGAAAGAACCAGGACAATCAACACACAATGGATATAACGAAGATATTTATATTGATGACATTTGATCCATTTTTAATCATTCAAAATCTAGATGCATCTGATAGTTTGATGTGAAAAATATTCGCTAGATGCATATTTGTCATAGCATGATTGCTTTCTAAATCTCTTTATGCCACAAGATCTCTTATATAGTGATGGCATATATCAATATACTCTAATCGAGAGTTTTGAATTCAAATTGTTCATCGTCTTTATGACACTTTCAATATTTCATAAGAGTGGCATATATTAGAAATCAATTCTAGAATCCAACAATTTTTGTTTCATCCATAAAGATCAAGCACAACAACCATCGGATGTATTCTTTCGATTGATCTTGCAAGTCATGTAATCCGAATCCAAATAATCAACTAATTCAAGATTTGTACTTTTCGAATATCAAAGATCTATCTAGGATTGCATTTCAATTACCTAAGAATGCATTTAATGGCAATCATATGACATTCCTTAGGAGATGGTCGAAATCTAACATATATGCAATCACTAAGTATGATGATGGGTCAAAATGCGGTAAAATAAAGCAAAACTATCAATTACAGATCAATAGAGTTTAGAATTGACCGCTTTTTCATGTTCGTCCATGTTGAGATGTTCATTTGTAGCCTTAAGACTTGAAATAGCTTCATCATCGTGCATCTTGAGGCTCTTGAGTGATTTCTTCACATGCTTGAATTCATACTTGAACATTATGTTCTAGAGTTGCTTGTTTTGTCATGCACGGAAGTAACTTTGCTCTTGAATCATCTCGCTTTCCCTAAACATCATCTCACAAAAATTCTTGATAGAGGGATTCATTAGTATAATCAAAAGTCATGTCATCAATATGTATTTGACACACAAGAATATAATGTCTTGATTTAATGTTTGATGATGATTGTGTTAACCTTTTAATTTTGGAAAGCATTTGATATGAGAAAAGATTTTAAGCTTTTAAACCAACTCAATTTGAAACAATAGATTCAATCCTCAAAAATTCACTTCTTTTGGCATCAAACACAAAAAGACATACAAATGAGGAATATGCCAAAAGGAGGTTTGTCGAAACATGTTTAGCTCACAAGGTTGAGAGAAAAGCATATGACCTCTTAAAATATTCAAATTTCCAAAAGAAACTCAAAACTCAATTTCATTTTAATATGCTCCAAAATCATGAAAATAATCTTTACTTAATATCCAAAATCACAATCAAAGGCATTTCAAACACCATCATATGAATCATGAAGAATGCAGAAAATATGGGTAGAAATGGAAGCAAGGATCTCACAAAACAGGGAGTAACAAGAAGCAACTGAAAAGTTAAACAATCATCCAGTCTGCACACAGGCTGGACAGTGTCTGCTAGGGCTGGACGTCCGGACAGTTAGATAAACCTATTGAAAACTTCTGAAATTTGTGATTTTTGCAATTTTGCTTCAAAAATTAAATCAAGTTCCATAAAAGATTTGAATGGAAAGTCAAGAACTTACTTGGATACCAATTGAATGAATTTTTGAAAAAGATCTTGAATTTGATTCCTCAAAAGTGATTTGGGATAAAACGGGTAAAACAAAAGTGATTTTCCCGAAAACTTCAATTTTCGATGAAACTTAAATTTTTCTGAAATGTTTGGACATGGATGAGTTTGAAATACTATTCCAAACCAAGACATGGGAGAAGATCCGGTCCAAATAGCCAAATTCGTAAAAATGCACTTTTGGGTATTTTCGGGTCAATAGCCATTTTCGGGCGACCTAGGATATGTGATAATTTGAAAATCATAGGCCTTTTGAGAATAAGTCCAATACGAACTATCTTCGGGTGAGTGAATTCTAAATGTTTCATGTAGAAAGTTTTGATCAAATCTCAACCCATCTTGTTTTATGGAAATGAATCGTTTTGGGCCAAAACAAGATCCCGAAGACTTCAATTGTCGAAATTTTGCATTTTAGCTCGAAACTCTTTTGTTTCACTTTCAAAACCTTTGAAACCATATTTGAAACGTATTTATGAAAGTTTTATGATAATTTTGAACATTTTGAAAGTTTTGAGCTCTTTTTACCTTTTTACTCGAAAATAACCCTTTTTACCAATAGCTTGCACTATTTGATACATACGCACAATTAGGGTATACAAGGGTTCAATGACTTTGAAGTTGCTCCCCCTAAATGTGTCATCCAAGTTTTATCATGAATTTTGTGCAAGAGATGGAAATGATTTATTTGTGAAAAGCAAGAGAGTTCAACAAAAAGCAATACAAAGAGCGAAGATTATGAAATCACTTCTTTATGGCCTAAACAAAGAATGTCTGAAATGAATTTCATTCAAGGCCATGTCATGCTAGGAACATGCTATTTGGCACAAAGTTTATTTAGTTTCATTTATGAAGTTCTTGCCAAATAGTTTTTGGATCAAACGATTGAGTTCTAAAGATAAACAACAAGATCCAAATGAACTCAAATCGAGAAACCATCCAAATGATCATCAAAACTCATGAAAAGTTTCATAGATATAAAACACATCAACACAAGTACTTTCCATGAAGATCCAAGATTCAAATATTTTAGTCATTTGAAAGAATTGAGAGATTAACATCTAATTTGACTAAAATTTTCTTAAACATGTTGGCTTCTTTATAATCATCGAAACTCATGCAAACAAGTTCCAAAAAATCCAAAATAAAATTTGAGATAGACGATGCAATAAGGAACTAGATTGCCTTTTATAGTGAAGCCAAGATATGATCCAACAATAAGATATGAAAAAGACAAATGGTGGTCAGATTTAAAGTTTCAGATTTCAGGTTTGAGAAAATCATTTTACACTTATAAAAGCACCTGAAATTCTATGCATAATTTTAAAATAAATTATCAAAAAATATCAATCATAGAGGATAAAATTTCATATAGAAACTTTCTTCAAATAGCCAACCAATATAGAGATATGAAAATGACAAATCAGCCCAAAACCCTGAGAAAACTGAATTTTGCAAGTTTCATATTTGATTTGTGAAAAGAGTCAATTTTGCTCAAATCAAATCCAATTCAAATGAAAATTTGCAAAAATGATTTTCAATGCATCAAATACATTTTCCAAAAAGAATTTTCTGAAAAGGATTTTTCAATCAAAAGTTATGGCCAAATGATCTTTGTATTTAGCAAAGAGGTTGAATTTTGACAAACTTTTACAAATTGAGTTCAAATTTGATTTTCATGAGATTTTTGGCATGAAAGGGTTTAAATGAGTTAGTAAAATAATTTTGAGCTGAGGCTCACAAATAAAGACTATAAAAATAGCTAAACTTATTTTTGCATGTTTAGGGTATTTCGGGTCAAGGCAAGTTTTTCGATGAGATTCAAATACCCATAACTTTCAAATAAGAACTCTTTTGAAAAATTTTTGAATTTAAAAATTCTTCAGGATAATAATATCTAACTATTTTGTGAAGCAAGTTTTTATAAATTCCAAATAGATTTTGATTTGCGTTTGCAAACGATTTTGTTGAAAAACAAGATACCCGAAGATCATTTTGAGGCTAGTTTTTGATAAGAAGAACTTTTTGACATTATTTCTCATTTAAAGGCTCTAAAAAACTTTTAAATACATTTTGAAGACCATTTGATAAGAATTGATGATTTTTGGCCGTTTGGATGGAAATTTGACTTTTTGACCAAATGAGCTCAATTTAAAACTTATAATTGTAATTTTGAAATATTTCACATATAAGGGTATGATGAGCAACAAAAGCATTCATAAACTATTGCCCCTAAAGATGTAGCAACATAAGTTTCAAATTTTCATTCTTTTGCAAAATTGTTGGCCATGAAGATTAAAACAACAAAGAACACAAGAAGAGAATGCAATGCAATTTTCTCCTTTTAAAATGGGATTTCTTTTTATAAAAGCTTCAAAAAGAGTTAAGCCCTTTTTGGTACCCAAACCATACGAGAGCCTCTAGCCTTGTCGCATAAGTCTTTTGGTACCCAAATTGCTTTATCTTTAGGTTTTTGAAAATGACAATTAATTGATTTTGCAATTAAACCCTTTCTAAAGTAAGAAATCAAATAAGAGCCAAAAGAGACATTTCTAAAAGAGTTAGATGCATACTCATACAAATATTGCCCTTTTAATTGACATGAGGTACGTGAGGGCTTTTTGAATGAATTTGTATGAGTGTGATGAATTATATGATGCCTCCTACTAGATGGGTGAGCATGATTTAATTTTCCTTTTTTAAATGAATATTTATGTTCTAAAGGGGGTTTAACAAGCATAGCACTACCCACATTACATCTAGTAAGATTTTTGCTCAATCCATTTACTTTAGTCTTTAGTTCATTATTTTCAATTTTACGTTCTTGAGATGATTCCGTGTTAATACATGACTTATGATAAGAACATGACGGCATCTCATCACTTGTAGATGAACTAGAAGGCATAGCACTAAAATCGCTAGATGAGCTAGGCATATCAAATGAGGAGCTCCTAGTACTAATACTATGGCATAACGATGAGTCACTAGAAGAATCATGGTATGAGATACTAGTATCATCTGTACAAGCATGTGAATCAATAATTAAATCATTAGATAAGTTTTCACATGAAGTACTAGTGTCCACAAGACTAGCATTTGAATCTAACCATGAATCAACAATTGCATTATTGCTAGCATGTGGAGTAGAAGTGTGTGACTCTAAAGATGGATCAATAGAGGAGTTACAAGCAACTGTAACATCTAAAATACATGTAGAGCTAATAGTATCCTTGGCAAGCAAAGAATCATGCGATTTCTTTAACTCTTGATATTGCACTTTTAAAGATGAATAATTATTCTTCAAAGTGCTAAAGTTTTTAGTCATATTGCCAAGAAAATCTTTTAACTCTACAATTATATCCATAAGCTCATTATTAGAGAGGTTAGAATTTGATACCGTCGAGTCACATGCCATAGGGCATATAGAATTGTCCTGAGATGAACACTTTGACTTCGACGCTTTCCTTCTAGCTTTTCTTGAGCTCTTCTTGCAAGGTTTCGTCTTTGTTATGCTTAGGCAAACCACATCATTTACGTCCTTGAGCTCGATCGAAAGCTCCCGATCCTCCGCATTTAAATCATTGTCCTCGATATGCTCGGAGGTGGAACACATGTCCTTTTCTTTGGACATTGCCTCATTTGACATAAGCATGTCAATGAGCTCGCTCGGTGAAGTGTCGGAAAGGTCACCATTTTCAAGATTGGTGATGAAGTCTCCATAGCAACTCTCCGGCAACACCTGGAGAAATTTCCTACAAATATCTAGATCGGAAATATTAGCACCAAGGGCTTTGAGCTCATTTGTGATGTTGATCAAGCGATCATATATGGTGGAGAGTGTGTCATGCTCCAACATCACAAATACCTCATAGTCCCACAATAGCAAGCGCATCTTAACATGCTCAAAACTAGATGTGCCTACAAATAAAGACTTAAGAGTCATCCAAACATCGTGAGCAGTCGAACAATCACTCACTAGTTCTAGCACATCATGGCTAAATGAATTAAGGAGCATGTATTTAGCTTTTGAGTCTAAGAGGTGAATGTGCTTATCCGAAGATGATGAATTGGTTATACCCTTTTGCACTAACCTCCACAATTTTAAATTTAATACCTCAAGATGAGTACTCATCATAATTTTCCAACGAGAATAATTTGAGCCATCAAAGTGAGGAGCTAACAACCCAAAATTCTCTATCGGATTCATCCTTTCTCTCTAGGCGGTAAAGCCGATAAAAGAGAGACCTTGCTCTGATACCAATTGTCGGATCAAGGATGCCGACTAGGGGGGTGAATAGGAGGCTTTTAAAATTTCTTTCTCAACTAAGCAACTTTAAAAGATGTTTAGGATAACCTAGGGTTGCAAAGGATTTAACAACAATCTAATCAACTAGTTGCATTCAACCATATGGAATAAGCAATTCAACATGCAACAACAATTTAACACTAGTGCAAAAACTCAATATGAATTATACAATACACCACGAAACTAATGAGTTAAACAATTGTGTCAAGGTAAATATGAAATGAATAAGAGATACGCAATTGACACAATATTTTTACCGAGGTCTCGGAGACTCGCCCGGTCTCCCCTACTCCTTGTTGAAGCGCTTACTCGTGAGCCTCATTTTTATATCCACGAAGGATACCTCACTAGGGTTGCTCCTTCTCCACACCGGATAGGCGATCACCACACCTTTCAAAAGTTCTTGTCGGCCTCTCCGACAAACTTCAATGGAGAGATCACGACTCTCCTTCGACACCGTCTAGGCGAAAGAGATCACCAAGAGTAACAAGTCGGATGCGCTTTTGCTTGAACGAATCTCGTGCTAGAAGCTCAAAGATGTAAATGAATGCTCAACATTCTAGCACAAGCATGCAAATGGAGATGAAGTGCACTAAACACTCACAACCTTTCCCAAATGCTCTCTCGCAAATCCACTAAGGATTTTGGGCTCAAATCTAGCTACTAGATGCAATATCTCATGCAATGAACTTGGCTAGCTTTTCAACAGAGAAATCAACTTCTTGAGCCACCCCAAATGAAGGAAAACACAAGATATATATAGCCCTCAAAGAAAACTAGCCGTTTGCCACGAACAGGCGAAATTTTGTACAGGCCGGACATTGTCCAACCATGCCGGACACTGTCCGGCCAGTACAACAAATTTTGACCGTTGCAAAACATCAGTTACCGTTGGGGGATTTTTTTGTAAAGGCCGGACAATGTCCGGCCATGTTGGACAAAAGGCCCCAGACATATATATCTGTCTCTGTTCACTCTCGGCACAAACAATTTGTAAAGGCTAGACAATGTCCGACCATATCGGACAAAGTCCGGCCCGTCCGGACAAAATCCCCCGGACGGATGCAAATGTCTCTGGTTTCATTTTGCACAAGGTTGAAAAAATTTGTACAGGTCGGACAAAATCCGGCCAATGCACATTGATAGTAAAACAAGTATAACTTTTGATGTAGAGATCTGATTGTGGTGATTTTTGGTTTGTTGGAAAGATAACTCAAAGGGATACAATTTTGTCAACAGAAGCAAGACCTAGAAAGTCCTAGATATTTCTAGGAAATTCAAAAACCTTCGTGCTGCCTAAATGTCTGACACAAATGTCATTTCTAAATGTAATTTTTCTGTTTTCTCGCGGATATGTTTGCTGACACTCAGCAACGACTATGACCACACAGGTCGAACATCCGATCGAAAATAGGTGGTCAAGTGGATTTGGTCGAGCGTACGCAAGCGAGCCGAAGACTGGTACGACCAGCTTGAACTCCTACGACCACGACCAAACCCTAAACAGAAAACCGCCAAAAGGGCGACATGACCACGACCACGCTCCAAACAAGAACTCCCCTCTTTATGGCCTAAAACAAAGATAATCAAGAAGGATCGAGAAACCATTCAAAGAAGCATCAAAAATCATGGAAAGTTGTATAGAGAAAAATAACATCAATACAAACTTTTCAGTCAAATTGGATGTCAATCTCTCATTCCTTTCAAATAACTAAAAATTTGAATCTGGGATTTTCATGAAAAGTTTGTATTGATGTTATTTTTCTCTATACAACTTTCCATGATTTTTGATGCTTCTTTGAATGGTTTCTCGATCCTTCTTGATTATCTTTGTTTTAGGCCATAAAGAGGGGAGTTCATGACCTTTATTTTGTTTTGATTCTTGTTGAACTCTCTTTATTCACCAATAGGTCATTTCTATCTCTTGCACATAATTTATGACCTAACTTGGATGATTATTCCTCTCGTAGTCCTTGTTTCACCAAATCTCCATTTTGGTAGAATTGATGGACTTTGATTTATGCAAAATTTCATGAAATTGGAGCACATGGTTGAATGGGTTATCGAATTTAGTACTCTTTGTGGAGATTTGAGCTTTTCATTAGGTCATATACTTTTTTCTCTTTTTTTGTGACCTAAAATTGTTTTTTCAAACCTCTTTTTGGCATACCTTTCATTTGTATGTTTTTGGTGAGTAATGCCAAAAAGGGGGAAGAATTTTGTGAGGATTAAAATTGTTATTTCCTATTGTTCATTGCAAATTGTGCTTGGTTATGAACATCATAGAGATTTTCTTTTATCAAAAGGTTTTTAAGTTGGGAAGGTAGACACAACCCTATTTACAAAAGTAGTTGAGAAAGATCTTTTTGTATGTCAAATATACGTTGATGATATCATATTTGGGTCTACTAATGAATCTTTTTGTAATGAGTTTGGAGAATGATGTCTAGGGAATTTGAGATGTCAATGATTGGAGAGCTAAGCTTCTTCCTTGGACTTCAAATCAAGCAACTCAAGAATGGAACGTTCGTGAGTCAAACCAAGTATGTGAAGGACTTTCTCTAGCGCTTTGGGATGGAAGATGCTAAAGCCATCAAAACTCCCATGGCCACTAATGGACATCTCGATATGAACAACGACGAAAAAGCGGTTGATTCTAAACTTTATCGATCTATGATTGGTAGTTTACTCTATCTTACCGCATCTAGGCCTGACATCATGTTTAGTGTTTGCTTATGTGTTAGATTTCAATCATCTCTTAAGGAAAGTCATTTGATTGCTATTAAAAGAATCCTTAGGTACTTGAAATGCTACCCAATATAGGACTTTGGTACCCTAAAGATGCAAACTTTGAATTAATTGGTTACTCAGATTCAGATTATGTGGGGTGCAAAATTGATAGAAAAAGCACATCTGGTAGTTGTCAACTTTTGGGGAGATCACTGGTCTCTTTGTCATCTAAGAAACAAAATTCAGTAGCTCTCTCCACCGCCGAAGCGGAATATGTTTCAGCGAGTAGTTGTTGTGCTCAAATTTTATGGATGAAGCAAACTCTTTTGGATTATGGAATTTCCTTTGAAAAGTGCCACTCTTGTGTGATAATGAAAGTGCCATAAAGATTGCAAACAATCTGGTTCAACATTCTAGAACAAAGCATATTGATATTAGGCACCATTTTATAAGAGATCATGTGACAAAAGGGAACATAGATGTGAATTATATAAAAATTGACTTGCAGCTAGCAGACATCTTCACCAAACCTATAGATGAGACTAGATTTTTCTTTCTTAGAAGTGAATTGAATATTATTGATATATCAAATGCAAGTTAAATGTCTGCTTTGCTGTCCTCCCGCCTTTTTGTGCTTGATGTCAAAGGGGGAGAGATTGGGGAGAGATTCTTGTATGACATTATTGATAGTTTATGTGCTCGCAGTTTATTCATTATGGACTCTCAAATGACTCATATGTGTATTTATATGTTGGGGGAAATCTCGGCGAAATCAAGTCCAGGTAAGAGGTGAGGCCCCCGGTGACTCCTGTCCCGGGCGCCGCCATTTGCCCGGAGGCAAGTCTCCCGATGACCCTCGTCCCGGGCGCCGCCATTTCCCCGGGGACAAGGCTCCCGGTGACTCCTATCCTGGGCGCCGCCATTTCCCCGAGGACAAGGCTCCCGGTGACTCCTGTCCCGGGCGCCGCCATTTGCCTGGAGGCAAGGCTCCCTGTGACCCTCGTCCCGGGCGCTGCCAATTGCCCGGAGGCAAGGCTCCCGGTGACTCCTGTCCTGGGCGCCGCCATTTGCCCGGAGGCAAGGCTCCCGGTGACTCCTGTCCCGGGCGCCACCACTTGCTCGGGGGCAAGGCTCCCGGTGACCTCATCCAGGGCGTCGCCGTTTGCCCGGAGGTGAGGCCCCCGTTGACTCCTATCCTGGGCGTCGCCATTTACCCAGGGACAAGGCTCCCGGTGACTTCTATCCCGGGCGCCGCCATTTACCAGGGGACAAAGCTCCTGGTGACTCCCATCCCGGGCGCCGCCATTTGCCCGGAGGCGAGGCCCCCGGTGACTCCTGTCCCGGGCACCGCCATTTGCCCGGAGGCGAGGCCCCCGGTGACTGCTGTCCCGAGCGCCGCCATTTGCCCGGGGACAAGGCTCCCGGTGACCCGGTCCCGGGCTCCGGCATTGTCCCGGAGGCAAGGGGCCCCGGTGCCGGGTCATGTAAGGATCACGCAAGAAGTGCCTCGGCAATTGGCGAGGACACCTGTCAAGCATCCAAGTCCCTTGGCCGGAAGGATGCTGGTGCCCTTCGATCCAACGGTTGCGGATGGGGCAGTTTAGTCTTTTTGCATATTTTGGGCCTATATAAGCTCTTGTATCCCCCTCATGTAAGAGGAGGACAACTCATTTACTCTAATACACAAAATCAAACAGGCGTGCTTAGGAGCCCACTCTCCCCGAGAGAACTCCCCTAGCCAACTCTAGTTGGGAGCACGTCGACAGGATTAGGGCCTCCACTGAGGCCTGAACCTGTATAAATCTTCGTGTCACTTGCTGCGTTTGCCCTACGGGAGAGGACCGGTCACGCGGTCAGCTCGAGTCGTCTTTTCTTCGCTAGGAACCTCAACAAAACCTGCCGTGGTATTCGCAATACCACGACAGTTGGCACCGACTGTGGGGACTTCGCGACAAATAGCCATGGCTCCCCCAAGAACGAGGGCTTGCGCCTTACCCGGTGACGCCGGTCCCAGTAACCCGGTGCCACCCCTTCAAAGCGCGGTCGTCCCGGTGCTGCCTCCCGGACACGGCCAAACCCAGGTACCGCCTCCGACCCTTCTAGTAGTTTCCGGTGGACAGGGGTCCGGGTCCGGCCCGGTGACCTCAGGCCCCCCTGGGGGGGCTGGCTTCCCCCCTGTGGCTCCCCCGGCCTCCCGGGATGCCCTGCTCGAAGCTCTTGTGGAGGGCCAACTTCGCGCCCAGTGTTCGATGGATGAGCTTCTCTGCGTCCTGGCGCGGCCGCCAGCCCCTATCTATCTGTCGCAGTTCCCATTCATGGGGGCAATGCCCCTGTTTATGGGACAACCGGTAGCCCCTCTGACTCTCAGAGGACCTCGCCGGGACCTATGATCCCACCGGGGGTTACACCCCCCGGTGGGCCCATCATCTGGAGCTTTCCCGACCCCGGGAGTGTTCCCGATGCCGGGGGTTTACGCCGTCCCCAGTGCTTTTCCCGTTCCGTTGGTTCACCCCACACCAGGGGTTTTCTCAAGGCTGGGAGCCAGCTACGCCTAGCTGGTCGCCCCCGTTGCGCCGGAAGTGGCCTACCGGACAGCTCCCGCGCCGCCACCAGATTCCCCCCGTGAGGGCCCCCCTCTCCAGTTCCGGGCGGCACTCCCGGGGACCACCCGGTGGTGGGTTCCCCCCACACTCCGGTTGTACCTCCTGAGCTCGCAACCGCTACGCATGAGCTCCCTCCTCCCCTGGGGCCGGTTCCGGGCGGCACTCCCGGGGACCACCTGGTGGTGGATTCCCCCCACACTCCGGTGGTACCTCCCGAGCTCACAACCGCTACGCATGAGCTCCCTCCTCCCCCAGGGCCGCCCCCGAGGGGCCCCCGGCGGACCAGCTCCGCTTTACCCGGGAGGAGGTCGAGCAAATGCGTACCACCAAGTCGGGAGAGGCTCCCCCGTGCTACCGGACGGAGCCTCCCTCGGGTAGCCAGCGCGGTGAACCATATTCCCATCCCGGCCGAGGAAAGAGGCCCGTTGAGTAAGCAACTACCACCACTGCTGGGTGCCCAGATGTCCTGGAGGTTAGCTCGACTAGCCTGGAGGAAAAGCGGCGCTACCGCCACGTCGGCGGACCCTTTGGGCCCCTTCCGGACTCTGACGACGAAGGCGCATCCCCCTTCAAAGGGGACAACGACCGAGACTCCCCCCGAGAGGTGGAGGGGGCTAACCAACCGCTGTGCCGCCGCCTCCGATGCATTCGATGGCCGCGGCCTTACCGACCGTCGCACCTTGAACACTACAATGGTGAGGCCGATCCTTACGAGTTCGTGCAGGTGTACTCCACAGCCATCTCAGCGGCTGGGGGGCATGAGACGGTCCAGTGCAATGTCTTCCCCCTCTACCTGACCGGGATTGCCCGCTCATGGTTTTACAACCTAAAGGCCGGCTCCATCAAGTCTTTCGCGCAGCTCAAGCGCGAGTTTTGCGCGAGCTTTCAAGGGAACTACGTGCGTCCCCTGGATTCATCGCAGTTGTACACTGTCCGACAGAAGACGGGGCAGACCATCCGCAGCTTCTTCAAGCGCTTTGCTCAGGTCAAGAGCAAAGTAGCTCACGTCCCCGACTCCACAGTCAATGAGGCGTGTAAGAGCGGGATCCTTCCCAGGGAGCTCCATCGGAGACTCTCCCGGAGCTGCTCCTCCTCCGCCAACGATCTCTTCACTGTACTCGAGAAATACGCTCGGGCAGGAGGAGGACGACCTCTGGAAGAAAAACCAGGGAGTCCTCGCCCCTGCCGACCGGGAGGCTAGGGACCCCCTCAAGCGCCCCAAGAGGGGCAATCGTAGCGAGCCACGGCCTCGGGACACCTTTGTCCTCGAGGGCGGAGGCGGCTCGCGCAACGCCCCCAAGGGCAACCGCCCTTTCCCCAAGCCGAAAGGCCGGGGGGAGGGGCAATCGTCCCGCGGCCGTGAATGCCCCACGGCGGGAGGCAGGGAAGGCCTGTGGTGTACTTTCCACAAGTCTAATACCCATGCTACTCGGGAATGTCACCAACTTCTCCAACACTTCGCCGCATTTCTTGACCAGCATGGGCAAGGGGGACTCCCACCTCCTTTCCCTCTCAGCCGGCTCTACTGGCCCTTCCTGCCCCCGCGGGGGAGCAGCAAGGGCAAGCGCGGGAAGGGGACCCGATCAGAAACACTCCCCTTCCAAACCTCCCAAAGGTGTGTCAACGTCATCACGGGAGGGTCTGCCTCTGGGCGAGACTCCAAGCGCTAGCGCAAGGAGTACGCATGTGAAGTAAGGGTAGTGGGGGTGCTGCATACGCCCCGGTCACCAAAGTGGTCGGACGTTCCCTCACCTTTGCAGTGGAAGACGCGCGTGGGGTTCGCTTCCCCCATGATGATGGGCTCATCCTCTCCGCAACCGTCTACAACTGCCACCTGGCACGCATCCTCGTCGATGGTGGAAGCTCCGCTGACGTCCTGTACCTGAAGGCGTTTAGAGAGATGCAGGTCGACGAGAAGCTACTGCAGCCCGCAACAGGGCCCTTGCAGGGATTCGTCCTGGGGAAGACGATCCACCCGGTGGGAAAGGTGGATATCCCCATGACCTTCGTTACCCCAGACAACTACCGGATGGAGATGGTCCGGTTCAACGTGGTGGACCTCCCCTACTCATACAACGCAATCATGGGGAGAACTACGATCAACTGCTTGGGAGCAGCGATCCACCAGAGCTATCTCTGTGTGAAGATTCCTAGGCCTCACGGCGTGATCACCGCCTGAGGTGACCAAAACTTGGCCCGCGCTTTGTACGAGCGCGCCGCCGCGATGATCGGGAGCATCAACATGATCAAGGCCCCGGGGGGAGTGATCTCTCCCCCGGCGCCGGACGCCACAACTGTCTCCTCTAGGAGGTCTCCCCCCAAGCCACGTCCGGAGGGGGACCTCCAGAAGGTCCCACTGTCCCCGGATGATGCGGACAAACCATCAAGATTGGGGCGGATCTCCCCGATGAGCACGCGGAGTAACTCGTGGCTTTCCTACGCAAGAACTCTGACATTTTTGCTTGGAAGCCTTCCGACATGCGAGGCATCGCCCAGGAAGTCATCGAGCATAAGCTCGCGGTGACCCCCAGTCACCCCCTGATCAAACAGAAGCTGAGAAAACTCTCCCTTGAACGCCAAGAGGCGATCAAGGTTGAGATCGCCAAACTCAGAGAGGCGAGGTTTATTTAGGAGGTCTTGCACCCCGAGTGGCTTGCGAACCCCGTCCTCGTGAAGAAGTCAAACGGTAAGTGGCAAATGTGCGTGGACTTCACCGATCTCAACTGCGCTTGCCCCAAAGACAACTTCCCACTCCCGCGGATTGACCAGCTGGTCGACTCGACAGCGGGGTGCCAGTTGATGAGCTTCTTGGACACGTATTCGGGCTATCACCAAGTCCGGATGGCGGAAGGGGACGAGGAAAAGACGAGTTTCATAACTCCCCTCAGAACCTTCTGCTACGTCCATATGCCCTTCGGGCTAAAGAACGCTGGAGTGACCTTCCAGCTACTCATGACGCTGGTCCTCAAGGACCAGATCGGCCGCAACGTCGAAGTCTAAGTTGACGACGCAGTCGTCAAAAGTCCCCGCGCGCATACGGGTTGACGATTTAGCGGAGACCTTCCGCAACCTTCGCTCATATGGGTTGAAGCTCAATCCGGAGAAATGCGCCTTCGGCGTGTGTGGGGGGAACCTCCTAGGCTTCCTCGTGTCCCAGCGGGGCATAGAGGCCAACCCCGAAAAAATCCGGGCACTCCTGGATATGCCCCCGCCGCGCTCGGTCAAAAACGTACAGCGGCTCACCGACCGCTTGGCCACGCTGAGTCGCTTCATCTCACGGTCAAGGGAAAGTGGACTCCAATCTTCTAAATCCTCCAGGGCCTCGAGGGGTTCCGATGGACTCCCGAGGCCCAGGAGGCCTTCGACGACCTGAAGAAGTACCTCACGAGCCCCCCAATGCTTGTGAGCCCGTCTCTGGAAGAACCCTTGCTCCTTTACCTCGCCGCGACCCCAGTCGCCGTAAGCGTGGTATTGGTGAAGGAGCAGGATGGGCAACAGCGTCCCGTGTACTACGTGAGTAAGACCCTCCAAGGGGCTAAAACTCGGTACACGGAAATGGAGAAGATCTACTACACCCTTCTAATGGCGTCCTGAAAGCTTCGTCACTACTTCCTGGGACACCCGATCACTGTCCCGTTGTCCCTCCCTTTGGGGGAGGTACTCCAGAACAAAGAAGCCACCAGCAGGATCAAAAAGTGGGGGGCCGAGCTAGCTCCCTTCTCCCTTTCCCTCACTGGCCGCAGTGGACCCCTGCCTCTGGGTCCGGGGACGAGAGCCTCCCTGAACCACCCCGACGTAGTGACCATTGGACGCTCATGTTTGATGGCTCCTTGTGTCTCGCTGGAGCCGGCGCGGGAGTAGTCCTCCGAAGCACCGAGGGGAAGGAACTTGAGTATGCGGCCCGGCTTGAGTTTGCCGCCACGAACAACATCGCCGAATACGAGGCTTTGCCCCTCGGGTTGCACCTCACGTGCTCCCTGGGGATTCGTCGCCTCCTCGTGAAAGGAGACTCCCAGCTCGTAGTTTGCCAAATGGACAAGTCCTACTTGTGCCATGACGCAAACTTGAGTCTCTACTTGCAGGAGGTACGCAAGATGGAGAAGCACTTCGACGGCCTAGAGGCCCGGCACATCCCATTGAGGGACAATGACCAGGCTGATGCCCTGGCCCAGGCAACTAGCGCCTGGGAACCGCTCCCCAGGGGAGCTTTTTTGGAGATCATCACGAAGCCCTTGGTGACCTCCCCGGATGCGGACAATGGGTCCTCTGTCCCGGAAGTCGCCGAGATCGCCCGAGTCGCATCTTGGATGGACCCCCTTATCTCCTTCATCAAGGGGGAGGGGGACCTTGCCAACGAGACTGAGGCCAAGCGCCTCCGAGCCAAGGCTCGGGCATACCTCCTGCTGGAGGGAAAGCTTTACAAGCGGGGGGCCTCCGCCTTGCTTCGCTACCTTCCACAGCCGGAAGGGCTCTGGCTCCTCGAGGACATCCACTCGGGAAGTTGCGGGTCTCACCTCGCCCCGCGCACCATCGCGGCCAAGGCCATTCGCCAGGGTTTTTATTGGCCCACAGTGATTCACGACGCGCGAGACCTTGTCTCTGCGTGCGAGGCCTGCCAGAAGATGGCCAAAGGTTCCAACCTCCCCTCCGTAGCACTGCAAACTATCCCCATCACTTGGACCTTCGCGCGCTGGGGGATGGACCTCCTAGGTCCCTTTCCCCCAGTGCCCGGGGGCTACAAGTACGCGGTGTTCGCGGTCGACTATTTTACCAAGTGGGTAGAGGCCGAACCTCTGGCCAGCATCACGTCCCAAGCGGTACAGCAGTTTTTTTGGAAGAATATCGTGTGTTGTTTCGGGGTCCTCCGAGAAATCACTGTCGATAACGTGACCCAATTCGACTCCGTAAATTTCCGGGACTTCTGCGAAGGCTTGGGGCTTACCATCCACTTCGCCTCGGTAGCTCACCCCCAGAGCAACGGGGCCGTTAAAAGGGTCAACGGCATAATCCTACAAGGGTTACGCTGACGGCTCGAACAAACCGCCTCCAAAAGGGTGCATGGGCGGAGGAGCTCCCTAGCATCCTCTGTTCCATGCGTACAACCCCGAGCCGGGCGACGGGACGCACCCCCTTGTCCCTCGTGTATGGGGCCGAGGCAGTTTTTCCCCCGGAGATTGGCTTCCGGTCATTGCGGGTTGAGCTCCTAGACGGAGCTACGACCGCAATGTACCAAGCCAATGAGGCGAATCAGCGACTGGTGGTCGACCTCGTTGAAGAGGAACGCGACCGAGCACTCCTCCTCCATGCCATCTACGAGCGCACATACAACCGCCTCGGGGACCTTGTCCTCAAGTGTGTAACCGACCCCCAAACCCAAGGCAAGCTCTCCCCCAAGTGGGAGGGCCCCTAGAAGATCTCAGCAGTCATGGGCTCGGAGGCTTACAACCTTCAAGAGCAGGAGCTGAAGCACACGTGGAACGTATGCTTGCTTTGCAAGTTCTACGTCTAGCCTACAGGCTCATCCCCTCCCCCGGAACGATTACGCCGGAGGGGGAGGGAGACATTGTACTGACCATTCCCTCCCCCATCGCGATCTTCCGGGGGGAGGCGTTGTATCTCAACTCCTTATTAAAACAATTGGTTTTTCCTCAGCTTGGGCTCACTGCAGGTCCCTACATTATCGTCTCTCATGGCGATGCCCTCCCCGTGAGGATGCCCTCTTAGTGAGGATGCCCACTTTATAAGGAAGTGGGATATCATGACCCAAGAAGTCCCTACAACGGGAGTCCCACTCCCGTAGGGCGGCTTACGATCACCCCTTGTGGATTGAGGGTGTAAGTGGCAACCTGGTCCTAAGGACCGTGGTAACGAGTCAATTTGAGGGACTAGTCTCCCCTCAAACACTCAGACCCGTCATCCGGCACATCCTCCTCCGGGAGTCAATTTCCTCCTTAGCGAGACGGAATTCTCGGATACTCGTTCTCAGAGATCTCATTCCCGGCTCCCCGTTTTCATGGCAATCGGAGCCTTTTCTCCCGGAAAAATTATCCCCGGGAATTTCGGAGACTTTCTCCCGGAAGTTTTATTCCCGGCTTCACATACTCACGGTGACCGGAGGATTTCTCACCGGGATTTTCGAAAAATCATTCCTGGAAGTTTTTACCCGACTCCCTGTTCTCACGGCGGCCGAGAAATTTCTCACCGGGACCTTTGGAAAATTTTGGAGAATTTTTACCCCGGGCCTTTCACTTCTCCTTCACAGCGCGCGGAGCCACGCTCCAACCCGCTGTGGGGGGGGGGGGTAACTCGTGCTCGGGGATTGCCCTGTTCCGGACCATCCTTTGAGAATTCGCAAAACAAGTAAACAAGCAAACTTAGCTTTATTGAAATATTTAACCGGAGGACATCTTCCCCCTCCGGTGGGTATCGATACATTAAACGCAAGATACAACCCAGAAGGCCCCTACACCTAATAATCCCGGAGGCCCTCTGATAGCTCCCGGGCCAAGTCTCGATACAAGCTTCGTATGCGTTGCTGGGCCTCCCGAAGCAGGTTCTCGGGCCAATATTAGTAGCCCGCCGGTGGGAGTATTCGAAGTGGTGGAACCCTCCGGAACCCTGGTCGTGGAGGGGATAATTCGGCACGGTGATTGTCAAAATTGTCCAACTGCCATTCTGGGAGCCACCGCAATCGGAGTGGCTCCCGGGGACAATGGTGGTGAAAGTCCCCGGCACCGAGACTAAGCAAAGCCAAGGCCACCTGGGCCTCGGCCAAATCGTGCCTCGCCGGGCCCGGAGGCCTCGCCCTGGAAGTGACCCCCCTTGACACCGGGGCTCCCCCCGAGTTAAGACGTCCAGATCCCGAAAACCCTCCTCTGAGAGCTGGCTCCCGGAGGACCTGTCACGACAAGTTGAGACTTAGCAAAAAATAGTTCCATTGATTGAGCAAAGAGCTTTACAAATTTCCGGGGCTACTTCTAAGAAGCTACCGGGAGCAAAAATCCTAAAAGAAAAAAGGGACCTATCTAAAGGCCCGGGGTGGAGGCTCATACTTGTTCATTGGCGTCCTCCCCCAGGGAGGCCTTCGCCGGGGCTGTAGTGTTCTCCCTCGGAGGCGCCGAGGCCGGGAATCACACCCGAATGATCCGGTCGTAGAAGCCACCGGCGAGCTGCTCCACTTCTCGCCGAAGTGGCTCGAAGAACTCGGGAAAGCCCCGGGGAATCCGGCCCCCGATCGCCCGGGCGCCGATCCCCCGGAGTTCCACAAGCCCCGCAGCACCGGCCACCACTGGGATCGCCCGGCCCCGTGCCGGAGCATCGGTGGCCTCTGGGATCACAGAGAAGGAACAGCCTTAGTGAAAAATATCCTTCGTGGATATTGAAGCAAGACTCATTCATTTGAGTGTTTCAAGGAGGAGTAGGGGAGACCGGGCGAGTCTCTGAGACCTCGGGATAAATCACCGTGTTTGATTTTCTTACTCTTTCTTAGTGCAAAATATTATTAAATTGTTTCATTTTATTTGCTCTTTGTCTTTTCCTTGCAAAAACTATTTTTTGTCAAAAAGTTTTAAAGCCTCCTATTCACCCCCCTCTAGTCAGCATCCTCGATCCTACAGTTTCAACTCCCATTGAGTTTCAAGAAGAACCGCAAACTATTCAAGAAACAGTTGTGGGACCACCCGCCCCACGTAGGTCTGAAAGGGTCCGTAATTTACCTGAGAGATACATGTTCCTTACCACGGAACGACAGGATATATTATTGTTAGACAATGATGAACCCAAGACTTATGAGGAAGCAGTGATGAGCCCAGACTCTGAGAAATGGCTTCACGCCATGAGATCCGAAATAGACTCCATGTATACTCATCAAGTTTGGAACTTGATTGATTTACCCAATGGTGTAAAACCCATTGAGTGTAAATGGATCTTTAAGAAAAAGATTGACATGAATGGAAATATTCACATTCATAAAGCACGATTAGTTGCGAAAGGTTTCAAACAAATTCAAAGAATTGATTATGATGAAACTTTCTCACTGGTCACTATGCTAAAGTCAATTCGGATCATCCTAGCAATTGCTGCCTACCATGATTATGAGATATGGCAAATGGATGTTAAAACAAATTTCCTCAATGGAAATCTAAGTGAGGATGTGTACATGACACAACCCAAAGGTTTTATTCATCCACAAAATGCTGGGAAAGTATGCAAGCTTCAGAAATCCATTTATGGATTGAAGCAAGCATCTCAGAGTTGGAATATTCGTTTTGATGAGACAGTCAAACAATTTGGCTTCATCAAAAATGAAGATGAATCTTGTGTTTACAAGAAGGTTAGTGGGAGCGCACATGCATTTCTGGTTTTGTATGTAGATGACATACTATTGATCGAAAATGAGATTCCTATGCTTGAATCTGTCAAGTCTTATTTGAGAAATAGTTTCTCTATGAAAGGCTTGGGAGAGGCAACATCTATACTAGGTATTAAGATCTATAGAGATAGATCTAAAAGGCTAATTGGATTAAGCCAAAGTACATACATTGACAAGGTTTCTTACCCATGTCACATGGCATTAGTCTTAGCAAGAGTCAATCTCCTATGACATCTGATGAGCAAGACCGAAAGAGAAAGATTCCATACGCTTCGGCTATTGGTTCTATCATGTATGCCATGCTCTGTACACGCCCAGATGTTTCTTATGCTCTAAGTTCTACAGGCCGATACCAATCAAATCCAGGTGAGAGTCACTAGATAGCTGTTAAAAACATCCTCAAGTACTTGAGAAGAACTAAGGATGTGTTCCTGGTGTATGGAGGTGAGGAAGAGCTCATTGTAAATGGTTACATTGATGCTAGCTTCCAAACCGACAAGGATGATTACCGCTCACAATCTGGGTTTGTGTTTTGCCTCAACGGAGGAGCTATAAGCTGGAAGAGTTCTAAATAAGAGACGGTCACTGATTCTACAACATAAGCCGAATACATAGCTGCTTCTGAAGCAGCAAAGGAAGCTGTTTGGATAAGAAAGTTCATCTCTAAATTTGGTGTGGTACCTAGCATTTTTAATCTGGTGCATCTCTATTGTGATAATAATGGAGCCATGGCTCAAGCTAAGGAACCAAGGTCACATCAAAAGTCCAAGCATATACTTCGGCGATATCACCTTATACGAGAGTTTATCAGTAGAGGTGATGTGAAAATATGCAAAGTAAATACAGACTTCAATGTGGCAGATCCTTTGACGAAGCCTCTCCCGCAACCAAAGCATGAGGCGCACACTAGAGAAATGGGTATTCAATATCTATATGATTGACTCTAGTGCAAGTGAGAGATTGATAGAGATATACCTTAGAGGCAATCATAGAGATGATTGTATCATGATATGTTTATGAATTGTTACGAATAAAATGTTATTGCATTCCTTGAATAAAGTATCACTTTTATTGATCAAACAAGTATGTGATTTGTTCGTGGAACTCTTTATTATGATATATGTATTGTTGGCATTATCAGTTATACGTATTCTAAACATCCCTGACTTTCAGCATTACATGGAATAGTAATGCAAGATAAGTCAGTAAGAACATTGATTGATAGTCAAGTTTCATGGACCATAGATATGAGATATCAAGTCAATGTCGTGGACACATGTTGGTTGGATTGACCCATCTTGAGACATTGTTGAGTTTTTATGTGTCATTAGTTGGTTTCTAACAGTTATTTTGGTTTATCTTTAGATCTGAGATCATCACGGTTTCATACATGCGTAGTAGCATACTTGGTATCATAAACCGCTATTTTTAACCAAGTAGTCATAAAGGTGACATACAGATATATTATGAAACATGTAGTTGAAAGTGAATGGTCGAGATGGAATTTTCCCCTCTCATATCTTGAGAGAGATATTTTTGGGCCCCTTGATGTAATTGGACTAAGAAAGTGCATGACCATGCTGAATATAGTTGAGAGTCAACTATGGAAAGATTAGTCCATTACAAGATCAAGAAAGGACCGAGCTATTCAAGGATGACACATTTCTCACCTTGAGTTCGATCTGGTATCGTGATGCAAAGAGATAATCCTTGATAAGTTGTATAGGTTCATCGGATATGATCTTCGTGTGCATGCGGGTAGTCATAATGTCTTGCTAGGGACCGCTTATGACTTGTCGCTCGGGAAGTTGTTTCCGGTCACAGCCAAATATACACAAACCTACAGGGTCACACACTTAACGGGTTGGAGCATTAATTCGGATGGAATCCTAAACGGGCCCCCTATTGGTAATGGGTTTACCATTAGGATTAGGGTTCGCATTTGAGTTGGACTTATCTGCAAAGCCCTGGATTAGGGGTCGCATTTGAGTAGGACTTATCTGCAAGACCCTATAAAAAGAGGTGCGGTGGGCATGCATCTATCATCTGATCTATTCTGGCTGCAACCACCATCCATGAGATAGATCTCGTAAAACCTTAGCCGCGTGCGCTGGTGCTAGCACACGAACACACGGCGCTCTTTTCCCGGACGTGTGGACTTTCGTAGAGGTGCGGCTGTTATTGCTGCAGTGCTAGTCACAATCCGGTTGTGACATCAACTCTTCTTCCGCTGCTGCGTTGTCGCATCTGCATGTCTAGTGATAAATCTCTTGATCTATAATCTATTTCTTGCAAACTTCTTGGGATTCCGGGTAAAAAACTTTGAAATTGCACTAGAGTAGCAAGTCCATTCCTCAACAGAAGATCTAATATGATAACCAGAGTTATGGGTGGAAGACCGGATGTGCTTGTAAGTTGTATCATCCTCAGATTAAAACTTAAGTGTGTAGTTATTTCTTGGTCACATCGCAATTAACAAACTGCAACATAGAAAAATGTGAGAATTTGATTTTTGTTGAGCTATTTGAATGACCTTCGACAAAAATATTGCATGATTACTTGAACAGTGGAGTTGGTGTAAAATATTAATTCTAAGTATATATGATATATCTTTAATTTTCCACTATTTTTTATAGTAAGGTGATATGTGTATTTCTCATGCTCGCTTACTAATCTCTTATATCACATATAGTTTACTACCTCTATTTGATAAAAAGTGTCATATAAGAAAGAATTGCCATTTTATAATTTTAACATTGTCACTCTATAATTTTAAGCCTCATTTTTCGTTATGTTACCCTATTAAATACCCTTTCTTTACGCAGTCGTCAAAAGCCTCCGCGCGGCTGCGCATATCAACGACTTAGCGGAGACCTTCCGTAACCTCCGCGAGTACGGGTTGAAACTCAACCCGGAAAAGTGTGCCTTCGGCGTACTCGGGGGGGAGTTGCTAGGCGTACTCGGGGGGAAGCTACTAGGCTTCCTCGTGTCCCAGTGGGGCATAGAGGCCAACCCCAAAAAAATTCGGGCCCTGCTGGACATGCCCCCGCAGCGCTCCGTCAAGGACATACAACAGCTTACTGGCCACTTGGTCGCGCTAGGCTGCTTCGTCTCGCAGTCGGGGGAACGCGGCCTCCAATTCTTCAAAATCCTCCGGGGCCTCGAGGGGTTCAAATGGACTCTCGAGGCCCAGGCGGCATTCGACAACCTGAAGAACTACCTCACAGGCCTCCAATGCTCGTGAGCCCATCTCCGGAGGAACCCCTGCTCCTTTACCTCGCTGCGACCCCGGTCGCTGTAAGCGCGGTACTGGTAAAGGAGAAGGACGGGTAGCAACACCCTTGTACTACTTGAGCGAAGCCCTCCAAGAGGCTAAGACACGGTACACGGACGTGGAGAAGATCTGCTACGCCCTCCTCATCTGAAAGCTCCGTCACTACTTCCTGGGAGACCTGATCACGGTCTCGTCATCTCTTCCCTTGGGGGAGGTGTTGTGGAACAAAGAGGCCACTGGCCGGATTGGAAAGTGGGGGGGCCGAGCTCGCTCCCTTCTCCCTCTCCCTCATGGGCTGTTCCGCCATCAAATCACAAGTCCTCGCTGACTTTATGGCGGAATGGACCCCCACCTCTGGGACAGAGGGGGAGACTCTCACTGAGCCACCCCGGTGCAACGACCATTGGATGCTCATGTTCGATGGCTCCTTGTGTCTCGCCGGGGCCGGCGCAGGGGTAGTCCTCTGGAGCCCCGGGGGAAGGACGCTGGAATACGTAGCGAGGCTCGAGTTCCCCTCTACGAACAACGTCGCCGAGTATGAGGCCTTGCTCCTGGGGCTGCGCCTCGCACGCTCCCTGGGGATCCGCCGCCTCCTAGTCAAAGGAGACTCACAGCTCGTGGTTTGCCAAATGGACAAGTCCTACTTGTGCCACGACACAAACCTGAGCCTCTACTTGGGGGAGGTGCGTAAGATGGAGAAGTACTTCGAGGGCCTGTAGGCCCGGCGTATCCCCCAGAGGGATAATGACCGCGCCGACGCCTTGGCACGGGTGGCCAGCGCTCGGGAACCTCTTCCCGGGGGCGCCTTCCTAGAGATCAGTGTCAAGCCCTCGGTGACTGACGAGGATTGACACCCGGGTCACTTCTAATAAACTTTTGGTTCAAGACGAGTTCGAACCAGACATGTATCTGGTGATGCGGACTCAAGCTATTCTGAGGGGCATCACCATGAGGTCGCAAGCTTTACGCGATCAGGTCGCGGGTTTTGTGCGATCAGACCGTAAGCCTTGCGCGGTCAGAAGTTCATAGGCTATACGCGAACTACACATTCGGGATATTGCGCGGTCAGCCAAACCCCGCGGTCAGAACATCTGCCGATCAGGATACTTGGGATCTATCTATTTGGTTGCCCATACAACAGGATATTCTAAGTATCCCGAAGATTCCTACACGTGGAGAATCAACCGTCAGGAGGTTAACACGTACAGTTATCCATGAATAACACGTGTTTAACCTACGTGGAGGTTAAAAGCAGTTCCAAAAACCGCATCCAACCGTCCGTGCAACCGATTGATGCAGTTTCCTTCACATGGCACCCTTTCAAACAGTATAAAAGGATGGCATGAAGCATCAATCAAAGGAGAGAAGAAAAATCATCTAAGTTAGCCAAGTCTACGGCACACCTCATATAGCATTTTAATAAGCCTTCTTTGGCTTATCTTTGTACACTATTACAGGAAAAATCCTCGCCTGTGAGGACTTTTTCCTCCACTTGTAAACCTTTTACCATACTTAGTGAAATCTCAACAGGACGTAGGGCTTTTACTCCCACCATCGAGGGCCCGAACCTGTCTAAACTCTCTGTGCTCCTGTTCACTATTGTTCAGCATACCTTCCCGAAGGGTCATCTTGAAAGGTCTCATAGTTATAAATTCTGCATAAGTTCGGCTGAGGACTCCGAGTCCGAATCGTCGACAGCTGGCGCCCACCATGGGGCCTTTCTCAAGGCGTCTTAATTGAAATTCGGAGGTTCGCCGAAACATGGCTGGAGCATATGATTCCGAGAATGATTTCGATCTCGAGGATTATGCCCATATACCAATGCCTTCTCCAAGTGATCCTGTTCCGATGGAAGAGGTCGAAGGCCAGAATCTTCCCCAGGTTGAATCATCTCCCCAAGTCATGTTAATCGACCAGGAGGTAACTGGCATAAGGTCAGAACCCACAGAGGTTCTTAATGTGCTAGGTGATGAGTCCGGCCCGTCATACGATCCCGCTGAGGGAAAATATGATGGTGACCCTGAAATTAGCCCAGGAAGGTTCGACCCTGATAACCTCCACCGTCTCTTTGATTTCGAATCCGATTCGGAACAAACCGAGATGTTCTCCCCATCGGCGACCTCTCTCCCTAGGCAATTTGCTACGTTGTCGGAAGAAACTCCCGATCAACAGGCTGCCAGGGAAGAACAAGATCGCAAACAGAAGGAGGAGCAAGATCTCGAGCAACAAAACAACGAACTACGCAGAACTGCCCTAGAGGCTCTTCAAGATGCGCAGGCTCGTTACGATGCTGCCCTGAGTTCTTCTCGACGGTCGCGTGGTCGTAGACGTGACCAGACTCCTTCTTTGCCACCGGAGCATTTCCCAGTGGATGAAGAAACAGTAACACCTGGTGCCCCTAGGAGAAGTACCCATGGTCGACTGCGATCTATCGCGGAAGTCATGCGCAATTTTCCTCCTATGGTCACGGATGCGCAGAGACCGGCCTTTTTCAGGATCCTGGCGGAAAGACTGGATGAGGTCGCATCCGAGGCGACCCCGACAGCCTCTTCCCGCTCAGTGACACATTCCCGTGAACGAGATGGTCCTCATTCTGGCTCTGGCCGACGGAATTACCCGCCGCCTATACCGTCCCGACAGGACAAATATCGGCGAATGCAGGACTCTCGTAGTAGGGATCGAGTTCCCGTTCATTCTCGTTTGGGACCCCAAGTAACCTCGCCATTAAGTGAGTTTGCTCGAAACCCGACCGAAAGTCGCAGGACGGTTCACGGTCCTTACGTTGGTTGCAAAGCTTTCTCGTCTGGCCTACGAGCAGTCGTTTGGCCCGATAAGTTTCGACCAGGGGCCATTGAGAGGTTTGATGGAACTCAGAACCCATCCGAGTTTCTTCAGATCTATATTACTGCCATCCAAGCAGCAGGAGGCGATGACAAGGTCATGGCTAACTACCTGCCAACAGTCCTCGTAGGACCGGCTAGAACCTGGTTGTTCAATCAGCCTGAGGGCTCTATCTACAATTGGGAAATGCTATGCGATGCCATCCTCAGCAATTTCCAAAACTGTTACCAAAAGCTGGGTAAGGAGGACGACTTGCATAGATTGCGGCAAACTTCGACCGAAACGCTTCGGCAGTTTGTCAAGAGGTTTGTCGGGGTAAGAAATACCATCCCGAACATATCTGATGGCTCTGTAATCAGGGCATTTAAGCATGCCGTTCGATACCGGAGATTCACTGAAGACTTGCTCATCCACCCTCCTCGATCAGTGGCCGATCTGTTCGATATGGCTGATCGATACTCCGATGCAGTCGAGGCAGTCGAATGGAACCGAATGGTTGACAAGGGGGACCTACCGCCCCAACCAGGCTTCAAGGATGCCAAGAAAGAAGATTCAAACAAAAAGCCGGAGTCTTCACCGGGCGGGAAGTCAAAAAAGTCGAAGAGGAACCGCTCTGGACAGTACCGTGAGGTCGCGGTCGCGGAGAAACCACCTTCGACCAAAGGTAATAAGTCTTCTTTTAAAAGTAAAACTGCTTCTGGTGGCCGGGATTCTGACCAGCCAGAAAAATCAACTAATCCGCAGGAGGGCAAAAGGTGGTGTCCACTCCACAATTCCGCAGGCCACGATCTCAAAAACTACAGGAGTTGGTTGAAACAGCTGGATGATTTCTACCAAGGAGCTGGGCCAATGCCGACCTTACCGCCTAAAGAGCAGGCGTGCGGGGTTAAAGACGTCGATGGAGACGAAGAAATGGCTTACCAGGTACCTCAAAATCATGTTAATGTCATTTTCGGAGGTTCCTCCTCTTTCGTTTCCAAAAGGCAGTTTAAAACCTTTTGCCGAGAGGTTAACCAAACGGAGACATCCCTTGGTGAACCTCAATATCCCCGTTGGTCGGATATGCCTTTGACGTTCGATCGCGCTGACTGTCCTGTGGGGCTAACTCGACCATTGAGGTTACCTCTGGTTATTACCCCAATCATCAGTAACGCGAGAGTCGAAAGGGTCCTGATCGATGGGGGAAGTTCCCTTGATCTTTTATTGATCAAGACTCTCGACGAGATGCAAATTCCTCGTTCAAAGATCAAGCCCATAATCCATCCGTTTTATGGGATAATCCCAGGCCCCTCCATGATGCCATTGGGACAAGTGGTCCTCCCGGTCACTCTGGGAGAACCAGATAACTTTTGAACAGAATTGGTTACTTTCGATGTAATCGATTGTGATTCAGCTTATAATGCAATCTTTGGCAGGCCGACTCTTGCTAAGTTCATGATGGCAACGCACTATGCTTATCAGTGCGGGAAATTGCCTGGCCCCAAAGGTGTCATTTCGGTCTGAGGTAGTCGCATCGTGGCGCTCACGTGCGACCGGCTATCTTTGGAGATGGTCGATCAACTTCCCCTCCGGGACGCTCAGGTCGCCACTGTCGCCACCGATGCGATCAGGGCTGCTCCTCGACCAGATGAGAAACTCAAACAAGTTCCTTTGTACCCAGATGACCCATCCAAGACAATTCGGGTTGGGTCAGCCCTGGATGACAAATAGGAACTCGACCTCGTTGCTTTCCTCCGGGCTAACGCAGATGTGTTTGCGTGGAAACCGTCCGACATGCCCGGTGTCCCAAGGGAAGTAATTGAGCACAGGTTAGCAATTCGACCTGGACAACGACCAATAAAGCAAAAGCTCAGGCGTTTTGCCACCGACCGACAGGAAGCCATCCGAGAAGAGTTAGACAAACTCTTACAAGCTGGGTTTATCCGCGAAGTGAATCACCCGGACTGGCTCGCCAATCCGGTCATGGTCCGCAAGTCAAATGGCAAGTGGCGCATGTGCGTCGACTATACTAGCCTCAACAGTGCCTGTCCGAAGGACGACTTTCCCCTTCCCCGCATCGACCAGCTGGTTGACTCCACTGCGGGTTGCGAACTGATGAGTTTTCTGGATGCCTACTCAGGATATCATCAAATTAGCATGGCAGAAGACGATGAAGAGAAAACTGCCTTCATCACCCCGTTCGGCACATACTGCTACGTCAGAATGCCGTTCGGTCTCAAGAACGCTGGTTCCACGTACCAGCGCTTGATGCAAAAGACCTTTCTTTCCCAGATAGGGCGTAATCTTGAAGCATATGTAGACGACTTGGTTGTAAAGAGCACCAAAAGATTGTCTCATTTGGACGATCTTGCTGAAACCTTCTGTAACTTGAATCGCTTTGGAATAAAATTGAACCCGGAGAAATGTTCTTTCGGGGTTTCTTCAGGAAAGCTTCTTGGTTTTCTTGTGTGTTCCAGGGGCATTGAAGTTAATCCTGAGAAAATCAGAGCTATTGAACAAATGAGGTCGCCCTCGACCATGAAGGATGTTCAACGCCTGGCTGGTCGCATGGCGGCTTTAAGTCGCTTTATATCACGATTAGGCGAAAGGGGACTACCTTTCTTTAAAGCCTTGCGGAAACATCATGACTTCACATGGTCCGACAAGGCCGAGAAAGCGTTTTAGGAGGTAAAAACATATCTTTCCAGTCCGCCGGTATTGGTGTCTCCTGAAAAGGAAGAACCATTGCTTCTGTATTTGGCGGCCACCCCACACGCGGTCAGCGCAGTTCTGATCGCGGAAAGGGAAGGAGTGCACAGACCCGTCTACTATGTGAGCGAAGTACTTCATGGTCCTAAGGAGCGCTACCCTGAGGTCCAGAAGATACTTTACGCCCTACTGATGGCTTCCCGTAAGCTACGACATTACTTTCAAGCACACAAGATCACAGTACCCTCCTCTTTTCCTTTAGGGGATATTGTCCGAAATCCAGAAAAATCTGGTCGAATCGCCAAATGGGCGGTCGAATTCGGTGCCTTCGAGATCCATTTCACCCCTCGCACGGCGGTTAAGTCTCAGGTTTTGGCCGACTTTGTGGTCGAATGGACCAACCCTGAGCCACCCGTGCAGTTGGCAAAGGAACTGGAGTGCCCCGATTATTGGACAATGTACTTTGACGGCTCCCGTAGTTTTCAACACTCGGGGGCTGGAGTGGTCTTAGTTACGCCTCAGGGCGAACAGCTTAAGTATGTCATTCAACTACACTTTGTTGCAACCAACAATGCAGCAGAGTATGAAGGTCTTCTTACAAGGCTCCGGGCAGCAAAATTCCTCGGAGTCCGTCGATTAGTGGTGAGGGGGGACTCACAGCTGGTCGTAAACCAGGTAAACAAGGAGTACAGCGCCTCCGATGAGACAATGGCTCATTACCTGGGGGAAGTGAGGAGATTGGAAAAACACTTCAGTCACTTCGAAGTCCAATACATCCCGCGAAAGGACAATATTCTCGCAGACCAATTATCCAAAATTGGATCCTCACGCTCATCCGCTCCGGCAGGAGTGTTCATTGAACACTTGGACCATCCTTCGATCATGACTTCGGTCGAGGATGATCCGGCAATAGCCTTCGTTGCCAACCTCGGTCAGGAACAAGATTGGACTCATCCATTGAGGGTCTATCTTGAACATGGGACCCTACCCGAGGACGAAACCAAAAGCGATCGGTTAATTCGAAAGGCGCGTCTGTACAAACTCATAGATGGGGTTATGTACAGAAAGGGTACTCAAGGAGTATTCATGCGCTGCATATCTCAGGAGGAAGGAAAATCCCTCCTGAAAGAGATACATGAAGGTGTATGCGGTGCACACGCGTCATACCGAACACTGGTCGGAAAAGTTTTTCGACAGGGATTCTACTGGCCTTCGGCACTCGATGATGCCAAGCTTATGGTCAAGATGTGTCCACAGTGTCAGTTTCATGCAAGACAGGTTCATCAACCTGCTTATGCATTGCAAACTATTCCTCTCGCATGGCCCTTCGCGATCTGGGGAATGGACATCGTCGGTCCTATGCCACAAGCGGTCAATGGGTACAAGTTTCTGTTCGTAGCCATTGACACGTTCACAAAGTGGATTGAGGCCGAACCAGTACGAAATATTACTGCATCAGCCGCACAAAAGTTCTTTCACAAGAACGTTGTGGCACGATTTGGTGTTCCAAACCGTCTCATCACAGACAACGGTTCTCAGTTCGCTAGCGGTCTTTTCCTAGACTACTGCGATCAGATTGGGACCAAGGTGTGCTTTGCTTCCGTGGCACATCCACAAAGCAATGGTGCCGTAGAACGGGCCAATGGGCAAGTATTGCAAGGCATCAAAAAACGTGTTTTTGATCGCCTCAAGACCCGCTCGGGGGCTTGGGCAGACGAGCTCTATACTGTTCTATGGGTACTACGGACTACCTCTAGTCGAGCCACCGGTGAGACACCCTTCCATTTGGTCTATGAAGCCGAGGCTGTGTTGCCTATGGAAGTAAGTATTGGATCTGTTCGCACGAATCAATTCGAACAGGTCAACCAATCCGAACAGCGATCGCGAGATCTCATCCTCCTGGAAGAACGGCGTGATCGCGCCCTGATTAAGTCCGCGGTATACTTGCAGGCTCTACGCAAGTATCACAGTAAAAAGGTGCGACCACGTGATCTCAACGTTGGCGACTTGGTTTTACGAAAAATTCAAGACCAGTCTAACCGCAATAAATTCTCCCCAAAATGGGAAGGACCATACACTGTCGTCTCAGTGCCGCGGCCAGGATCTGCGCGGTTAGCCATGGAGGATGGTCGGATTTTGTCCAATACTTGGAACATCGATCAACTTCGCAAGTTTTACGTGTAAGTATTCCAATCACTTTTTTCCTGTTCAATTAGCATCTTTTCATAAAAAGCATGTCTTGTTTTCATACAATGAGTGTTTTTGTTTAAGCCCAAATTATACAAATTCGACCTGGGGCTGATCGCCGGCGGTTAGGTTATTACAGCATTTTTCAACCGGATTCGCTGGTCAATCTCATGATCACTTCCAGATAAGTCACTCCTAAATAAGCCGTTTCTCAACGCACACGGGACTATCTGGCTAGTCTTCGGTCATCTGGGTGGCTATCAGTTTGCAATAAGGTTAAAATGTTACTTTAATCTTGACCATTGGCTTGAAGCGCATATCCCTGGTCATCATACTTATGTTTTCCCCTCTGCTTAAAATACTAAGGCTTCAGTATTCACAAAACAGAGGCGGGGGCTAGAGGAATATACTTATAGTATGAAACTTATGATGTGAATATGCACTTTCTTTTGAAAAAATAGTTTTACATACATGGCATTGTAATTACAATTGTTGGGTTACAAAATGTAAGGATCATTCGATCCTCAGCTCAGCCAAGAGTTTGTCAACGAAGGGCTTAACTTCTTCAATAACGGCGTCAAGCAGTTCTTCACTCTCGACCTCAACCGGTCCCACCAGCGCGCTCAGATTCGCATCTGGGCCATGGTGAAGTCGAACCCGGCTGAGTACGGCAGAAGCGGCTGATCGGACTCTCGTCCTGATTATCTCTTCACGTCACCGTAAATCTCCAGGGAGATATTCGAGCAGTGATTCTGCTTGAGTTGTAAGCGGTGATGCCCAATCGCTGACACTTGGGTCGTCCTTCCTCAACTCTACCACGTTGGTATTCAAAAGGCTGGCTATGGCCTTCAGTTTTTCGAAGACCAGTAGGCTCAACTCTTTGACCGCTCGGTCGGTATGGTTGAGCGAGGACTCGAGAAGCATCTTGTCCTGGCCGAGCTGTGTAATGCGACCTGCTTGCGCTGTACAGAGAAAAGAGGTTATTAACAAGAAACGGCTTTAAGTCTTCTCAAATTCAGAATCGACTGACCAGCCTTCTCAGACTGAAGTTTATTGATTTCAGTCCGTAGTTTCTTGAACTCTGTAACTGAGTTCAGCCTTATCTTGGCTAACTCTTTCTTCAAGAATGTAACCTCTCTGCAGCAAAATCAGGTCAGTCACAATTAAAGCCTACTTATATTAACAGAAGAATGACGATCCTCACTTGCGCAAGCCGTCACGATCTTTTTGAACAGCCGCCATGCTAGCCATTGCAGCATGCGACTGGCTCGTCACCCATGACAAGCCCTGTGATACAAAGCAAGAGAGTCAAGTATGCTCTAAAGGCGATTCAAGCGCCGAAACAGGGGTGATCATACCTTCATAAACTTATTTAAAGTGGCATCATCCATGCTAGCAGGGATCCTTGCTAACGCGCCGGAAGTGCCTGCGACAGGGACAGTTGATGGGAGTGCCGGCTGGACGCCACCCCCAGAGGTCACTGGTTGCGACCCGATCCCTGTACTTGTTTCACCTCCCGCGGTCCGGACGACTTCCTGAACCACGGGAGTAGAGCGCTCTTCATTAGAGGCTCCCTCATCAGCCCTAGCTTCAACCTCCCCAGTGGCGGTTGAAGGTGTAGGTGCTGTCTTCTTTTGCCTAACAGGAAGAATGGGTCAGGCAGCTTTTATCTAAGATTACTGTCAAGTAAGAGTTCTTACCTTATTTGAAATCCCATTCGTTCCTGGGACTTCTGGGAAAATTCCCCTTGCGAAGGAGAGCCGTCTCCGGTTCTTGCCTTCCTTATGGTAAATAAGACAGCACCCCCCTGGAAATGTCATGTTATAGGCATATTCTTAGGGAACGGGTAAAAACACATAGAAAGATCTTTACCTGGGCCACCGGGCTAACTGGTGGGGCTGCATCCGAAGGCCTTGGCGATTCCTGAGTTGCTGGTACCGTCACAGCCGGCCTTTGTTCGTCTACCTCCTCCTCTGTCCGCGGAGGAGGAGGATTTTCCTCCCTGGAACCCCCAGTGGTCCCAGGGGGAAGCTCTCCTTCCTGTATGTACATTAACTTATCAAATGTGCAGAAAGAGCCATAGAGGGAATGATCGAAAAGATCCTTTACCTTAGTCGTCCCTTCGACCAGGGAAGCAGAGATGATTGACCCTGAAACCTCAGGGGCTTCAGGAATTGGAAGGTCACCCGCGACCACAAGATCTTCGGTGGTCGCAGGGTCAGCCACGGCCACCTCTTCGGCAGCTGTGGTTTCTGCGGGGCAGCTTGGGGCATCGCTGGATGGAAGATCCGCGATCTTCCTCCTTCGAAGCATCAGAGGAACGTCATCCTCTTCCTCCTCGCTCCTCTCTCCCTGTACGACGAAGAAGTGATTCCATGTCGCGCCTGAAAAAGTAGCAGGAATGCGATATCTTACCACAGTCTTTCTTGCGGGACGAGGAACGCTTCGTGAAGACCCCTCCCCAGGGTTCAGCTTGGTCCTCTTAGGGGCAGGACTCTTTGTCCTGGGTCTCTGGGAGACCTTCTTCACATTCTTCGCCGCCGGCTTCTTCAGAGAGCCGACATTTTCACTTGGGAATGTCGCATCCGCGAACCTCCCTAGGAGCTATTTTCATTCCAATGAAATTGATTAGTGCTGGACATGTATGAGACCTGCAAAACATAGGCCAAGTGGAAAGTGTACCTTTCGGCGCTCCTGTTTAAGGTCGTCGCCGGCATGAATCAAGCTTTGGGGGCGAGGCGATCCCTTGGGGCCCTCTACCTCGGCGTTGTACGCCCTGAGGAGGTAGTTAGTCCGCCTCTCAATCTCGGCTGAGGGCAGGACTGTTCCCAGATACGAGTTAAATTGATGCATTTCAAAAATGACATAAAAGGATTTCAATGTCAGAAATGAATACCTTCGTTATAGTCCAGGGTAGTGTCCGCCATGGACTTGATCTCCCAAGCCGGATGAGCCCTTTCATGCAGGGGGCTCACCCGGTTCTTCACAAAGTCTCGGATGACGTCACGTGCCGTCAGCCCTTGTTCGACTAAGTGAAGGATCACCTCAGCATGCTTCATGAACTCCGCGTTCATCGCCGGGAGAGTATCCAACTCGCTCGGCTTCTCCGGCCGCGAGTTCTCAAACCACAACCCGCTCTCGGTCGGAGGGGTGCAGTAAAACCATTTCTGGTGCCACCCGTGCACTGAGTCTCGCAGGGGTGGGGAGGGATACTCCTTTTTATCCCTCAGCCGGAAGTAGATGCATCCGGCGGCATTGGTGCTCTTCGACCACGCCGAAAAGTAGAATCGTCGGAAAAGATCCACGCTGGGATATATTCCGACGAAGGCTTCACAGAGATGCTGGAATACTGCAAGGATCAGCATCGCGTTGGGGTGGAGGTTGATCAGTTCCCACCCGTAATGTTCAAGGATATCCTTAAGGAACCGACTCTCAGGGAATCGGAACCCGCAACGCAAATACTCCTCAAAAACCACCAACTCGCCTTCTTGGACAGTTGGGGTTTCTCGGTCCTTCTCCGCAGGTCGCCAGTTAATAAGCAGCCGCGGAGAAAGGATCTCCTCCTTCTCTAGCGCCATCAGGCTCTCCTCAGAATGATGAATGGATCTGCTCCAGGACGCCATCTTTGGTGTAAAATCAAAGGGGAAGCTGGCGATTTGAGGAAGATGAAGGCTGAAGAAAGTGAGGGTTTTGAGCGGCGGGAATTCTAAGGGTTTTTTCGCGGCTGAGTGGCTTCCTCAAGAAGCTACCTACTGCTTTTTATAGACCCAAGGCGACACATTAATGAGTAAACGGCTCGTTTCAAACGTTCCATTGAATGCTTTATTCATTTCCCATAATGGATACTGTCTCTGATGGACCCGATAAAGTACTCAGGCGTCGGATCTGAAACAAAAAGATTTCTTTGTTTTGGAAACTGAAAGTGTAAAAGGACTGAAAAATTCTCAGTACTTTTCAGAGGACATTTTTCCTTTTTTATACTTTGAACATTTTTTCAAAAAAATCATGTAACTCAATTTTTGATATACTGGAATGTTTCTAATTGGGTTATGGTTTTATCGAAATCATGTTTTAGGCTGAAACTTCGATCCTAATCGGAGTGATGGCATGACCAAGTCCCAACTCTGGTCGAACCTTAGTTCTGACCGCGGCTTTAAAACTGATCGCGGAATAAGGGCAGGTCGCGGTGCTTTTTTTCTTAAAAGTGATTTTGATCGCAGAACTAAAATTTCCTGTGTATGAATGGTCGCGAACGTAAAGTTCATGGCTATATTTTTGCACAGAAGATGTGGAGAATATTTCATGAGAAATAAAGAACTTTTATTTCTTACATTCTTTACATACAAAAGGGATGTAGTCGATCAAAACATCGACTTGCTCCGAAAGAAGTTTACAAAGTTCCCCAAGGGACATATTGTTGTCAGTAGGATCTACACTGACAACCCCCAAGGAACTAGCAACTACCCTAAGTCTATCTATATCGTCCCTAACAACAGACGCACTATTGTCCCTAATCAAGTCAGAGAGTTCTCGCTGTTGCTGAGCGAAGTCCCTCTCTCGACGGAAATGGTGCGCCTCTTCTCGGGATTGATCAAAACATTCTGCTAAACGCAGAATCTTCGAGGCCATCTCCTCGGTCTTCTTCTCCAGGGCATTCTTCTCTTCCAGAAGGGTCTGTCCGGAAGGAAGAGATGGAGCAGTAGAAGGCTGATCGCTGGGGCCTCCTACCTCCTGCATTTTGCAAAAGTTAGTCATAGTAACCAAAATTATCAGCAAAAAGGGAGAAAAATTGTTACCTGTCCCGGTGCATAACCCGTTGATACACTCATCTTGGGAGGAAGATCATCATATGGTGGAAGAGCAACCTCCCCAGAAGAAGATTGCTTCGCCAACCCAATATGGCAATCATCTGATCGAGGGATAGTCACCGCTTGCCGACCAGGATGTTGATCACCCAAAAGGATGGGGGAATTGGATGTGAAGGGATCTTTCTCTAAGGATAAAGGCCTAACTTGCCGAGAGGCATGAACGGGGAGGGTCAAAGGAACTGAAGGAAGAAAGAAACTCGCTACGTTTTTCACCTTTGTTCCACTGGAAGATCCTTCGTCAACCTTGGGTTTCTTCCTTAAGGGAGACAGGACTTCATTCGTTTGAGACCCTTGTTCGACAATTTCCCCTTCATCGCTCTCAATCTCGATGATTTCGTGATCTGCCATTGGGAGGAGTATGTGAAAAGGAAGGAGGCCAGGTAACAAGAAAAAGACTTAGGCGTGAAAGGGAAATTGTAAATCTTTACATGTCCAGAGGTCTGGTATTTATAGCCGCCAGGGCGACGGTTCGCCTCCCAGACACCTCGGGTTTCGTTAAGACATTTACAATTTTACCTTGAGATAAAAATCTCTACGGCGCCATCATTGCCCGTCACGTAATGTCAGAACTCGTCTTGAAAAACCAACCGTTTTCACTTAGTGCGCCACTAAGTGGAGAAGTTAAAGGGCTGGGTTAAAAATCCAATGCACGGTTTTTAAATTCGAAATAAACACGTCTCTTCATTTTCTCCGAATTTGGGGGCTAGCTGACGAGGATTGACACCCAGGTCACTTCTAATAAACTTTTGGTTCAAGACGAGTTCGAACCAGACATGTATCTGGTGATGCGGACTCAAGCTATTCTGAGGGGCATCACCATGAGGTCGCAAGCTTTACGCGATCAGGTCGCGGGTTTTGTGCGATCAGACCGTAAGCCTTGCGCGGTCAGAAGTTCATAGGCTATACGCGAACTACACATTCGGGATATTGCGCGGTCAGCCAAACCCCGCGGTCAGAACATCTGCCGATCAGGATACTTGGGATCTATCTATTCCGTTGCCCATACAACAGGATATTCTAAGTATCCCGAAGATTCCTACACGTGGAGAATCAACCGTCAGGAGGTTAACACGTACAGTTATCCATGAATAACACGTGTTTAACCTACGTGGAGGTTAAAAGCAGTTCCAAAAACCGCATCCAACCGTCCGTGCAACCGATTGATGCAGTTTCCTTCACATGGCACCCTTTCAAACAGTATAAAAGGATGGCATGAAGCATCAATCAAAGGAGAGAAGAAAAATCATCTAAGTTAGCCAAGTCTACGGCACACCTCATATAGCATTTTAATAAGCCTTCTTTGGCTTATCTTTGTACACTATTACAGGAAAAATCCTCGCCTGTGAGGACTTTTTCCTCCACTTGTAAACCTTTTACCATACTTAGTAAAATCTCAACAGGACGTAGGGCTTTTACTCCCACCATCGAGGGCCCGAACCTGTCTAAACTCTCTGTGCTCCTGTTCACTATTGTTCAGCATACCTTCCCGAAGGGTCATCTTGAAAGGTCTCATAGTTATAAATTCTGCATAAGTTCGGCTGAGGACTCCGAGTCCGAATCGTCGACAGTGACCCCTCCGGGCGCGGACCCCGAGTCCCGTGCCCCAGAGGTCTCTGAGATCATTCGGGCCGCGTCCTGGATTGATCCCCTCGTCTCCATCATAAGGGGGGAGGGGGAGCCTCCCGGTGACACCAAGGTGAAGCGCCTCCGTGCAAAGGCATGGGCGTATCTCCTGCTGAAGGGAAAACTCTACAAGCGGGGGGCTTCCGCCCTGCTTCGCTACCTCCCGCGGGCAAAAGGACTCCGGCTCCTCGAGGACATCCACTCGGGGAGTTGCGGGTCTCACCTAGCCCCGCGCACGATTGCGGTAAAGGTTCTCCACCAAGGCTTCTATTGGCCCACAGTGGTCCGCGATGCGCGAGACCTTGTCTCCGCATGCAAGGCCTACCAAAAAATGGCAAAGGGCTCCAAGCTGCCATCCGCGCCGCTGCAAACCATCCCCATCACTTGGCCCTTTGCCATCCGCGCCTCCTCGGTCCCTTCCCCCAGTGCCAGGGGGCTACAAGTATGTGGTGGTCGCAGTGGACTATTTCTCCAAGTGGGTGGAGGCTGAGCCCTTAGCCCGCATCACCTCCCGAGTGGTATAGCGGTTTTTCTGGAAAAACATCGTATGTTGCTTTGGGGTCCCCCAAGAGATCACCGTCAACAACGGGACCCAATTCGACTCGGCATATTTCCGGGAATTCTGCGAAGGATTGGGGGCTACCCTCCACTTCGCTTTTGTCACTCATCCCCAGAGCAACGGAGCCGTTGAAAGGGTCAACGGTGCGATCCTGTAGGGATTACACCGGTGACTCGATCAGACTGCCTCTAGGCGGGGCGCATGGGCGGAGGAGCTCCCAAGCATCCTATGCTCCATGCGCACGACCCCGAGTTGAGCAACAGGGCGTGTAACATCCCAAAAATAGTAATCTAATCCTAAATGATCTCCTTTTGTTTCAACCCGAGAACCTAAACCCTAGTTCTATTTTCGAAAATTAGAATTCCTAACTACCCTACTTAGCCTTTTTAGATTTCAGTTCAACCAATTCCAGAACAACTTCCTCCTAGATTTCTTTGAAATCTTAAACTTTAATGTGCTTGCATACCAGTCCTAAAACTCCTCAGCCAGTCCAAATTTTATCGCAAATCAGTCCTTTTCAGCTCTCAAGGCCAAAGATGGCTAAGTTCTCCAATTCACCTCCAAATCCAAATCTAATCGAACTGCTCTGTTCCTTTCACTATTTAACACAAGTCTCCCTTTTGTACCAAGTTCAGATTCAGTCCTAAAACTCAGTTATTCACATTGTCAGCTGTTTTTGGTAAAAATACTATTCACTTTTACCCTAATCCTATTTTCGTTTTCGTTTCCTTCTCATTTCCAACCAGATCACCTTCTATTTAGCTATTCAACCAAAACCTATACATCGATCGAAATCCCAATCAACCTCCAAATTATGATTATTCATATTTCAGTTCAAACATGTTTACTAAATCACAATTCAGCCCTCCAGGAAATTCTTGCCTCTTCTCTTTAATCTTCTTCTGTCCTCACACTCCCACATATACACAGTTCAATATACGCATATACAAATACATGAGTAAACACATACACAAATCTATTTAACCCCACAGATACATTCAGACCACATATACAGACATACATTCCTACGCCTCATTAAGCCACCTCCTACTTCTCTTTTGTCTAAATGCATATTAATACCTCAGTACAGATGAATGAGTGAGAAGAAGATTCGTATACCCAACTCTTGCTTAACCATGAAGCTAGCCAACACATACACACAAAACTGACACACATACATGCAGCAACCACAATATTTCCTTCTGCTGCTTATTCTTCTTTGCTTTTCTTCTTCCTCTTCACCTTCTTCCTCTAGAGAATCACCTGTAGCAGCATCCCAAGGCAACAAGGCTAAAGAAGTCCAGAAGCTCTTCTCCAAACCCAGGTGAGGAACATCCTAACCCGCACCAACAAGCATTTCATAGTTTTGGCATAGATTAGAGCACACATACACTGCTCCTTTTGCTTTTTCTTCTTCAGTTCACTACCCAGACAAGCCGCGGCGCCGTCGCATAAACTCCGGTCATCACCGATCGATATTCCTTGACCAATATCTTCCTCTACCTTCCTTCAATCTCCAAAAGCAGCCTCACGAGTTCCACTACCGGCAATCATCGCCAATTCCAATTTTTCTCACCACTGGCGAAGTCCCCTGTTGACTCCATCGGACTATGCTCCGGCCACCAAAACTGATCAAGCCTGTGGAGTAAAATTCTTGCCTTCACCACAGAAGCATCTTCTTTCTCAACTTTTCCAAGAATTTGACGCTGCTTGACGAGGCCGATGTTGTCCTGCGCCGTCGATTCACCTCGCCGTCGCTAGCTCTATCCGGCGAACCTCCGGCTAAATTGATCGCACCATTGGCCTCCTTACATCTCCCTCCCACTCTTGTAGCAAGGAATTGGATTCCAGAGCACCACAACACAAAAGCCCAAATTCCCTCTTCTTCACCTCCGGCCGCGTCGACGATAGCCCCGCCGGCACCGCCAATCATCGATCCGATGCGTCTACACCGAATTGGAACCTAGGCGAGCCTCCTCGTAGCATTCTCTTTTCACCTTATTGTCCCAATCAATCCCGCAGCGGTGAGTGCTCGGTTTTACCAATTTGGCCACCGCGAGACCTGTCACCGGCCGCCGTTGCTTCGCCCCCGGCCAACACATCGCTTGGGCACGTGAAGAATAACGTTGTGCATCTCCTAGACACCCTGGATCCTCGTGCCAAAGCCCCAGTGGTAGAACTACCTCTTGCCGTGGCTCTGGCGTGCCGCCGCTAGCCGTCCGTGTCATCCCCACCTTGTCCCATAGGTGCGCCTTGACCCACTGAGTATATTTCCTTACTTCATCGCTCCTTGGTACCACACGAAAACAACACCAAAGCCAATGCCAAGATCTGTCCAGTGGCGGTAGCCTCGCCGTGTCGCCACCTTCCTTCTCCGTCGCCGTCTCACCGTATCCGGTCGCTCCAAACCCCGAGACCTTGTCCGATAGGTTTGCCTCATCTCCGCCTATCAACTGACATGAACATTACTTAACTCCGGCCACTGAAACACCGTCGCCGTTGTCGATGTCTTCGGTCGACATTGCTAGGTCAATGTCAAGACAATGCTGCTCGCGTCCAGACTATGTCAGTCACTGGCATATGCCCTGTATAACCCCACATGAACTCGAAACCCTAAACCAGCTTGTCAACTAAATCGGTAACTACTTCTTATACATTCCATTCAACAGGTGTGCTCCGGAAGCCTCTCCCCCGAGAGAGCCTCCCCAGCCGACTCCGGTCGGGAGCACGCCGACAGGACTAGGGCCCCCACCGGAACCCGAACCTGTATAAATCCTCGTGTCAATTCTTGTGTTTGTCCGGTGGGGGAGGACCGGTCACCCGGTCAGCCCGCGTCGCGTTTTCTTCGCTAGGATCATCTACAAAACTTGCCGGGGTATTCGCAATACCACGACACATACGTTGGCCCGGACCTTCGGGGTCTGGAGGCAAATCTCTGAGACTCGCCCGGGGATAGCAGGGGGGTCTCCCTCCCGACAGCACCGCACCCGTCCCCACCAGCAGGCCCCCTCCATCCGTCCCCGGGGGTGATGTGGACCTGCTCGCCCCCGGTCGTGGTCCCCACCACTGGGGACTAATCGTCGGAGGAGTCAGACGTCAGCTCCTCCGAGGGAATGTGGCCCTTGGGGTGGACGAAAAGTCCCTTCCCCTTCCCGGGCTGCGGGACCGCCGAGACCACCAGTAGCGGCCCGGCCGAGGGACTTTCTCCCTCATCCACCGGCCACTCGAAGCGCGGCGGGGACACCGCTGGGAATTGCACCGCTGGGCGGTGCGGGCTCACCAGGTCTGGAACCACCGGAGGTGTCGCCACTGGAGAAGGCGACGGGGCGTAGTCCGCCAAGTTGGACTCCCCTCCATCACCAGTTGCTCTCCCCTTCCCGCCTGACTTGGCGGGAGCTTCAAGGAGGCGCATGAACTCTGCTGTCACCCCTCGACTGGTGGAGAGTTCTCCCTCCGGGGGGGCGAAGTTGCCCCGGCCGCTGGGGTAGCCCGTGCGTGCCCCGGCCCGGGAGCTACCTCGCGGGCCGAGGAAGGAGTGTCCGCCCTCACCGGCGGGGCAGGGGCCTTCGCGGGCGTGGAGCCCGGTGTTGAGACTGGGCCCAGGGCTTTCCCCGCCTGGCAAGTTTTGGCTTTGGGCCCCCGGCAGACTCTTTCCCCCACTTATGCGAGCCGGGGGTGTGTAGAGGCTCCCTCTCAGGTAACGTCAGCCTCAAGGCCTCCGGCACCAAGTTACGGGGGACCCCCCCGATGATTGACACGATGCGCTTGTGCTCGTCGCCATAGTACCTCCCGAGGAGGTTCTCCACCTTCTCCCGGGAGGCCAGGTATGCCCGGACTGCAAAAAAAAAACAAAAAGTGTTAGCCAAAATAACAAAGACCGGGACACGAGTCACCGGGCACTTGCGTCGGGCCACCGGCATCTGTGGAGGCCAGTGCGACGGACACATCCCAATCCCCCTTTGCCCGTGCATGAAGGGGGTGACCGGGAGGACTGCCAGCTCCTTTGCGAGGTCCCTCATCGACCTCTGGGTCTGAACGTCCACCATCTTGCCAAGGAGCCCCAACTCCTCAACGGTCTAGACCGACGCTTTTGGGGAGGATGACCGGCAGTAGGAGGGGGGCTTTGGGGAATAGGTCACCCCGGAGTCTCGGACCCGGAGATAGAACCATCTCTGGAGCCAGTTCCTCCAGTGGTCCCGGGAGGCCACCATTGGGTATTCGTCTACCTGGGCCGGTAGCAGCTGCACCATGATAGAGCTGAAGGCAGACTTTGGCCCTCCCTTGATCATGTGCGAGCTCCTTGCCGAGGGCTCGTAGAAGTACGGGGACAACAGGAGCATCAGCTCCCGTCCGGTGGCTGTCTCGCACAGCCAAATAAAGAGGTCCACTGTACGAGGGTGTTGGGTGTTAAGTGGTTTAGCGCCACCCCGTACTCCCGAAGGAACTCCCGGAGCAATGGGTGCACCAGGAGCCGGAGGCTGGCCTCCACGAAGGCTTCCAATATGACCACCTCCCCGGCCCGGGGGTGAGGGGTCATCCCGTTCCTCCTGGGGATCCGGACGTCCCCGTCCGCGAAGACCCTCCGGTCCACGAGGGACTTGAGATCCCCCGGAGTGAACTCGGTCGCCCCGAGGAAGTTCGCGGTGACCTGCTCCGGAGGCATTTCGACAGCCTTCACGCATCCTTTAGGGGCTATTTGTTTGGGTGAGGACCACCGGGCAAGGGTTACCGAGAGTTAGATCTCCGGAAGAAGCTCCGTGCGCCAAAGAGGACTGTGGGGCTTGAATTTGGGTGTGAGCCCTCCGGGCCCCCGGCCCTACTTATAGGGCCTGGTTCGGCCCCGATGGGCGACACGTGTCCCTTCGAGGTTGATCCGAGCCGTTCATTTCAAATGCCGCGCATGAATCGGAGTGGTACAGGGGAAACGAAGCGCCAAAGATCGAAGTACGCGAAGCCATAATGGTCGGCGGCACCGAAAATTGATAAGCGACGAGCCATGATGATCGACGGTGCCAGCATTAATGCGGCACACGGGAGCCGAGGCGTCCCTACAATCGGGAAGCCCCATCCTGGGTGAGATGTTCCCTGTGGTCTAAACCATCCCCCCTGGATACGTAGCACGTGCCCCCGGGGGGGCATGGGGGGCTGCTGTTGGGGGGAAATCTCCGCCCGCTCACGTTCTGATGATAGATGCCCTCGGGGACAAAAAAGAGTTGAATGCAGCAAATCAAGTAAATATCATCCCCCCAAGCTTAATTCTTTTCTTGTCCTCGAGCAATGCAATAAGAAATAAATCCTGATAGACGAGCAAGAATACAGATGATGCGAAAGAGTTGAATGCAGCAAATAGTAAGCTCGGCAAACTAAGGTATGTATCGAGCGCTCAACCATCTAATAATTGCACATAATTGCATGTAACTAGATTAATTCTGGGTACAGAGGAAATAAGAATGCATGATTAAGTCTATTCATACCACCTACATCCATGCATATATATAGAATTTCAAAATGAGTGTAAACAATGCACAGGCATGAAGGAACTACAGTCTCCATAAACATCAAATAATCCATTTCAACCTTATGAAATTTTTTTTTGAAAAACAAAATATGGTGGTCATGCGAGTCTCTACCCTTCGACTTATTTAGGCGGATCTCTCCGTACTTCGCTCTAGGCTAGCTAGTCCCCTAGAGTGTTTTAAAAACATGCTCATGAATCAAAAGATGTAGCAAGAAGGCTTATGCACTTATTAGATTTGAAAATGTGTGAACCATGCTTTCATACCGAAGACTCAGAGGAGCAATGAAGCAGAAGAGTTTTTATTCAAAAGAAAAGAAAGATTGGCAGTGTCTACACGGTAGAGAACAAACAATTGTGACCTTATTAGCAAAATTTTTTTCAAATTTGGTTTACATAGGTTAAGTGATTGTTTAGGAGACTCGTGTTCTATGCATGTGTGTAGAGATTAGGCTCAACAATTGATATTTCAATATACATGATAGAATGCGGCAATATAGATAACAATAAACATTCGAATTTCCACGATATCCACAACAAAGCTAAGTACAAGCAATTTTAGTATCATTAGAAGACGATTAATCACAATTCAACCTGCAATAGATTGTCGAGCCATTAATGCATGCATAAAACTCAACACGACATGCAAAGGGCTCTAGAAGCCAAATGAAAACAATGAAAAGCAGAATGGAAGCACAATGAATCATAACCACGACATTCACATATAGAGATAAATCTGCGCATGTCTAGAATTTTCAGGAAATTTTGACATGACCTTTCTAGATTTATCTTTTGATCCAAACAACACAAATGTACAGCAGGTCATATCAAAACATAAACAAGCCCACAAGGCTGGATAGAGATCATTCACAGCATATCAAAACACAATATAAGCAAGTACATACCACAAATCTTGCACAGAAGCACAGACTTGCACAAAGTTGCTCAATTTTTTAAAATTTGACCCAAATTTTAAGAATTTCAGCACAAAGAGAAATGCATTCCCCCCCAAGCTTAAATGGTTGCATAGTCCACAATGCAACAATATGAGATGAATCACACATGGAGATGGGAACACAAAATAAATTTCATGCACAGGGGTCATATGAGAGGTCTGCAATAGCTCACCGGGTGAAGGATGAAGACGATAACATTGCGATGAGCAATCCAGAGTACCCCAAGTGTGCCAAGCCACTGCATGAGGATGATTCCCTGAAAGAAAAACCAAAGAAGAAACTAAGAACAATTCTATAAAACAGGCAAAACAAAGTGAACGAGAAGGAAGAAAAGAGAAAGTGCTCGGGTTGCCTCCCGAGAAGCGCTCGGTGTAGGTCATGAGCTCGACCCTCTACAGATACGTCATGTAGGCTTGTCGGGGGGAGGAGGGGCAAGATCGGGACCAGGATCGACTACGGGTCCACCCTCCTCGTCATCAAGTGGTGGAATGGGCTCTCCGGCGATATAGTGCTTGAGGCGTTGCCCATTCACCGTGAATACACCTCCCTTCGAACTCTCTACTGTAATGGCCCCAGAAGGTAGGACATGCCTGATAATACAAGGGCCAAACTAGTGAGATCTGAACTTGCCTAGAAAGAGATGAAAGCGAGAATAGAAAACCAGAACAAGCTCACTAGGAGTGAAGTTGCGCCGATGGATGCGCTGGTCATGCCACCGTTTCGTCTTTTCCTTGTAGATGCGTGAGCTCTCATATGCATCCAGACGAATCTCATCGAGCTCGCACAGCTGCAGCTTGTGGTAAGCACCAGCGGCTCCAAGATCCATGTTGAGCTTTCGGATGGCCCAATGCGCTCCGTGCTCAAGCTCAAAAGGAAGGTGACAAGATTTACCATATATCAAGCGAAAGGGAGTCATACCTAGGGGTTTCTTGTAGGCTATCCGATAGGCCCACAATGCATCAGGGAGCTTGTGTGACCAATCGGCTCGCGTACTCGACACAACCTTCTTGAGGATGCTCTTGATCTCCCTGTTCGAGACCTTGGCCAGTCCATTCGCTTGTGGATGATAAGGAGTGGTGATGTGGTGGCGATGGACTCCGTACTTGGAGAGGAGGGCCTCGAACTGGCGGTTGGTGAAGTGAGTACCACCATCACTGATGACGATCCGAGGGACTCTAAACCTAGGGAAAATGATGTGTCGAAAAATCTTACAAATAGATTTGGAGTCAGCAGTAACAGTGGGGATTGCCTCCACCCACTTGGACACATAATCAACAGCAAGAAGTATATATTTGAAACCCTGGGATGAAGGCAATGGGCCCATATAATCGATACCCCAGACATCAAAAAGCTCCACCTCAAGGATACCACGCTGGGGCATCTCATGTCGCCCAGAGATGTTGCGTGGCTTCACGTCATGGATGAATTTCTTGCGCTGCTGCGAAGACAGACGAGGAGGGGCAACATGGCATACTAAATAATTGACAATATCTGCGTACCATGGCGAGCCGGAGGGAGTATGGGTGATCTTCATGAGCTGGCCCCCAAGAAGTGAGTCATTGATCGGTAGTGGGCTGCTCGAAGAATCCTGTAGAGATAAACGAGACAAATGATCAGCCACTAAGTTCTCCGTACCTTTCTTGTCCCGAATCTCCACATCGAACTCCTGTAGCAAAAGGATCCATCTGATGAGCCTCGGTTTTGCGTCCTTCTTCCTAAGCAGGTACTTGATGGCTGCATGGTCAGTGTAAACAATACATCTAGAGCCAACAAGATAAGACCAAAAGTTATCGAATGCGAATACAACAGCTAATAGTTCTTTCTCAGTCGTGGTGTAGTTGATCTGGGCATCGTCGAGGGTACAACTCGCGTAGTAGATGACATGAAGCTTTCCCTCATGACACTGCCCTAGGACAACTCCCACGGAATGATCGCTCGCATCGCACATGAGCTCAAAGGGAAGGGTCCAATCGGGTGGTCGTACAACAGGAGCGGAAGTGAGTGCCTCCTTCAACCTACAAAACGCAGTCATGCAGGTCTCATCGAATGAGAATGGTACCTCGGAGCATAAGAGGTTGTTGAGTGGCTTCGCTATCTTGGAGTAGTCCTTGATGAAGCGACGATAAAAGCAGGCATGTCCTAAGAAGCTCCGGATAGCCTTCACACTCGATGGAGGAGGAAGACGCGCAATGATCTCGACCTTGGCCCAATCGACCTCGATCTCTCGAGAAGAAACCATGTGGCCTAGTACAATGCCCTCGCGAACCAAGAAGTGACACTTTTCCCAGTTGAGGACAAGGTTCACGGAGGAGCAACACCGTAATACCTACTCAAGATTTGCTAGACAATCCTCAAATGTCAGTCCATAAACTGTAAAATCATCCATAAATACCTCTGTGATGTGCTCAATGAGGTCGGAAAAGAATGACATGGTGCAGCACTGAAATGCTCTAGGAGCGTTGCACAATCCGAATGGCATCCGATGATATGCGAATGTACCATATGGGCAGGTGAATGTGGTCTTCTCCTGATCGTCTGGACAGATGGGGATCTGCAAAAATCCAGAATAGCCATCGAGATAACAATAATAGGAATGACGCGCTAACCTCTCAAGCATATGTCGATGAAGGCAGAGGGAAATGATCTTTCTGGGTGGACTTGTTGAGTTTGTAGTAGTCTACGCACATGCACCAACCTGTGACGGTCCTCGTAGGGATCAAATCGCCTTTGTCGTTCTCGACGACAGTCATGCCACCTTTCATGGGCACCACCTACACTGGACTCACCCACTGGCTATCGGAGATGGGGTAAATGATACCTGCATCTAGTAATTTCAATACCTCCTTCTTGACGACTTCTTGCATGTGTGGGTTAAGTCTGCGCTGGTGCTCACGGGAGGGCACACCACCCTCCTCGAGCAAAATATGATGCATACAAACGAAGGGTCGATGCCCTTAATGTCATCAATTGAATATCCAATAACAAAACGATGATAGCGTAAAACATCTAGTAAACAACCAACCTCATCAGCAGATAAATGGGAACTCACAATAACAGGATATGAGTCATTAGGGCCGAGAAATGCATACCGGAGGTGGTCGGGAAGTGGCTTCAGCTCGAGTGAAGGAGCTGAGGGAGGTGTAGGATCAGGTACCAGAGGAAACTCCGACTGAGGGGACTCAATCGCAGTAGTGACAGGCTCATCGGCAATTGATCCAGCCTTTAGATGGGACAGCTCCTCAGGTGTACTCGCAACAGCCTCATCAATGACATCCACTGTGAAACAATGATCAGGGCAAGGAGGGAGATGGGTGGGATGCCTCATATCAAATGTGACCTTCTCAGATCCGAACTCGAGACTCAATCGAGCGTTCTTGACGTCGATGACAGCTCCTGTTGTGGCTAGGAAGGGCCTGCCTAGAATGATGAATGGGCTGTCATCCTCTGCGTCCAGAACAACAAAGTATACAAGGTAGGAGAACGAATACACAGTGACTGGTACATCGTCCACAATGCCAGTTGGTCGCCTGCTAGTGCGATCCGCTAGTTGAAGAGTCATAGCTGTGGGTTGTAGAGAGCTGATGGATAATGCCTTGTAGACTGCCAAAGGTATGACACTGAACTGGAGCCCAAATCACACAAAGCCTGGAAAGTCCCTGAACCGATGGAGCAAGAGATGCAGAAGCTATCGGGATCGTCCAACTTAGGGGGCAGCTTATTCTGGATGAGTGCGCTACACCCCTTAGTGAGCTGGACAACCTCAGGCTCCTCAATCCTTCGCTTCTTTGTCAAGAGCTCCTTGAAGAATTTGGCATACAATGGCATGTTCAGGACTGCGTCGAGGAGTGGAACTGTGATCTGAACATCTTTCACCACCTCTAGAAACTTTGTGAACTACTTCTCCTCTACTTTGGCAAAATGGCCAGGAAACGGCATCGGTGGCTGAGAAATCAAAGGATCGGGGCCTCCTGGAACAGTGGTTGGAGGAGCGGCCTGAGTAGCCATGGTAGAACCTTCCCTACGCATCGCTGGAATGTACCGTGGAGGCTGGGTAGGCACAGGATCAGTCGTGGATATACCACTCCTGGTGGTGACCGCTCGACAGTGACCTCTCGAGTTCACTTCAGGCTGAGCAGGGAACTTGCCTGAAGAGGTGCTTGATGAGGGTAAGGAGGCACTGATGGTATCTACTCTATCACGGAGCTCAGAGAAGTCCATCTTCAGTGACTGCAGCTCTTGCACATCACTCCTTAATGATTTTGGATCTGTCCGAAGTGCAAGCGTATCGTCTGAATACTTTGCTATGAAGGTCTCTTGGTTTGGCCATGAGGGACTCAAACATGGCCTCAATCTTGGATGAAGACAGAGTATGGTCCTGGGGCTGCTGATATCCTGAGTTCGGGGACTGCTGATGATGTCCATACTTGGAAGCCTAAAAAGGGACACTAGCAGGGGCAGATGAGATATTGGAGTTGTTATTATATGACAAATTTGGGTGATTACGCCATCCGGAGTTGTAAGTGTTGGGAGGCGGCCCGCTCATCTGAGCGAAGCTCACCTCACCACACTCAGGATTGGATGTCTTCCCCAGCTAACAATCAGCGGGTGAATGGCCCTCAATCCCACAAATTTCACATACAAGTGCAACCGGAGGAGTAATATGCAAAGAACCAGCTAGTTGTTGTGCAATGGATTGGTTGACGCCATGAGACATTTGATTAACAGAATGAGAGAGAGCATCTATCATAGCATTCATGAAATCAAAGGACTTGACCTCATGCACACTCGACTGGGATAAATCTCTACCGCCTGACCACTGAAAATGGTGGGATGCCATGCTCTCAATGAGTGCAAAAGCCTCATCCAGAGTCTTGTTCATGATCCCACCACCTGCAGCGGCATCGATAGGTGCCCGGGTAGCAAAAGAAAGCCCTTTGTAAAAGATTTGCAGTACTAACCAGCGCTGCAAGTCGTGGTGCGGACACGATCGGAGAAGCTTTTGGTACTGCTCCCATGCATGATAGAGGCTCTCACCATCCAGCTGAGAAAATCCAGTGATCTATGCTCGTATCTCCGCTGATTTTGACGTTAGGAAGAATTGCTCCAAAAAAGCCTTCAGTAGCTGCTCCCATGCCATCTCTACACCTGAAGGTAAAGAATGATACCACGCACGCACATCATCACGTAAAGAAAATGGAAATAAACGTGTGTGAATGGAATCATCAGAAACACAATGGTATTTCAATGTGTTACAATACTCAAGAAAGGTCCAGATGTGCTCGTTTGCGTCCTCCATGAGTGATCCTCCAAAGCGAGACTATTGTACCATCGTAATCAGTGCAGGCTTGATCTCAAAGTCGTTAGCCTAAATGGCCAGTTAAATTACGCCCGGAATGGCTCCATGATAGACAAGGGCCCAGAGATCACGAAGAAGCTGTGGAAGGGGATCGCGATCAGCCATCTCTATACTCTTTGCTCGTCATCTCTCTCTCAAACATCGTCGCAATGTATGCTCGATCTCTGGATCGAAGCGTGCAAGTGTGTGGTCACTGGATGATCATCGCATGCATCAAGTGGCACTGTGAGAGAGATGAGAGTCAGTAGTACAAAGAATAGCGATACACGAAGGGTTAGTCATCAGGTGTTAGTCAAACAAAAGAAAATGAACAGAGAAGAAAAGGAAAACAAAAGAAATGAAATGGGAAGAACAAATAAGGAAAAGAGCAAATGAGAAGAAAAATCAAAGAAAAGGGCAAATTGATTCAAACTCAGTTAAACAATTTTGCTCGAACTAGTCCCCGGAAACGGTGCCAAAAATTGATACCACCTGAAATGGGGCCTCGCAAGTAGACGAGGTCACAGTAGTAGGAGAATATGTCGTTCTCTTCAAAGGGACTAGATAAGAGAAAAATATGCCCAACTAAATTCGAATCAGAAATGCAAAGGGAAGAAGATAGTCCATCTCGACATGCCTCACCGACTAGAATGCGATTAGCAGAAATCGAATTCTGTACTCGTACCCTAGGCCGGCGGTGAACAAAACTGCAAGTCAAAAGAATACTATCATGTGTATAAAATTCAAACTAGAGAGGATTAGCTATAGCAATTTCTCAAGGCTATGTACATAGCAATCCAAACCTAACCCAACAAAATATCAGTGGTCACTAAAGGAGTTGTCGTGCAGTGAATTGGGTTTAATGCAAATCAAACACAGAGATCCAATATCACAGGCTGTAACATAAGAATTCGAGAAAGATGATCAATGCAATTCAACAGCCAATCATAACAAAGTATTTCAGTCTTTAGCACAAGCATCAAACAACAATGTTGCTTTGATTGATAGTTAGACACAGACGAGCAATTCAATAGTTTCAAAATTCAACACATAGAGGGAAACAACCACAGAAGAGTGGAACAGAAATAAATAGCAAGTTTCTCAAAATTTAAGGCCACTCAACATGATGAGGATTATCACCCGAGCTAGTTTGATTAACACACGTTAGGTTCAGGTCAGGTTCGAATCTAATATGTGTCTATGAGTTTTAAATGGCCGCTATGCCCTTAGACGACCAGTGCGGGTACTAGGAGAGTGCGGGCACAAAGGAAGATTTGTGATCGCAGCCCTTGCGTGATCACAAGGCCGCAGTCAATGCGCGATCACAAGGCCGTAGTCAGTGTGCGGTCAGGAGGCCGCAGACAATGCGCGGTCAAGAGGTGGATGACTACATGCGACCAAGACGATTTGAGGGTGTTTTAGTCTTTTACAAACACATCTCCAGGATCAAGATAACTTTCCCACATATGAAGACAACTTTCAGGAGGTTAATATGTGCGGTTATCCACTAACTTCACGTGTTAAACCTGCATAGGAGAGAGGAGCGGTTACACAAACTGCACAATAATAACCGTCCAGAGTCGTTTCATATTGGCACCCTTTTGTTCAGCATAAAAAGGTGGTCAATGCACGATCTAATCGGCGGTTAAGTGTACAAGCATTACCAGGAGTCCGAGTAACCTAAAGACTTAGGCATAGTTAGATAGACATCAATATAGGAGAGATCTTCGCATGTGATCATCTCTTCCTTCCTCTTGTAAACACTTTTTCTCTCATATAGTGAAATCATAATAGGACGTAAGGCTATTACTCCCACCATCGAGGGCTCGAACCTGTATAAATTCTCTCGTGCCCATACAGATATTACTTATCCTACCTTCCCGGAGGAGCGCCCTGAAAGGTCCCGCAACTCACAAATTTGCATAAGATCGACTGAGGACCCCGAGTCCGAATCATTGACACAACAAACATTTATGAACCCTACACAACTCGATTCATGTGTTCATCATATACTCAGCTGAGTTTCTTATAACATCCAGGAAACAGTTTTCAGGGGGAGAAGAGAAGGGTTTGAGAGAGAAAATTGGTCACTGAAGAGGTGTTGATGGCGCCGTCGATGCAGGGCTGTCGAAGTCCTGGGAAAAGAAGTACCGACGAAGCTGAAGTGCTCGTCAATGAAGAGGAAGAACACGGTCACCGGCTTCAAGTGGAGGAGGCCGTTGATGTGATCGCCGGTGTGCTCGTTGGAGAGGTGGAAGAAGATGGCCGAAGCCGGAATTGATGTTAGGGTTGAGGAAGAGGGTGAAGAAGTCACCGAGCTTGGTGAAGAAGGACGGTGGTGCTTGCGCGCATGCGCGGCGGCGCGGCAACGCGAAGACAGTGTTAAGAGCGTCACGAGGGCGGATTCGACGTGAGGGAGGCGAATCTGTGATGGCACTACCACAGAAACAGACATCCTGGACGGCACATCACAGACGGGTATGAACTGTTCAATGGAAAACCGTCTGTGAAGGCCTGGCGGGAGAATATGTTCAGATATCACAGACGGTTCTGACGTCAAAAACAACTGTGAGAGTAAACCAGACGGTTCTGAACACAAAACCGTCTGTGATAGTATACTTATCACAGATGGCTCTAACCTAAAAACCGACTGTGATATATACAATCGGTTCCCAGCTAAGAACCGTCTGTGATAGTCTAATTATCACAGACGGTTCTAACCTAAAACCCGACTGTGATATATACAGACGGTTCTGAGTTCCGAACCGTCTGTGATAATTAGACTATCACAGACGGTTCGGAACGCAGAACCGACTGTGATTTATACAGTCGGTTGTAAACCACGAAGCGTCTATGATAGTGTAGTTATCACAGACGGTTCTGATGTATGAACCGACTGGAAAAGTACCGGCGCTTCGAATTCTCAACTGTGATCATTTCTGTCTCCGATCTTCGCGCGCGGCGCCTAGGAGAACACGAAGCATCGCTTTGGAAGTTCTATAAATTGACAGTGGAAAAATTGTCATTTACTTTACAAGTTTTTATAGTTCTCAGACTGTTTGACTCCTTAGCTTCTCTGCGCCAATGGCATCCTCGATGGCATCGTCAGCCTCGCCCTCCCCGGTATGAACTCTCAATCTTTTGGACTTACCCCTGTATTGTTAATCCATGTTCAATACATTCTTGACCTGTTGATTTGCACAGGGAAGGGGAGCTGTGGAAGACACTGCCAAAGTCAAGGCCGAGCTGAGGGCCCTCCAGGAGGAGCACAAGCTCCTCACGGAGAAGCACACTCGGCTACGGCTTGACCTTGACGATCTCTTCCAGCGCATTCAGCGCATGAAGACGGATGGTGACAATGCTAGGGCGAGGACGAGGCGTCTTCGCGAGGAGAAGAAAGCCGCGGATATGACCATCGCTGGCTGCGGTTTGACAATGAAGGATACCATCGCGAAGCTGAGGGAGGTCGCAGGCCTTCTCGACGCTGAAGTAGTTGATCCTGAGAAGGACAACTTGTCGCTGGAGGAGTCCTGCGTCCTGGCTGCAAGTCAAACTGACTTTATTCTAGATGCAGCCAGGGCTAAGACCACTCCTTGACCTAGCATTCTGTATTTTTACTTTTTTTTTGTAAGTGATGAAACAAATTATTGAAAACTTTGTTCTTATGTCAACTTTCTAATTTTCCAGCACATTCTTGGACTGCATGCAATCTTCCCTCTTTCTTTATCTTTCGTTGGCTTTTGTCGAACATTCGACCATACAAAGGTATGTACACTATGTGTGATCAAGGAACGACTATCGCGATCTTTGGCTTGTGATCAGAGCCCTTGAAATAATATAGAAACAATATAGAGGTCGCAGGTCCCATGCAAATAATATAAAAAGAATATAGAAGTTATATATCAACGTGCTTTGAAATATCACAAACGGCTCTGAGGTAAAAAACATCTGTGATAGTCACATTAGAGACGGTTTTTACGTAAGGCCCGACTGTGATGGTCCCAACAGTGTCCTCGAGTCGACTCGAATTCTTAACCTCTATCAATATCACAGACGGTTCTTAACTCCAAACCGTCTGTGATAGTAAACGGACATATTAAAGACGGTTCGGACATCAGAACCGTCTGTAATATTAAAGCAGACGGTTTTGATCTCCCAACCATCTGTGATAGTCCCAACAGTGCAATTCTCTACATGCAATTGTTGATAACCGCACATAATAACTGAGCAGATGAAGAGACTTAATTATTTACTTCAAATTTAATTTGCATCGAATTATGTAATCTGACTCTTCAACTTCCTCGCCTCGAATTCTCGACCTCTATCAATATCACAGACGGTTTTTAACTCCAAACCGTCTGTGATAGTAAACAGACATATTAAAGACGGTTCGGACATCAGTACCGTCTGTAGTAGTAAAGCAGACGGTTTTGATCTCCCAACCGTCTGTGATAGTCCCAACAGTGCAATTCTCTACATGCAATTGTTGATAACCGCACATAATAACTGAGCAGATGAAGAGACTTAATTATTTACTTCAAATTTATTTTGCATCGAATTATGTAATCTGACTCTTCAACTTCCTTTGCCGTGTTGCAGTTTATCTCCCGAGAAGTTGTATATCATGAATTTATTGGCCTTGAAAACCAGTACTAGTGCGCTTTTTAGAACTCGAGGCACCCGTGCATATGAACCGTCACCTTCTGTTTCTATAAATAGTGAGGCTCCTAAATCCCTGTCTTTATTCCCTCCTCAACTCCCACCTTGATGGCGAGCCGAGATTCCAGTGAGGTTATTGAAATTGAGAGTGATGAGGAAGAGATAAGGAATGAACTCGATCAGGATCTTCAGAAAGTAAGTCCTCTCTGAAACTCTAATGCAGATCTTTCTTTTATGACTTGATTACCTCGAAACAAATGCATTTCAAAATCCACAGGTGCTTGAGGAAATGCTCCCTTCAAAGAAGAGACTTAGAAATGATGAAAGATCATACAGTGGAGCTGCAGCGAAGACTCTAGAGGGTGCTGAGGCCTGTGTTGCCACATTGCCCCTTGCAACCCCTCCAGTTGCATCGACTCCACCTTTGGAGATCCACAATAATCCTTCCAATATCCCCTCTCCAACACCTTTGTATCATCAGCTTTTCTGGGGTAAGGCTCACACTTCCACGTCCAAATCCACTCCGAAGCTTGGCAATCATCTTCACCCTCCCAGCATACGCCCCTAGGAGAAGCTGGAGAAGCATATGTGCAGGAGGAGAAAGCTGCCTTGTGCAGAACTCTCCAAAAAAAAAAAGAGGCGCTGGAGAAGCATTCTGAGGGGATGTCTTTTGCCATTCTGCACTTGGCAGAGTGCATGCTTTGAGTTGCAGCTTCATCTCCACCTTGGTTGTATCAACTTTAATTTCTTGGATGATCCTACTGATGCCAAATCCACTCCTTTGGTGAGAGATGATGTTGATAGTCTTAGAGCCATTGGTAGTTCTCCTGGGGCGGCCAGTGTAGATCCTACTGATGCCAATACGTCCCTAGGAGAACTTTATAAATTACTTTCGGAACAGGTCGACACTAATCAATTGGTCGCTTAATTAATATTATCTCTTATGTATGGAAAGATTGTAAGAAATAAGAAATTTCTTTTCCTTATATATCTGGCTTTCGATTGATTATGTAACTGATAATCACCAAATGATGTTCTGTGTAAAAATGTTAACAAGAAAATATTGCTGCGATCAAGACGGTTTTTAACTCAAAACCGTCTCTGCTTGAAAGATTACAGACGGTTTTAATTTCAGACATATATATAAAAAAAATATGAAAAACAAGATAAAACCAAACAGTCTGAACGTTCATTTTTGTAAATACTAACATTGAAATAAGATAGAACCAAATATGAAAAACATGTGGAACAACTGATGACCAGTAGTCGAATGCAAACAAAAAAACCGGGATATTAAAGACGGTTCGGACTTTAAAACCGTCTGTGTTATCACAGACGGTGCTGAGGTAAAAACCGACTGTGATAACAACATACACAGACGGTTCTGAGGTAAAAACCGACTGTGATAATAACGTAGACGGTCGGATGTGATAACATAGACGGTTCAGATGTGAGAACCGACTGTCATAATCAAATACACAGACGGTTCTGATGTAAATCGGACGGTTTGGAGTTCATAACCGTCTGTGATATTTCTTTTCTTCAATAATGCACCGATATTACCGACGGTATTATATAGAACCGTCTGTACTGAACCTGGTATAAAAGGTCTTTTGGTGGATGTTTTGAGCTAGTCGTACTCTCTTGCTCGACCTACACTGTCCAGTTCGAAGAGATTTGGGGCAAGGAAGAGCGAAATCTCGAAAGGCAGGGGGAGCATTTGGGGGCAAAAATTTGAGGATCGAACCAAGGTTGGTTACTTGCTCCCAAGGCGTACACATTACTTGATTTCATCATCAATATCGATCTCCATTGATTTACTAATTAGCATGTGTATGAATTTGATTTATTGCAGATGGTCCGAGACTGGATGTATAATGACAACCGAGTGGGTGAGGAATACATGAAAGGTGTTTTTGATTTGGAAAAGGTTGCTGTGCAAGACATGGCGAAGAAGGGTTTACCATATATGTACTGTCCTTGTGTAGACTGCCAGAATATTAAGATGTTCACCAACTCATCTCAAATTGTCGCCCACTTGATCCGACGTGGTTTCAAAAAGGGGTACACGTGTTGGGTCCACCATGGAGAAGAGCCAACTGCAGAAACAACTGCCACTCAGGTTGAGGAACAGGACATGCCGGATCCAAACAACGACTTCGACGAGGATATGCCAGAGGATGACCATTTAGATGACATGTTGCGTGATGTGGAAGGAAATTATAGTGAAAGGGGGTTTGGCAAATTCAAGCGCTTGATTGAGGACTCAGAGAGGCCGTTGTTCCCTGGTTGCAAGTCGAAATACACAAAGTTGGCCTCTGTGCTTGAACTGTTAAAATTGAAGGCAAGCAACAGCTGGACCGACAAGAGTTTCACAGCACTGTTAGATCTTTTGGCGGACATGCTCCCGGAAGGAAACGAGTTGCCAAAAAACACCTACCAAGCGAAAAAGCTGTTGTGTCCTTTGGGAATGGAAGTAGAAAGGATACACGCATGCCCTAATGATTGCATCCTTTACCGTAACGACTACAAAAATATGCATGTTTGTCCGGTGTGCGGCGCATCCCGCTATAAGCGTACTAAGGACCGAACAGACGACGGCGACTGCACGGAGATAAAGGAAGGACCTCCTGCTAAGGTGTTGTGGTATTTGCCAGTCATTCCCCGCTTGCAGCGTTTGTTTGCAAACCGTAAAGAGGCAAAATTACTGCGTTGGCACTCGGAAGACCGGAAGAAGGATGGAAAGTTGAGACACCCCGCTGATTCTTCGCAGTGGAGAAACATCGACAGGGAATTTGTTAACTTCGGAGCAGAATTGAGGAATATAAGGTTCGGGTTGAGTACCGATGGAATTAATCCTTTTGGTAACATGAGCAGTCGGCATAGCACTTGGCCGGTTCTTTTGTGTATCTACAACCTTCCTCCTTGGTTGTGTATGAAGCGCAAGTACATCATGATGTCTCTACTTATCTCAGGACCAAAACAACCCAGAAACGATATTGATGTGTACCTAGCACCATTGATAGAGGATCTCCTAACAATGTGGAACGAAGGGGTGCAGGTATGGGACGCATACAAACGAGAGAACTTCATCCTACGTGCTATGATATTCTGCACCATCAACGATTTCCCAGCCCTTGGAAATTTGTCGGGCCGTACTACGAAAGGAGCCAAAGCCTGCCCCCACTGCGAAGATGACACTGAGAGCGTGTAGCTGAAGAATTGCAGGAAAACAGTGTACATGCGTCACCGTAGGTTTCTTCCGAAGAATGACGCGTACCGTAAGAGGAAGAGGGAATTTGATGGCTACAACGAAGATGGTTCAGCCCCGAAGCCTACGCGCGGGAAAGATGTTTACTCACGGGTGAAGGACATAGACGTTGTGTTTGGAAAGGGTGGTAAATTGAAACCCCGCACGAAGAACACTTGGAAGAAGAGATCGATATTTTGGGACTTACCGTATTGGGAGCATTTAGAGGTTCGTCATTGCATTGATGTCATGCATGTAGAGAAGAATGTTTGTGACAGTTTAATCGGCCTATTGCTGAACATTCCAGGGAAGACAAAGGATGGCATCAATGTGCGGCGTGACATGATCGAAATGAGAATCAGGCCTGAGCTAGCACCGAGAGAGGACGATAAAGGCCGTATATACCTCCCCCCCCGCATGCTACACTTTGTGCAAGGCTGAGAGGACAGAACTCTGTAAGTGTCTCCATGGTGTTAAAGTTCCATCGCGTTACTCCGCAAATATGAAAAAGCTTGTGTCCCTGGGCGATTTGAAATTGCTGGGTATGAAGTCTCATGATTGTCACGTGTTGATGACACAAATGCTTCCTGTTGCCATCCGGAGTATTCTGCCGCATAAGGTCAGAGAGACGATCACGAGGCTATGTTTTTTCTTCAATGCAATTTCTTCCAAGGTCATTGATCCCGATGGACTGGATTCTTTGCAGAGCGAGGTGGTTCGAACTCTCTGTCAACTTGAGATGTATTTTCCTCCATCGTTTTTTGATATCATGGTCCATCTCACCGTCCACCTTGTCAGAGAAATCAAGATATGTGGACCCGTGTTCCTACGTTATATGTATCCATTCGAGAGGTACATGGGTGTACTTAAGGCCTACGTGAGGAATCGGTCCCGGCCCGAGGGTAGCATTGCCGAAGGTTATGCAGCGGAAGAGGTTGTTGAGTTCTGCGTCGATTACATGGCCGAGGTAGAAGCAATAGGAGTTCCTGTGTCTCGTCACGAGGGGAGGCTTGATGGTGTTGGCACTATCGGACGGAGAGCCATCACTCCTGATTTCGATATGTACTAGAAAGCTCATTTTTGGGTCTTGCAACACATGACGGAGGTGTCTCCGTACATCGACGAGCACAAGGAGATGCTACGACAAGACAATCCTCGCCGATCCGAGGTTTGGATCACGGGACAACATAACAGTCGATTCAACGCGTGGATGAAGGTGCGAATCACCGGAGAGTCCGCAAGTGAGAACCTTAAATGGTTGGCAAAAGGGCCCACGTTTACTGTACAGACTTGGCAGGGATACGACATCAATGGGTACACATTTTACACGAAAGCTCAAGATCGAAAGAGCACTGTGCAAAATAGTGGAGTGAGCGTAGAAGCTTTCCATGAGGGGTTCACCAAGACAGGCCCAACAAGGGTAGTACGTGGATTGAACTCGTACTACGGGTTCATTGAAGAAATTTGGGAGCTCGATTACGTACTGTTCAAGATTCCCCTGTTTCGATGCCGATGGGTCCAAATCCCACAGGGTGTGAAGGTTGACAGTTACGGTTTCACTTCTGTGGACCTGGATCGCGTTGCTTATAAAGATGAGCCATTCATACTTGCAAATCAAGCCATTCAGGTCATTTATGTCACTGACCAGGCCAATAAGAAGTGGCACATCGTCCTTCATGGCAAGAGAAGGATTGTTGGAGTTGAAAATGTCGTAGACGAGGAGGAATACAATCAATTTGATGAGATTCCTCCATTTGGAGATGGCGTACAGGTCGATACTGAAGACACCGACGAAACCAGTTACGTGCGTATGGATCACCAGGAAGGGTTATACTTTAAAGGTAATCAACTGTACGTCTTATCTCTCTGTTTCCATCGGTATAGCTTATATCTCCTGTAATTCTCGTATTTGCAGGGCCGCGGCAAGTGGAAAGTTGAGGATAACATGGCTGTGTACGTGCAAATTGTCGGTGAAAGTTCCCATTTGTAAATTTAACATACAATATTACGTGGAGCATGCTCAAGTTACAGAGCATTTGGACTACATTGTAACCAATTATCGGATATACGTACATAGTAACCAATTTACAGAGTATTTGGACTACATTTGAAATATCTGAGTGTTCATTTAAAACATGTTTTCGAGCATTCAGAGTTGAAAGCTACAGATCAGTTTCAATTTGTAAAACTAACGTTCAATAGAGAGATTATCAAGGACGGTTTTGACCTAGCACAGACGGTGCACAGTCGGTTCTCAACTCACAACCGTCTGTGATAATCTCTCACTATGTAGATTACCACAGACGGTGTTTATTTGAGAACCGACTGTGATAATATTATCACAGACGGTTATATATATAAAACCGTCTATGATATTTTCAACAGTGTCCGACTCTTCGAGTTCTTAACGTGCACCGTCGGTTCTCAATTCCAAACCGTCTGTGATAATCTCAGGCACAGTCGGCTCTCAACTCAAAACCGTCTGTGATAATCTCTCTGGTGACTACGATTATTATAGACGGTTTCGATGTGAGAACCGACTGTGATATATACTATTATAGACGGTTCAGATGTGAGAACCGATTGTGATAATACCGACGCGGTACATAGTTCAAGGCGGGCTTTATCCCGCTCATTCTACTTCGCCCTAGCTCTGTTTGCCCTAGCTCTCTCCGCCCTCTCACCGTCCGTCGCGATCACCTCCATCGCCCTCCCGCCTCCGACGCGATCACCTCCATCGCCTCCCCACCGTTTCTGTCATTCTTGTATGGGTTTTCTTATAGAATTATTAGTTGCATATTTACTTAAACTGTTCTCTCTTTCACTTATGTTAGGAACTATGTATGGTGACGAAATGCACCACTCGGGAACTCAGGGTGACCTCGCTGGCGATGAGACGCCTGGGCCGGAGGTGGCCTCGTCCGCCGTGACCCCGCAGAAGAATGGAAAGGGGCGAGGCCGGACGACATGCGCTCGTCTGAACAAGGGGGAAAAGCAGCACGTCCAGTTCGACGACAATGGTGTGCCGGAAGCTCCGCCCAAACTTGTCGGTCAGTACCGCTCACTATGCGGCAAAGTGGCAAGGGAGCGGGTGCCCATCACCACCTCCGACTGGGGTCAAGTGCCCCCAGAGTGCAAGGATGCGCTGTGGGAAGAAGTGCAGGCGGCGTTTCACATTCCGGAGGATCGCCACTTCACCGTCCGCCGGAGGACACTTATGTCAATAAATAAGGCGTGGAGGAACTTCAAGAGCGAACTTGTCAGGCACTATGTGAAGGAGTCGACGACCCCCTTCAATGACTACCCTTTCGTGACTCCCGAGGCATGGCAGCAGTTCGTAGAGATGAAGGGCAAGCCTGAGTTCCAGGAGCTTAGTGCGAAGGCCCAGGCTAACCAGGCCAAGAACACCCACCCACACAGACTAGGCACCGGTGGGTATGTGGGGAAGAAGGCGCTGTGGAGGAAGCAGGACGAGGAAGCTTCACAGTCTTCGGCCGGCAGTCCTTATGCGGGCATAACGGACGTGCGCGCCCGCAATTGGTGCCGAGCTAGATCGACGATGGACTCCTCCGGAAGCGTCTCCGTGAATAACCCTGCGGACAGGGAAGTGATCGACCGACTGGTAAGATTGTCCGATCACGTACTATCCTCATAACACGCATGCAATGGGCTGTATTGCTAAGTTGTCCTGTTGCAAGTGACGCTGAGTGCGCAGGCGGCATCCGGAGAGTTCAACCCGAGGAGGGACAGGGATATCCTCACAGCGGCGCTAGGAAACAAGGAGCATCCAGGCCGCGTGCGCGGCCTCGGCGCCACTGTGCCTTGGAGGCATGGTTTCCCCGATGATGAGGAGGCGGCTAAGAGGAGAAAGAGATCCCACCAAGCCCGCGATGAACGGCTTAAGGAGGAGATGCGATCGGAGTTCGCTGTTCGGGACAAAGCACTCCTGCAGCAGTTGTCGGAGATGCGGTCCATGTACGAAGAGCTAAGAAAGGCGACCCAGGGCACCCCTGTTCTAGCAGCTGGCGCAGACCCAGCGGAAGTACCGACCCCCATTGGCCACCGTAGTAGCTGCGCGTCTGCGCCGGGGTCTTCGCAGACGGAGCCCTCTCCAAAGTATCCGGTGGACTCTCTGCAGGTAATGACCGTTAATGCGCACTGTTTGTCTATGTTAATTCATTCGAAAGTGAGAAGCGGTGAAATTCAACATGTTAATGCGCACTGTTTGTAGGAACCCGCCTCCTGCAAGCTTATGGTGCTGGCCGGTGTCTTCCCGATCGAGGCTGCCCGTGGGATGGCGCAACCATGCACGGCGGGGGCCACAATCCATGGTGCCCCTCTATGTGAGGGTTTTGCACGTGTCCAAGTAAACAGTGTCTTTGACCATTGCAAGGGTTTTCCATTGGAGAAGCCGTCGAACGACGAGATTACCACTCTCGGGGATGCGGTGCACACGTTCGTGCAATGGCCCAAGAAAGACATCGTCCTGTATGAGGTAATTCCCCCACCAGTTTCATAATTTGTACTGTAATAATAGCCCTCAGAGTTAGTGTCCTAATACGTAGGTTCTTACATCGCAGACATCACAGACCGAGACGCGGCCTACTAGCCAGCATACCCCTTCGACGACGAAGCTGACTCCGAGTAAGAGGCAACCATTCAAGAAGCTGGCTATGAGGGGAAAAGCAAAGAAGAGCCCGTCGAAGGAGAGCGAGAAGAGTGCGCCAGCTCTCATGCCGTTCTCTCTGGGGATGCCCATGGCCTCCGATACCGCAATTTCGAGCATGGGGTTAGCATGCCAGAGCCTGCATGCATGGTACATGAGGAGGACAAACCAGACCAGGACGCAGCGTCCGACGCACATCATGGTCAAGTACACCGTGGCAGAGTTCCATCACGACGTTGGGACCTACTCGGTGACCTTCGAAGACCTGCACAATTTGCTAAACAAAGATGCGCTCGACTTGTCAATCCTACGGTCTTGGGTGCTGTAAGTATCCTACTATCCGTGCATATACGGATATATGTCATTTATTAATTGGTTACTTCCGTGCAGCTGCATGGTCAACTATGCCAAATCCAAGGGCATACCTGTTGGTTTTTTGGACCCCCAGATGGTAGCCGAGGTGATGTTTAGGACCGACACAGACTTCATTGTCGACTACATCAAAAGAGGGTTGCTTGCTCAGGTCGACAAGGAGTATATACTTGTACCCTACAACCAGAGGTGAGTGCTTTCATCAGTACTTCACCCGTAGATTAGTGTCTCCATGTGCACACCCCCAAATTTAGATTAAATTTTTAATTCTCTACGTGTAATATGTAGCTACCACTGGATCCTGCTGCTACTTATTCCGAAAAGCAACAAGGTGTTCTACCTTGACTCATTGCAGAGGAAAGGGTACTCGTATTGCGGCGCACGAGATGTATTCGGAAGGTGATGTGGACCTGTCTTGCATGCATCTAGATTTACTGTCCTCAAATTGTCAATTTCGGCTATCCTCAAACTGTCAATTTTGACTATCTACAGGGCTTTCACGAAGTACTTTGCCGAGGTAGGGAGACAACACGAGCGGCGAGCCGATAAGTTTCAGTGGTTACAATTTTCGGTACAAATTTCAACTGGCATCTGTTTTATTTTATAACTTGTCCCCACCTAACTCTCGGTCTGTAAATTGGCAGTGCCATCAGCAGCCGGACGACAATACATGTGGGTTCTACGTGATGCGCCACATGTATGACCTGATCATCACCCCTCACCGGCCCGATTTCCCCGAGGTATTACAACTGCTCCCCTTAATTTGTCTCGATTTGACAGAATTTACAACTTAATTCAGCTAATTTTTTATGTACCAACTCTTGCTGCAGGGGGTCGACTTCCCTTCAGAAAGCCTTGACCCTCGGCAGATTGGTAATGTCCGAGGGATGCTCGCTGAGTTTTTCCTTTCGGAGGTCATATCACCCAAGGGGAAGTTTAGGGACCCGCAAGGTTCGTATTAGTGCGGCCTTACATTTATTTGTACATCTAACACACTTTAATTGTCGATTACATTTATTTGTTCAATTGTACATATTTCTGAGTTCTGTGCTGTATATATGAAATGCTATACAGAGAGGGGTGCAAATATATTTGAGTACTGCATGTGCATATGAAACTGTATATATTTGAGTACTGTACAAATATAATTCTGAGTTCAATTGTACAAATGCATGAGACTGTATATATTTGAGTACTATACATGTATGAAATTCATGAACTGTATATATGAAAATGCAATTTGTACAGAGGACATCTGTGAATGTTATAATCTCAGACGGTTTGTAAGATCAAAACCGTCTGTGCATGCACAGACGGTTTTGATCTTACAAACCGTCTGAGATTATAACAGTCACAGATAATAACACATCGCAGATGGTTTTGACCTCAGATCCGCCTGTGATATCAGATTATCACAGACGGTTCTGAGATAATAACACTATCACAGACGGTTTCAATATTAACACCGTCGCTGATATCGCAAATTGGTTTAACCTCCAAGCCGTCGGTAATAATATGAGTATCACAGACGGTTGTGAGATCAAAGCCGTCTGTGAATTATGAGTATCACAGTCTGTTATAACATCAAAGCCGTCTGTGACACAGACGGTTCTGATGTCAAAACCGTCTGTATATACTAAAGTATCACAGACGGTTCTGTTCTCACACCCGTCTGTGATAGTACAAGTATCACAGACAGTTCTGATGTCAAAGCCGTCTGTGATACTCATACTATCACAGACGGTTCTGATGTCAAAGCCGTCTGTGATACTCATACTATCACAGACGGTTCTGATGTTAAAACCGTCTGTGATAGTACAAGTATCACAGACGGTTCTGATGTCAAAGCCGTCTGTGATACTCATACTATCACAGACGGTTCTGATGTTAAAACCGTCTGTATATACTAAAGTATCACAGATGGTTCTGATGTCAAAACCGTCTGTGATACTCATACTATCACAGACGGTTCTGATGTTAAAACCGTCTGTATATACTAAAGTATCACAGATGGTTCTGATGTCAAAACCGTCTGTGTATACTCAAATATCACAGACGGCTCTGAGAACAGAACCGTCTGTGATAGTGTGACTATCACAGACGGTTCTGACCTTATAACTGTCTGTGAAATATGAGTATCACAGACGGTTCTGACCTTATCACAGACGGTTCTGACCTTATATCAGTCTGTGAATGGATATATCACAGACGGTTGAAAACATCAAAAACCGTCTATGATAGTGCATGATTATCACTGACTCGAATATCACTGACGGGTAAGAACCGTCTGTGATGTCTGTTTTGACCCGACTGTGATGATGAATTCTGTAGTAGTGTGGAGTGGACGCGGATCCGGCGGCGTCTTCGGGAGAGCGGCGGTGGCACGGCTGCGAGAGGCGGCGGATCTGAGTGCAACGCGTGGCAGAGGCATGGGATCGGGTGGATCCGGCGGATCGACGGCGCAGCTCAGGCGTGGTGCGGATGCGGTGATCTGGCAAGGTGGCGGCGTTGTGGTGGTGCGTCGGCGTCAGGAGTTGCCGGATCTGGGGAGGAGTGGTGGCGGGTGGCAGAAAAGGGGCACTGCCGACGTATGGCCTGGCCGCCGGCAGTGTGGTGGACGAAGGTGTGGAGAGAGCTTGAGGGAGGAAGAAGAAGATGTAAAGAAAACAAAAAAACCAGGCTCAAGTTTTCCCAGCGGCGGCTGACTAGGGTTAAGGGAGATTTTGGTAGTTTTGCAGAAAGGTCCTCTACAAAATTTGAAATGACAACTAGGTCCTTTGGCTACTAGGTTTAGGTGTTCTGAGCCCCTGGAGACTCCGATTTCAGCACGGTCGGTACCTACGCATCCGCAGAAACATGCACTTCTATCTAGAATCGACCGAGGGTCGAGTTTAGTCGATGAGGCGCGTCTGTTAGCCAAAATCCATCCGATTCGCGCCAACCTGCGATAAAAATTGCAAAGCAAGTAATCCAGTTGATTTGGCAACAAATCTAGAATAATCTAGGCATATGACGAGGTATATGACTAATATGTGCATAAGCATGGGGAAAATATATAGCAAAATTAAGCAAATCAAGTAAATAGCAGGTGCCCCGGGGACAGGCGTGTCCTAGTCCCGGGTGTGGGACCCTCATTTGAGGAATCCGGTGGCAATCGCCCGGATGGGTTGCACTTTGAAAGGTACAACATAAGCTCACAACAACAGGAAATACATTAAACTGCAGTAGAGATAATTAAACAGGTACAAGGTCGCAAGGACCAATATTACAATATCATAACGCCAACAATGACGCTAATTAGAGTTGCTACAAAATAAAAAGTTTCTCAAAAGAAGATTCGGTATGAAAATACTGAACACAAAGAAAAACACAAAAAACAACAACAAAGATCTTCACTTCAGTCGATAGTGGCGTAGGTGGGGCTTCCACCACATCTGACTCAACTCGGCGCATGACCCTTCTAGAAGATTGAGTCATCTGGAGCACTTCTTCTTCCTGCTACTCGAAACCAAAGGAATCAGGATCGACAAATCCCTCTTTGAATTGTTTGAAAAGGCAAGGGTGAGCATGTTTTCACACGATGCTCAGCAAGTCTCGTTACACGAATGCAAGTACATAGATGAGGAGTTCTCAAGGAAAGAGGTCTTAGTTTTATAAATAAGAGTAGAAAAGGTTTTCACTCTAAAGTTCTAAAGAAAATGTTTTATTTCCAAAAGCAGGCTTTGAAAATCTTAAGATAGGCTTTAAGAAAACATTATGTGTGGTGGTCTTTCTGTGAGTCACAACTTTTATTAATCCATATTAAGAAAACTTTTCAAATATTACTTGTGCCGTAACCACATGGATAGAATCCACCACGAGCAGACTCCATAACCTGGGAATTGAGAGTATCCGATACTTTTTTTAAACTTTGCAAAGGTGTACCCTTTAAATCTACTTCTTCACTCAACTTTCAAGTCGGTACCTCTCCATGAGACTTATACGCATGTGACAAGGTCGAGATCACACAACAGTTTTGCAGTCTAGAATTAACAGTATCCTTGCCCGGTAAATAGACAGTTCAGTCTAAGATACCGTTGTGGGTCCTCCCCACTGCTCGAACTACCTAGCCTTGGTCTATGTCCTCGCAAGACACATGACCTATGGATGCAGTTGATAATTGTCATATCTGTGCATATTTTCCATATGTTTAATCCCCTGACCATGCACATTTAGTCATATAAGGTGGCATTTGCATTAATCATATACATCTTTATCATCAAATCGACCGTATTATTTGTTTTATGATTTTATTGCAGGTCAATACGATTTGGGTGGATTTTGGCTAATGGATTGCGTTTCATCGACTAAACCTGACCCTTGGTTGATTCCGGATAGAAGCACGTGTTTCTACAGATGCGTAGGAACCGACTGTGCCGAAATCAAAGTCTACGGGGGCCCAGAATCTCAATTCCTTTCAGCCGAGGACTTTCTTGCAATTTCCTAAAACCTCAAACACCCTTCTGCAAAATAGTCAAGACTCAAAATTTCAAACCCAACTCGGGAAGGATCTCTTTGTGATTTTCTAAAACCCCGAGGACTCTTTTGCAAAATTGGCTTCTTCTCTAAACCTCAGCCGCTGGCTAGGGTGCTTCCTCGAGCCTGGTTTTCCTTTTTTTTTCTTCTCCTTCTCTTCTTTCCCTCACTGCTTCCACACCTCCGTCCCACCTCTCCGCCTGTGGCCAGACCGTACGCCGCGGTGCCCTCGTCAGTGCTTCTCCCTTCAACCTCCTCTTCCTTCTCCCTATTTCTTCTCTCTATCCTTCTTTCTCTTTCTCGCCACCGTCTTCTTCTTCTCCGGTGCAATTTCTTTTCTTCCTGCTCCACCTCTTCCTTTTTCTTGTCCTCATCTTGCTCCAGATCTTAGCCTCCCCTCCACAACGCCTAGACCTCCCGTGCCGCCGGATCTCACGCCTGATCTCCTCACTGCCGTGCCCCTCCTCGCGGCGCCACCGCCCACACACCTCCTACGCTCCTCCGATCCCTCGCGCGCGCCGCCGCCGAGCTGCCGCCATCTCGCCCTCCCGTGCGTGCCGCCACCAGTTGCGCCGGTGCCCTCTTCTCTCTCCTCTTCTTCTTCTTCATCTCTCCGTACTCACCAGATCTGCCACCTTCAAGCTCAGCCATCGCCGCTCCACAGCCGCACGCCGTCGGAGCCACCTCGCTCGCCGCGCATCCCGCCGGATCTGGCCGATTCGACAAAACAGCCGCCCCACGCCGCCGGATCCACTACTTCCCGTGCCGCGCCGCTCTCCCTCACTTCGCCCCGGAGCCGCCGCTGCCTCTCGTGCGCGTCGCCGCCACCGGATCTGTAGCCTCCCTCTGCATTCGCGCCTCCCGCCGCCGTAGCCGTGCACCGCGCCGCCACCCACAAACTCGCAGCCGCCACTACTTCCCGCGTCGCCATCTCGCGCACGCCCTACGCCACCACCGCCGCTTGATCCGCGCCAGATCCGCCCGATCTTGGGCGTCGCGCCTCCCACGCTCCGCCTCTGATCCGCACCGCCTCCACGGTGAGCCACCGCCGTCATCCGGTGCCTAGCGCTGCCTCCTCTTCTCCTCTCTTGCCTCTCTCTCTCTCTCTAATCTCGTTGCAAAACTCTCACCCCCAATCCCGTGCTGCCGCCGCCGCCGAGTTCTTCGTCCTCACCGCCGGCAATCTCCTGCCCGAGCTGCAAGACCGTGACTTCAGCTACAACTCCCGACGTCTTCTTCCTCGAGTTCAGGACTTCTTCCTCGACTTCTCCCTCTTCCTCAGCGCCGACGGCCACGCTCCTCTTCCACGACATCCTCTCCGGCTACTTCGACATCAACTGCGTCGACCACGGCAAGCTTCCAAGACCGTAGCTCCAGCATCGAGCAACTATGGTTCAATTCTCTCCTCCCTTATTTCTCAGTGCTTGAATCGAGATGAACTGGAATCACTGTATGAGATGTTGAATGAATGTATATATTGAGAATCAAGATACAGTTTCTAAATCAAATGCAAATAGCAATGTTAGATTAAACTGAATCGAGTTCATTGTCTCCCTGTTGCTTCCATGTTGTTGCTTCAATCTGTTCTTGTGTGATGACTTCTACTGATCAACGCCTTGATTGCACTTACTTCTGAATGAACTAGTGTTTAATACTTTGCTTCCAAGTGATTGTGAATGCATCTGCTCACCGTGTCTGAGATTTGGAGTTTATGTTGGATGGAATCTACTTCTTCTCAGTATAGTATCTTGTGCTTTCCATCTTTCCTGAAGGTTGAAGTTTTGGATGTGTTTTGAAATGCATGACTCTTGAGTGTACTGGAAGTTTGGAAGTTTGAGTAGTTTAAAACAAGGGTAAAAACAGATTAATACTTTAGATATCTGTTTGCTTTGAATTGATATATCTATTTTTAAGCCTTTTTAATTGTCGTATTAGGATCGTTGAACCTTCATATGCGATCTACAGTTGTTCCAGGTTCCGCTTGGTTGTTCTTGAAGCCAAACACTTCACCTTCTTTCCATGCGGGTATTGGGCGACAAGAACTATGCTAATCGATCCATACACCACTAGGTCTCGCTCGGTCTAGATCTTAGAAAGGGAGCATTCAGTATGGTTCAATTTGTTTACTGTCTATTGTCCAGAGAAGGAAATTTCCGTCTTTGAATGAATTAAATTGAGTTGACCTGTGCTGATAGATTCTTGACTGCAATTCAACTTATTTAAGAACTCTTGAAGATAATGTGATTCCTAAATAATTAAATTTTGGTCTATTCTGAAACTGCAAACTATGAAACATCCTATTTTCTGGCTGTGTTTTGATTCAATTATTCTTAAGGCTGAGATTTCGTGAATGACCATTTGAGCTTTGAACTAGAACTGCTTAAGCTTGTTGTTGAGTCGTGGCTGAGAAGAGCTGTAGATGATTTGTGTTTATTTTGTACTTGTGCTTCGTTAATACTCGCCGTAGATTGCGATCGATGATGGTTGTCTGCGCTGCCTCGCGCGCTACCAATACACGATTTCCTTCTATTGCTTGTATTATGAAACACGAGTTCAGGACGAACACTAATCGCTTGTCGAGGAAACCACCTCTCTTTCTCTTTATTTCTTCTGACGTCTTCTCTCTTTTCTTTCGTCCGATTTATTTTCAATTATATTGATTTAATTTAGTTTTACATGATTCATTTTCTCTAGTCCTTGTGGAAAGAACGACTAGAATACTCGTCTTACTGCTCCAATGTCGTTCTCTTGCGAGACGGTCTAAGTCGGTATCAATTTTTGGCGCCGTTGTCAGGGACTAGGTTGAAAGTGAATGTGTTTGATTAGATTAAATCGTTTTGTTTTTGTTTCTTTTTGGTTTTTGTTTGTGTCTTTTTCTGCCCCTTTTCCCCTCCTTGCTCTTTTATTTCTCGCACTTGTCCTTTTCTTGTTGATTGATTGATTCACATTGATTGAGGATATGGATGGTTATCATTCTTTTTGTGATGCATGTGACAATCCTGGTGCTAAATTGGATGATTACCTCGTCAGATTGATACAGCTCTTTGTGGATTATTTGCTCGTGTTAGTGTTGCTCCTATATGTTCTATTTGCCGTATTCAAGGTCATTCGCCCGCTACTTGTTAGCGTGGTCGAGCATCTACTATATATCATCCTGGATGGCCTGTATACCCAAATTCACCATATAGGAACAACCACCCTACTATCTCATCATCTTCTCCTAGCTATCCTTTTCAGGGTTTTAGGTACAAAGAGCAGCTCCCATATACATCATACAACCCTCCGTACTTGACATATCAGCAGTACTCACAGCAGCCTCCTGCATACGAGGATACTTCTAGACTCGAGGCAATGTTGGAGTCATACTTACAGAAGCGTGAGGATGATCCATCACCACAGAAGTCTTCACAGCCTCCTGCACATGACGATACATCTAGGGTTGAGGAGATGCTGAAGACTTACATGACGCAGCATTTAGAGGCGGTGAAATTATTGTGGGCTGAGATGCAGGGTGTGCGATCTTGCATAGATGAGTTCCGAGAATATGGAGATTCAGTCCACGCCCTGCCATCTCAAACACCTACATCTGAGGCCATCATACCTCCGTTGAGTGTCCTGGAGCCCACCCATGACATCTATCTTGGGGACCCTCATGGAGAGACTACAGTATTGAGCGACGAGCTTCGACCCGATCTTGTGCCTTCGACGTCGCATCAATCACCTTTGCTTCCTGCTGATTTGATCATATTTTATGATGGCAAGTATGTTTTTGAGATGCCTCTGCGTCCGTTTGGACCGTTTTCTTTTGATGATCCATTGTCAAACGGACCAGAGATGGAGAGTGTCAGTTTCGACATTGCAGACCTTCTGGACTACTCCTTGAGCCACGAGATCAAGAGGGAGACATTCTCATTTGATTTTGAGGGACTTCTTTCTGATGTAGGGGAGTCCGTTCATCCTGATCTATTAGATACGACCCCCGTGGAGGTCCTTCCTACCCCAGACTTCACGCCATCCACTATTCAGGTAGATTTGAAACCCCTCCCGTATCATTTTGAGTTGTTTAGTTCTGATGACGCTATTCATATCCCTTTGAGTTGTCATTCATCCTGCATCGACATATGCCATCCTCATGACATATATTATCGATTAGTCGATGGGAAAGGACTTTCGTCAGCTGACTTTCTGGAGGGCCTTGTCCCTACCATACACACGTGCTTGTTCTTTCTTGATCTTATTTGCAGGTTAGCACGTGTGGCTTCTCGACCGCGAGCAGACTTGCTCCGAGTCAACATTCCTGGGATCCTGGTGGACTCCCAGGCATGCTGCTTCCGACAGGAGGGTGGACGTGGAGCTTCTACCACATCCCATACTTGCCTCTCCTTTCCATTCGCGCTTCAATGCCATATCCTTTGAGGGTCGAGCTTCTGACTTAACAGAAGCGCTTCTCGGGAGGCAACCAGAGTGTTTTCTCTTTTTCTTTCTTTTCGCTATTTATTTTCCTTTGTTTTGTAGGATTGTTTTTAGTTTCTTTTGTTCTTTTATTTTTTCAGGCTGCTGCTATGTCTTCATCCATACATGTGCGTGGGACTTCGAGATGCTTCACCGTGACGACATTGACTTCATCCATACCCGGTGAGCTGTCTAGAACCCCATGTGACGTATTTGCGCAAAAATTTACTTTGTGCTTCCACCTCATTCATTTTATCACCTCTTGTATGCATCGTGGACTATGCATCATTTAAGCTTGGGGGTATGGGAGTTACTTTCCCTTCATTGTTTGCATTTTTGGGTCAAATTTTTTTGAAAATATGGATGAATTGATAGCATTTGTGATTCTTGTGGCCATACTTGTGCTTAGCGAGATCGGAGGCGAGGGCGGCACTTGCGTGGGATCGAGGGCGGCTCAGGCGCGGCGCGAGGCAGATCCGGAAAAGGCGGCGTGGGTTTGTGGGCGGCGCGGGAGCTGCGGCTATGGTGGCGTGGTGGAGCAGAGGTGGCGGCAAGAGCTGTTGGGATCGGGAGTGGAGGAGGCGGGATGCGCGGCGAGCGAGGCGGCTCTGGCGGCGTGCGGCTATGGAGCGGATCGGCGGCAGCGGCTATGGAGGTGGCGGCGTGATGACGGGAGGGTAGATCCGTGGCGGTGTAGGGAAGAAGAGGGCGCGGGAGTGGCGGCGTTGAGGGCGATTGTGGATCTGGGCAGCGGCGGCTGAAGGAGATCAGGCGCGGGAGGCGCGAGGAAGGAGCGGCAGAGAAGTGGAGAGAGGGAGGTGCGGCTGTGGTAGATTTGGAGCTTTTGATGCCCCGAATCTAGGTGGATGGTGAAGGATCCATGGCGAGGTGGCACGCTGGCGCTGGATCTACGGTAGCGCGTGGCGGATCTGGAGAGGACGAAAAGACGCTGACCGTGGGCAATGCCCGGTCGCAGGGGCCAGAGGTGATGAAGGTGAGGTTCGGGAGGAATTTGGAGAAAAGGGGGGAGAAGAAAGAAGGGTAGCTGGGCCTAAGGACGAAGAGGGAGATAAAATGGGAGAGAAGAGACCAGCGGCTCACCGCTGGCGTGGATTTGGCCGCCGGTGGCAAGCTCGCCGAGGCTAGGAAAGAAGTAGTGGGGGTTTGTGGGTATGTGCCAGGTCAGGGAACAACAATGGCTGTTAGGGCATTTTGTTGATTTTGGTGGTTTTGCAGAAAGGCCCTTGGAGTTTTTGATAATAGCAATTGGGTCCATCTGACTTAGGGTTTGGAGTTTTTGTGTGTTGGCCTTTATGCAGTTTGGTACTCGGGTGTTTAGGGAATTAGAATTGAACCGTAGGCTGTTAGGTTTAGCTGCTCTAGACTCCCGGAGACTCCGACTTTGATGCGGTTAGCTCCTACGCCTCCGTAACGACGCGTACTTCTATATGGAATCGTCTGTTCGCTAGATCCAGTTGATGAAGCTCATTCATTCAGCTATAAATTGCCCGAATTGCGTCGACCTACGATTAAAATAAACAAAATGCACAATCGTGGTGGAACGATAGCTAATACAAATATATTTGAGTATATGATGATTTTTATGACTAAAATGAGCATGAATGAGGGGAAAATATCTAGAGAATAAGCACAAATATGAGATTTATCATCCCCCCAAGCTTGAACTTTTGCTTGTCCTCAAGCAAATAAAATTAGTGAATAAAAAAGGATAGCAAGTAATGTATGAATGTGGCAATCTAATGTATTATAACTGTTTATTCCTCAAACATGAGAAGGCTCAAAGAAAAGGACGCAAATGATTATGAATCATGTCTAAATTACACACAGTCAATCATATCTTGAATTTAGCAAGAATGAGTGAAAAAAACATACGAGTTACCTATGTATATACTAGCATACGAATATCAAATGAAGAGTTTAGAAATCAGATAATTGTAATGATTACATGATTTAGCCTCCCTAGACATCATGCTAATCACTTTTTAACCTTATTGAAAACCTTTTTTTTCTAAATCTGGTGCTTTAGCTAGCTCCTTCTCGTTCGACTTATTAATTGTGGGTCTCTTCGTACTCTACCCTAGGTCCATCGCACTAGGCGATGTGTTCCATAGAGTGATCAACACGCTCATGAGCTCAATTTGATGATTAATGAACAAGCTAACATTTTAATAATGCAAAAACAAGTCAAACATCGACTAGCTCAGAGGAGCGGAGAGTAGAGGAGTTTTTATTAAGCGGTGAAATGGAAGTTGCCTACTAGGTAGAGAGCAGCATTTGCAACCTTATTTTGCAAAGTTTTGTAAAAGCGTGGTTTAGGTAACTAGAAGTGATATCTAGGAGGCCAAGTACACAAACCAAGCAAGTAAATCATCTAAACTAGTCTCTTGAATATTACATACACAAGATATTCATGGTAACAAGGATGCAAAAATTAGCACTCAAATTTGCAAAAACATTCGAAACATGGTTAGTTTGGGCAATTTAAACACAATTCAAGAAAAATTTCGGCATGACATCTCTTGTAATTAGTTTGTCGGACGAACAGTTCAATACAGAAGATACATCACATGCACACAATACATGAACCCACACGGCTGGATAATCAACAATCGCATACACAAGTACAAGCATGCACAAATAGTCATAAATCACAACATTTACACAAATATAGAGAATTGAAGCTCGTACATGCCCAATTGTCCAATTTTAGTCTAAAATCACCCGAATTTTTGAAAAATTTAACCCAAATTTCAGATTTGAATGCACTCCCCCCAAGCTTAAAACATGCATAGTCTCGATGAATACATGAATGCAAAACAGGTTGGGTGGATGCGAGAAAGTAAGTTGCTGCACCATTGGGTAACATGAGGTCCGAGACAGCTCACCGGGTATATGATGAAGACAATATCGTGATGACGAGCCATTCCAAAGATCTCATGCACATGTCCGGATGACAGTAGGTCCTGAAAAGACAAAAAGAAAGAAAAACTAACTACAATTTACAAAATAAAATGAAAGGAAATAAAGAAAAGAATGGCTCGGGTTGCCTCCCGAGAAGCGCTTCTTTTAGGTCAAAAACTCGACCCTCAAAGGATATGGAATTGAAGCACAGGAGCAGGGGCTAGTGAAGGACGTAGTCGAAGCTCTACATCCACCCTCCGGTCACAATCAGCATGCCTGGGAATCCACCTGGATCCCAAGGAATATCGACTCGGAGCAAGTCCGCTCGCGGTCGATAAGCCACACGTGCTAAGCTGCAAATAAGATCAAGAAAGAACAAGCACGTGTGTATGGTAGGGACAAGGCCCTCCATAAGGTCAGCTAATCGATAACACATATCAGAAGGAAGGCATATGTCGATGCAAGATGAATGACAACTCAAAGGGGTATGACAAGCCTCATCAAACTAACCAGCTTAGAATGATACTAGAAGGGTTTCAAATCTACTTGAATAGTAGATGGCATGAAGTCTGGGGTACGAAAAACCTCCACAGGGGTCGTATCTGGTAGATCAAGATGAACGGACTCCCCTATGTCAGAAGAAAGTCCCTCGTCAGCAAATATGAACGTCTCCCTCTCGATCTCGTGGCTCAAAGAATCGTCCAGGAAGTCCGTAAGGTCAAAAGTGAAGCTCTCCAATTCAGACTCCTGAAGCTGCATATCGTCAGCAAAATCAATATCCTTTGTATCAGGTGTCTCAATATCAAGCAGAGGGATAACAGGATCATCAACCAAATAGCTCAAATCTGCATCATCAAACAAAACTGTCTCAAGCTCAGTGTCATCAGTAAGAGGATCATAGGTGTGACACGGGGGGTCTACAACCTCGAAACTGATGCTCTCCATCTCTGGTCCGTCTGTCAATGGATCATCAAAAGAAAACGGTCCAAACGGACGCAGAGGTGTCTCGAAAATGAGCTCTCCATCATCATCAAACATGATCAAATCAACAGGAGGCGGAAGTGATTGATGCGACATCGAAAGAACAAGATCGGGTCGAAGCTCGTCGCTCAATACTGTGGTCTCTCTGTGAGGGTCTCCAAGATAGGTGTCATGGGTGGGCTCCAGGACACTCAACGGAGGGTGATGGCCTCAAATGTAGGTACTTGAGATGGCAGGATGTGGACTGGATCTCGATATCCGCTGAACTTAGCTATGCAAAATCGCACACCCTACGTCTCAGCCCACAATAATTCCACGTCCTCTGAATGCTGGGTCATCAGGGGCTCAGACTGTTTAATCAACCTCTCCATCAGTGCCTCAAGTTTGGATGTATCCTCAACTTCGGGAGGTGACTGTGGGGACAGATGTAGAAACTCATTCGTCTTTTTCAAATGGCACTCCAACAGCACCTCAAGTCTAGATGATGTATCCTTGTATGCAGGAGGCTGCTGGGAGTACTGCTGATGTGAGAAATACGAAGAGTGATATGATGTACATGGGAGCTGCTCTCTGTACCTAAAACCATGAAAAGGATAGCTAGGAGAAGATGATGAGATAGAAGGGTGGTTGTTCCTATACGGTGGATTTGGGTATGTAGGCCATCCAGGATGATATATAGTGGATGCGCGACCATGATGACAAGCGGCGGGAGAATGATCTCGAATACCGTAAATAGAACATATAGGAGCAACACTAACACGAGCAAATAATCCACGAAGAGCTGTATCAATCTGACGAGGCAAATCATCTAATTTAGCACTAAGATTGTCACATGCATCACAAAAATATTGGGAATCATCCATATCCTCAATCAATAAAAATGAATCAACGAGAAAAGGACAATAAGTGCGAGAAATAAAAGGGCGAGGAGGGAAAAAGATGCAAACAAAAACCAAAGAGAAACAAAAATAAAAGATCTAGTCAGTTGAACACGCTCGCATTCAACCTCGCGCCGGATCCACCGCCAGCACAGCGCCGCCGCCTCACCGATCCAGGCCGATCCCGATCGCATCTCCCGCGCACCGCCGGATCTGCACGATCCGCCTGCCGCCGTTCTCCACTTCTCGTGCCGTCACATCCACCACCCGTCGGCGGATCTCCCACCGATCCTCCACCGCAATCCGCCGCCACCGCTCCCGCTTCATCTCCACGGCGGCAACCACCATTTGCTCCACCTTGGCCCATCTTCTGTCTCTCTTCCTTCTTCCCTAACGCCGACAGCCACGCTCCTCTTCAACGGTCATCTCGGCATTTGCTCCTTCAGCATCAGCCACGGCATCACCTTTAGCAGCTCCAGTGAACCAGCAACCTATCCAACAACACAGACTGGTGATTATTCTCTCCCTCTCCTCTGTTATGTGATTGCTATGAGTTGATGAAGATGAACAATTCATGTATGAAATGATGAATGCATGTAAAGAATTGAAATGTTTTTGTCCATGTGTGTTTGAGAGGAACTGCTCTTCTAAATTGATGAATTGAATTGTCTTCTGGGCCAACATCTGCTTTTAAATTGAATAGAAATGCACTTCATTTGTATCTATCTGTGATGCAATGTGCTACCTATTGAGATGAATTGTTTTAATTGTGTATGAATTTGCATGTCTTACTCAGTTGTGCTATTTATTTGAAATGTTGGATGCCTCAATTCAATTATAAACCCGCCCGATTCGACATGTTGTATTTTGTGAACTTTTTGTGATGTTGAACTGTGATGAATCAATGTTCATATGAATTGCATACTTGCTAAGTTGAAGTTTCTCTGTTTGCCTCTCTAAACTGCATCTTGAAAAATTGAGTGTTGATGCATTTCAATTGATTCTTTGCTTTGCCTCTTGAAAATTATATTAGCTGATGAGATGCTAGATCATGATTATGGTATCTTTGATTGAACTGTATGATTGTGCTGTTATTATCAAGTCTACATTGTTGGCTTAGTGCTTTTTGCCTTGAATCAAAAAGGGTTCCTCATTAAGTGAAGCCAGCATCTGCTTCTTCTCAACGTTGTTGCAATTTGCATTGAATTGTAGTCTATTGTGATCGAATTGCTTTTCTGAATTGACTTGATCTCCTGTCGTGCTGAATCTATTTGCAAATTGATTTGGATTGTGATTTTTACAAAGTTGGTTGTTTGTGGTTGAGTTGTCGAGAGGAGTTGGCTGGGCTATAGTGTTTACTTTGTACTTGTGTTTCGTTGATGCTCACCGTAGATTGCGATCAATGATGGTTGTTTGCGCTGCCTCTCGCGCAACCACTACACGATTTCTTTCTATTGCTCGTATTATGAATACCAGTCCAGAATGAACACTAGTCGTGTGTCGAGGAGAAAATCCCTCTCTTTCTCTTTTCTTTCTTCTGACATTTTCTTCCTCATTCTCTCGTCCGATTTGGTTTTATTATCCATTGATTTAGTTTAGTTTTTCACGTTTTGCTTCTCTAGTCCCTGTGGAAAGAACGATACAAAATACTCGTCTTACTGCATCGTCCTCGTTCTCTTGCGAGACGGTCTAGGCCGGTATCAACTTTTGGGCACGACTCAAATCCAGGCGTAGGGCAACTTCCTTCTTACACCTTATCCTCTCATTATTTTTCTGATCTCACACCACACATGGCCGTCTGTGGCCCACTAGTTTCCACGTGAGAAACCGGACCGGCATACCATGCAGGGAACGGTTAATACCAAGAAAGCTACTAAGTTGTGCCTGTCCCATACCAGGCAAGTGGTTGGTACGATTTTCATGCTGCATAGAGGCACAACACAAGGTTCTTGTCCTTATGAACCAATAGTGAGGAGACATTTACATTCCCGATACGCACACAGCAGCCAACCATTCAAACCATCCTCACTATCAATTCTAATTCACATTTTCTTTCACAAAAAGGGTTTTAAGCACTTTTCTCATACAATTGACCATTTAACAATCAATGCATACAGTAAAGTGTAAGCATAATCTAAGCATGATATCCTAGGGTGACAAGGGTGCATGAGATATACAAACACGAGGGGCTGTACAAGGAATTAGGTTATATCTATTCACATTCTTGCAACATAGCATTTAATTTGAAGATAAAGCATGCATATAGTTAAACAATAATTAACCTAACTCATTTTGACATACTGGGAGAGACATGGTTAAGGGGATAGAGACTTGCCTTGCAATGCGGGGTCTAACTTATCATGGTATTGCGAATACCCCAGCAGGTTCTACAGAGGTTCCTAGCGAATGAAAAGCGACGCAAGCTGACTGCGTGACCGGTCCTCTCCCGTCACGCCAACACAGAGAGTGACACAAGGGTTTATATAGGTTCAGGCCTTAGTGGAGACCCTAGTCCTGTCACGTGCTCCCAACAAGGGTTGGCTAAGGGAGCTCTCTCGTGGGGAGAGTGCTCCTAAGCACGCCTATTCGTATTTGTGTATTGATGATAATGAATTGCCCTCCATCACAAGAGAAGGGTACAAGGGCATATATAGGCCCAAAAGATGCAAATTACAAGACTGCCCTGGCTGCAGCCGTCGGATCGAGGGGCACTGACATCCTTCTGCTGACCAGGGGTCCCAGATGCTTGACAAGTGTCCTCGCTGATTCCCGAGGCGCTTCTCACGTGATCCCTACGTGACCCTGCGCAGAAGGAACCGCGGCCTTCGTCCAGGATGGGGCCACTAGGGGCCCTATCACCTGGCAAAAGACGGCACCCAGGACAGGATGGGGTCACTGGGGGCCTTGGTCCCCGTGCAAATGGCGGCCCCCGGGACAGGTCACCGGGGCCTCTCACCGGGCAAATGGGGGCGGGTCCCCGAGCAAATGGCGGCGCCCGGGACGGGTCACCGGGGGCTCCTGTCCTCGGGCAAATGGCGGCGCCCGGGATGGGTCACCGGGGGCCCCAGTCCCTGGGCAAATGGCGGCGCCAAGGACGGGTCATCGGGGGCTCCTGTCCCTGGGCAAATGGCGGCGCCCGGGACGCTTCTCACCGGGCCAGTGGCGGCCCCTGGGACGTGGTTCCCGGGGTGTATCACCGGGACTGCCCTCCGGGGATAGCAACCACCCATGCCCTCTTGGGACATGCCCTAAGTCCCCGGAGGGGATGGTTTACGCTACCGGGAACATCTCCCCCGGAGGAGGTCTCTGGCGCTTGGCGGCGCTTCGATTTTTGTGCCACACTTTTATGGTGGCGCGCCGATAATCATGACGTCGCGGGCCTCGATTAGTGTGCACTGCCGGTCATGATGGCTTTGAACTTCGTTTCCCTGGGGCCCTTCTCACCTAGCCCATGGCGGCCCCTGGGACGTGGTCCCCGGGGTGTATCACCGGGACTGCCCTCCGGGGACAGCAACCACCCATGCCCTCTTGGGACATGCCCTAAGTCCCCGGAGGGGATGGTTTACACTACCGGGAACATCTCCCCCGGAGGAGGTCTCCGGCGCTTGGCGGCGCTTCGATTTTTGTGCCACACTTTTATGGTGGCGCGCCGATAATCATGACGTCGCGGGCCTCGATTAGTGTGCACTGCCGGTCATGATGGCTTTGAACTTCGTTTCCCTTGCGTCTCTTCGGTTTGCGCGCAACGTTCGAAATGGGCGGTCCCGATTGGTCCTGAGGGGCCACATGCCGCCCATCGGGGCTGCGCTTGGCCACTATAAGTAGGGCCTCGGGGGACCCGGAGAGCTCACATTCAAGCCTTAGCCTCCCACTTCTCATCGGTGCTCTGAGCCTCTCCCGGAAACCCAACCCCCAGAAATCCCCACAGGTAACCTAGCCCCTGGGAACTTAGCTGTCCAGAAAGATTGATGGCTCCTAAAGGCCGCGCCAAAGCTACCGATGTGCCCCTGGAGGAAGTCACCGTGTACTTCCTCTGGGCTTCCGTGATCCGTTTGAGACCTAGCCTTGGTTTTCGCACTAGGCTCGCCTAAATTCTAATATGCGAAATAGCGGGATCTTACTCGGAAATACCGAAACCCAAAGTAATTGCACAACTCTTTATTTCAAAGAGGGCTTACACGTCGAACGTTAGACACACTTGTCTACGTCGATGAACTATAAGTGTCTAAAACTCAAATAAGTTCTATGACTTTTTGATGATCTAAACTAGACCTATTACAAGGTATTTATAGTCCAATCGTAGGAGTACGTATCAGACTCAATAACCTAAACGTATTAGACTCATATAACTAACTAACTAATCCTGAACAGATAAGCTTAGTTATATATATATTCGGATTGGATTACAATTCCGAACAGAGAACAAATTCCTTTTCATGGTCACGAACCAATCCATGGTCGTGAAATCTTTCCGAACATGGTTAAGGTCGCGAAGCCGTATGCGATCAGGACTTGGTCGCAAATCCGTATGCGATCAGGACTTGGTCATGAATCCGTATGCGATCAGGACATGGTCGTGAATCCGTATGCGATCAGGACTTGGTCACGAATCCATATGCCATCAGGACTTGGTCGCGAATCCGTATGCAATCAGGACTTGAAGATCCTCCCAGATCATGACTCCCTTGTTGAGAAGGAGTCAACCCCTGTTGCGACCTCTCGATCAAACTGGAGATGTGGAAATTGGGCTTGTCCATATTCTTTGGTGTACCACTTTGCCGCACGTGCTCGTTGATCTTTCCGACCGATTCGAAAAGTCTCCTTGGTGCCACTGCGGGTGGTAGTCACCTTCTTCTCCAGAATCACATCTTCACGTAGAGGTTCATCTCGTTGATAGACCAAGTCTTCAACAGATGATACTATGGTATCTAGCTCATCATCCAGCATTGAAGGCTCGAAGAGTTTGAATCCTTCCCAAGGTCACAAACCTTTCCAAAGTCACAAACCTTTTCGTGGTCGCAAATCCATTGCGAACTCAACCTGAGATCCTCCCGGATCATGACTCCCCTGTTGAGAAGGAGCCAACACCCGTTAGTGACCAACTGTGAAGATGTAGAGAACGACTGGGAGTTTTGGAACGAACACATGATGAGCAATGCTACAATCGTCGGATCGAATGTATGGATAGGCGCTCATGGAGCTTGGCACCTCTGTCATGGATTGTGGCCTTGGCCACTCGCAGATAGCCTTCCCCTTGTCGAGGTTGATACCATCACCGATCCCAAAGCTAGGATTGCAAAGTTTGAATAGTGGCGCCGTAGAGACAAGTTGCATGTCGTTTTCGACTAGTCGTTGTGGGGATCGACTATATGCCTCTGCGAATAGCGCGTTGTTTTCTTCCGGCAAGCTTGCTAAACAACCACCACTTTCCATACTCGATGCAGCACAATCCTCTTGGCTAATTGGATGCAGCACGCTCAGCACACACTTTGAGCATGTATTGACAATCTGTTTCGCCTGATTTGCTATCATCAAGTTCTTGGTGTCGACGTGGTCATTTTTGCTGATGATAAATTTTGTCCCATCCTTTGTGAGGTCGTATTCTTGAGCTCTTCGATGCTAATGGGCGTCACAATCATACAAGAACGGACTTCCAAAAATCACTTGGCAAATATCGATGGGGATGACATCGCATTGAACCTCGTCGATGTAACGAGCAGATATTGCAAACTTTAGAGTACACTGACTCTTGATTTGCTGATTCACGTCGGAAGTGAACCATCCCAGAGGATATGGTCGAGGATGATGAGTCGTCTGCAAACCAAGTTGTCGAACCAGCCCGGAGGAGACGAAATTCTTTTGGCTTCCGGGGTCGAAGATGGCTGCGACCACCTCGTGCTTCACCTGTATGTTAACAGTGAACAATTCCTCTGTCGGGTTGTGGTCAATTGATGAACCCAAACCTTTCTCCTTCGGCATTGCCATTAGAGACAAGGTCGTGTCCACCTTTTCAAACGAATCCAACTGGATAATTTCCTCTGCGAGCGGAATAGAAGTAACCATAGCTGCTCGTGTGCTTGGTTCATCCCTCCTTTTTCTTTCGGGTCGCAGTTCAGGATGAAGTTTATAACACTTCTCTTTTGTGTGCCCAGCAACATGACAATGCTCACAAGTGTTACCCGTATCATGGGTACCATCTCCAGAGCTCGTCGTGGTTGAAATCTCCCTCACGTTCTTGTCGTTGCGGGTCTTATTCTTTTTCTCAATCGCCAAAGCAGTCGTGCTCGCGGTTGAGATGTCTTGAACTCTGAACAGACTTAGCTCAATGCTGATCGATTTCTGAAGTCCAGATGTGTATTTCTGAAATACCTGAGGATCGGACAGTGAGATGCCGATGACAATTGCTTGTCGCCGAAACTCTGTCGTATAGTCTTGGACGGTCTGGTCGCGCCGTTGGTACAATCTGTGCCAACGCTCCCATCTCTCCTCAAGGTAACCCATCAGATAGAATTCTTGTCACAGAAGTCGTTTAAATTGACCCCACGCAAGGTCGTCAACTTCACCACTGGCGACAAGGGCCTTCCACCATATCTTGGCGTGGTCCTTCATCTTCAAAGGTGCAAATTTGACCTTTTGAGCGCTACTGAACCCTTTCAGGTCAAAGTAGGTCTCAAGCTGGTCGATCCAAGAATCCAGCTTCTCGGCATCGATCACCCCATCATATATGGGTATATCAATCTTAGCGTCGACCTTAAAGGATCCGACGGCTAAGGAGGTGTTGGCGAGGTCGTCAGTCTTGTGGTCTCCTTCGTCTTCATCTTCGTCTGCCCTGCGCAAGTCTTCACCAGTCTTCTCACCCATAACCTTCCCTACTTCAGGAGGTACAATCATGGCCTGCTGCTTAATCCAAGCAAGCATGGTTTCCATGTCGGTGGAGAGCTTAGCCACTTGTTCGGCTAGGTTAGCTTGAACGGAGGTATCGTCAGACATTGTAAGAGACGTGGCTGTAGGAACCATCAACTGATCGCCTGGAGTTTCGTCGAAAGTTTTGTAACCCTGGCGAGTCTTCACCATACACAGGATAGGAAAGTTGCTCTGATACCAACTTGATCCGTTTGAGACCTAGCCTTGGTTTTCGCACTAGGCTCGCCCATATTCTAATATGCAGAATAGCGGGATCTTACTCGGAAATACCGAAACCCAAAGTAATTGCACAACTCTTTATTTCAAAGAGGGCTTACACGTCGAACGTTAGACACACTTGTCTACGTCGATGAACTATAAGTGTCTAAAACTCAAATAAGTTCTATGACTTTTCGATGATCTAAACTAGACATATTACAAGGTATTTATAGTCCAATCGTATGAGTACGTATCAGACTCAATAACCTAAACGTATTAGACTCATATAACTAACTAACTAATCCTGAACAGATAAGCTTAGTTATATATATATATTCGGATTGGATTACAATTCCGAACAGAGAACAAATTCCATTTCATGGTCGCGAACCAATCCATGGTCGTGAAACCTTTCCGAACACGGTTAAGGTCGCGAAGCCGTATGCGATCAGGACTTGGTCGCAAATCCGTATGCGATCAGGACTTGGTCGTGAATCCGTATGCCATCAGGACATGGTCGTGAATCCGTATGCGATCAAGACTTGGTCGCGAATCCGTATGCCATCAGGACTTGGTCGCGAATCCGTATGCAATCAGGACTTGAAGATCCTCCCGGATCATTCCGAGTTCACCTCGGGGGAATTGGAGTCCCTCGTGGAGCGAGGGGTCCTCGCGGACGGGGATGTTCGGATCCCGTCGAAGAAGGAGACCACGCCTCGCCCCCGGGCTAGGGAGGTAGTTGTCTTCGAGGCCTTCATAGAAGGCGGCCTCCGGCTCCCGGTGCATCCCTTACTCAGAGAGTTCCTCCGGGAATATGGGGTGGCGCTCAATCACCTAATGCCCAACACCCTCGTCCGGATGGGCCTTTTCATTTGGTTGTGCGAGACATCCATTGGACGGGAGTTGACGCACTGGCTGCTCTGGTACTTCTATGAGCCCTTAGCGAGCGGCTCATTCATGGTCAAGGGAGGGCCGAAGTCTGCCTTCGGCTCCATCATGATGCAGCTCCTACCAGCCCGGGTGGAGGAGTACCCGGTGGCGGCCTCCCAGGATCACTGGGGGGACTAGCTCCGGAGATGGTTCTATCTTCGGGTCCGGGACTCTGGGGTGATATACTCCCCGGAGCCCCCCACCTACTGCCACTCGTCCGCCCCCAAACCCCCGGTTTAGACCGCCAAGGAGTTAAAGCTCCTTTGCAAAATGGTGGGCGCCCAGGCCCGGAAGTCATCTTTTGGACAAACCTTGTTGAGGTCGGTGATGTCAACACACATCCTCCACTTGCCGTTTGACTTCTTCACAAGGACATGGTTTGCCAGCCACTCGGGGTGCAAGACCTCTCGAATGAACCCTGCCTCTTAGAGTCTGGCGATTTCCACCTTGATGGCCTTTTGGCGCTTAAGTGAAAGCTTCCTCAGCTTCTGCTTGATAGGGGGGCGGCCGGGCGTCACAGCGAGCTTATGCTCGATGACATCCCGGGTGACACCTCGCATGTCGACGGGCTTCCACGCAAAGACGTCGGAGTTTTTGTGTAGGAAGGCTGCGAGTTGCTTCACGTGCTCTTCGGAGAGGTCCGCCCTGATCTTGACGGTCCTGCCCCCATCATCCGGGGACAGCGGGACCTTCTGGAGGTCCCCCTCCTGGCGCGGCTTGGCGGGAGACATCCCGGAGGGGATGGCCGTGGTGTCGGGCACCGAGGAAGAGTTCTCTCCTCCCCCCCTGGTGGCCTTGATCACATTGACGCTCCTGATTGCTGCGGTGGCGCGCTCGTAAAGAGCGTGGGCCACGTCCTGGTCGCCTCGGGTGGTGATCACGCTGCGAGGCCCGGGGATCTTTACGCAGAGGTAGCTCTGGTGGATCGCGGCCCCCAGATGGTTGATAGTGGTCCTTCCCACGATGGTGTTGTATGAAGAGGGGAGGTCCACCATGTCAAACAGGACTAGCTCGGTCCGGTAGTTGTCCGGGGAGCCGAAGGACATGGGGAGATCAACCTTCCCTACTAGGTGGATGGTCTTCCCGGGGATGAAGCCTTGCAAGGGCCCGGCTGCGGGTTGCATCAGCTTTTCATCGACATGCATTCCCCTGAACACCTTCAGGTACAGGATATGGGAGGAACTCCCGTCATCGACGAGTATACGTGCCAGCTGGCAATTGTAGACGGTGGCGGAGATGATGAGTGCGTCGTCATGGGGGAAGCGAACCCCGCGCGCATCTTCTGCTGTAAAGGTGAGGGGGATATCCGACCACTTTGGTGGTCGAGACGTGTGTAGCACCCCCACAACTTTTACCTCCCGCGCATACTCCTTGCACTTGCGCTTGGAGTCTATCCCTGAGGTTTGGAAGGGGAGCTCTTCGGTTGAGCCCCCTTCTCGCACCTGTCCTTGTTGCTCCCCCGAGGGGGCAAGGAGGCGGGACTCCCTCCCCCCTGCCCGCACTAGTCGAGGAATGCGGCAAAGTGCTGAAGAAGCTGGTGGCATTCCCGGGTAGCGTGGGTATTGGACTTGTGGAAGGTGCACCACAAGCCAGTTGTGCCCTCCTTGCCTCCCATCGCGGGGCCTTCCCGGCCACGGGACAACTGTCCCCCCTGATGGCCCTTCGGCTTGAGGAAGGGGCAGTTGCCCTTGTGGCCATCGCGCGAGCCACCTCTGCCCTCAAGGACAAAGGTGTCCCGAGGCCGTGGCTCGCCGCGGTTGCCCCTCTTGGGACGCTTGAGGGGGTCCCTAGCCTCCCGATCAGCGGGAGCGGGGGCCCCCTAGATCTTCTTCCAGAGGTCATCCTCCTCCGCCCGAGTGTACTTCTCAAATACGGTGAATAGCTCGTCGGCGGAGGAGGGGCAAATCCGAGAGGGTCTCTGATGGATCTCCCCGGGGAGGATTCCACTCTTGCACACCTCGATAACTATGGAGTCAGGGACGTGAGCCACTTTTCTCTTAACCTGAGCAAAGTGCTTGAAGAAGCTTCGGATGGTCTCCCCCGTCCTCTGCCGGATGGTGTAGAGCTATGATGATTCCAGGGGACGCACGTAGTTCCCCTGGAAATTCGTGCAAAACTAGCGCTTGAGCAATGCGAAGGACTTGATGGAACCAGCCTTCAGGTTGTAAAACCATGAGCGAGCAATTCCGGTGAGGTAGAGGGGGAAGACGTTGCACTGTACTGTCTCATCCCCCCCAGCCGCCGAAATGGCCGTGGAGTACACCTGCACGAACTCATAAGGATCGGCCTCACCGTTGTAGTGCTCGATGTGTGGTGGGCGGTAGGGTTGCGGCCAGCGGATGCATCGGAGTTGGTGGCACAGCGATTGGTTGGCCCCCTCCACCTCCCGGGGGGAGTCCCGATCGTTGTCCCCTTTAACGGGGGACGTGCGTACGTTGTTGGAGTTGGGGAGGGGTCCAAGCGGTCCGCCAATGCGGCGATAGCGCCTCTTCTCCTCCGGGTTGGTTGAACTAACCTCCTGGACATCCGAGTACCCCTCGGAGGTAACGGTCGCTTCTTCTGTGGTCTCTCCTCGCGGTTAGGACAGGAGCGTGGCTCCCCGCGGCCGCGAGCCGGGGCGAGCTCCAATCGGTAGCGAGAGGGAGCCTCCCCGGATTTCGTGGTATGCATTCGCTCGACCTCCTCCCAGGTAAAGCGGACCTGATCCGCTGGGGGAGCCCTCGGGGGCGGCCCCGGGGGAGGAGGGAGCTCATGCACGACAATCGCTGGCCCGGAGGGTGCTGTCGGGGCATGGGCGGGACTTGCTGCCGGGCAGGCCCCCGGAGTGACTTCCGAAACCGACGAGGGAGGTCCCTCGTGGGGGAGATCCCGCTGTGGCGTGGAGGCCGTCCCGGGAGTAATGGGTCCCATTCGCCCGGGGCCTGCCTCTGGCGCGGCGGACATGACTGGCGGGGCGGGGCTAGCTCCCGATGCGAGGAAAGCTCCCGGTGCGGGATGTGCCCCCAGTCCCGGGAAGGTTCTCGACGCGAGATAACACCCCGGCGTCAAGAAAGCTCCGGCCACGGGGTAAGCCCCCGGAATCGGGGGGGGGGGCGGTGAGGGGAGTGCTTCCAGCGCAGGAAACACTTGGGATGACGGGCTTGCCGGGGGGACATAGCCCCCGGCGGGGTCATAGGTCCCGGTGACGGTTGAGCCTCCGGGAATCGGGGGGGCTACCGGGTGCCCCATAAACGGCGGCAAGGCCCCCATGAATGGGAACTGTGGCGGATAGACGGGGGCCGGTGGCCGTGCCAAGATGCGGAGCAGCTCCTCCATGGTGCGTTGGGCGCGGAGTTGGCCCTCAACAAGAGCTTTGACCAACGTGTCCCTGGGAACCGGGGGCACAGTCGGGGGGATGCTAGTCCCCGCCGAGGCGGCCGCAGTCACTGGGCAAAAGTAATCGGGAGGGTGAGAGGTGGTACCTTGGTGTGGCCGCATCTGGTCAAAAGTGTCGGGGCGACCGTGTCTCGAGGGGGTGGTGCCGGGTCACTGGGACTGGCATCACCGGGTATGGCGCAAGCCCTCGTTCTTGGGGGAGCCATGGCGATTCGTCACGAGTCCCCACGAATGGCATCAACTGTCGTGGTATTACGAATACCCCGACAGGTTCTACAGAGGTTCCTAGCGAATGAAAAGCGACGCGAGCCGACCGCATGACCGGTCCTCTCCCGTCGCGCCAACACAGAGAGTGACACAAGGGTTTATACAGGTTCGGGCCTCAGTGGAGACCCTAGTCCTATCGATGTGCTCCCAACAAGGGTTGGCTAAGGGAGCTCTCTCGTTGGGAGAGTGCTCCTAAGCACGCCTATTAGTATTTGTGTATTGATGATAATGAATTGTCCTCCGTCACAAGAGAAGGGTACAAGGGCATATATAGGCCCAAAAGATGCAAATTACAAGACTGCACCGGCTGCAGCCGTCGGATCGAGGGGCACTGACATCATTCTGCTGACCAGGGAGCCCGGATGCTTGACAAGTGTCCTCGCCGATTCCCGAGGGGCTCCTCACGTGATCCCTATGTGACCCTGTGCAGGAGGCCCCCACGGCCTTCGCCCGAGATGGGCCGCCGGGGGCCCCTGTCACCAGGCAAACGGTGGCGCCCAGGATGGGACGAGGTCACCGGGGGCCCCTGTCACTGGGCAAATGGCGGCGCCCGGGACGGGTCATCAGGGGCCCTGGTCCCCAGGGAAATGACGACGCCCGGGACGGGTCACTGGGGATCCCTGTCACCGGGAAAATGGTGGCACCCGGGATGGGTCATCGGGGGGCCTGGTCCCCGGGAAAATGGCGACACCCGGGATGGATCACCGGGGGCCCTGGTCCCCGGGCACATGGCGGCGCCCAGGATGGGTCACGGGGGCCCTGGTCCCCAGGAAAATGGTGGCATCCGGGATGGGTCACCGGGGGCCTGGTTCCCCGGGCAACCGGGGGCCCCTGTCACCGGGCAAATGGAGGCATCCGAGACGGGTCACCGGGGGCCCTGGTCCATGGGCAAATGGCGACACCCGGGACGGGTCATCGAGGGCCCCGATCCCCGGGCAAATGCCAACGCCCGGGATGGGTCACCGTGGGCCCTGTCACCAGGCAAATGGCGGCGCCCAGGATGTGATCATTGGGGGCCCTGTCACCGGGCAAATGGCGGCGCCCGGGACGCTTCTCACCAAGCCAATGCGGCCCCCGGGACGTGGTCCCCAGTGCCCTTCTCACCTGGCCCATGGCGGCGCCTGGGACATGGTTCCCAGGGCTTATCACCGGGACTGATCAGATGGAGATTTCCCCCGGCATAACTGCTCTGCTGGGTCTTCAACGATTTCCCCCGGCATACCTTCTCACCTGCCCTTCTGATCCTTCTGCTTCTGGCTCTGCTCTCTCACGCAAATAACGAAACAAAATAGCACATAAGCAATACAGAAATTACTTGCTATAGAAAATAATAGGTAAAGTATAAACATGTATGCGATGGAAATGATCTGGTCGAAGATACATGGGCTTGGCTCAGACGATTTGGCTTAGATGCATCAAATGTCTACAGGCTGACATTCGGTTCACGGCCTGACATTGGCTGAAAATGGCATAGAGCCAATCTAGAGTATTAAAAGATTAAAAAGAGTGCAAACTAGAGTATTAGGTGCCAAACACAGTAAGGCATCTAATTGACAAATTGGTTTTGACAAAAAAGTCCAGGAATTAAGGAAAATTGTAGCAAAGTCCTTGGCATAGGAAAATCGAGTGCCAGTGCACTACAGCGCACTAGGGCTTGCACGTCTGGACAAATCACGCATGCGCTGCTTGCCCAACTTTGTCAAATGTGTAGGTGAGATCAAGGTGAAGCTATTGGTGCAGTGAATTGGGCAGAGGTGGCTTAACGACGGTGAACGACGAAGTTCAAATCGTCGGCCGCCAGAAACAAACATGAGTTACGATGACAGAGAGTTGGGGTTGAGGATTCTTAAAATTGATTGAGGGGTTTTGCTCCTGGGACTTCACTGTTGGTGCTAGAGTGAGGAATCTAGCTAGCTGCAGAGGTGTTTGGAGGCTCGCCGGCATTGATGTCGGACTTGGAGACGACAGTGAGAAGTGAAACAGGTGATACACAGTAATGCTGGTCAAATGGCTTGGGTTACACCATCTAGGGGACACAGGGAAAGTGTTGGTTGGGTCAAAAGGGTGAAGACACGGCGAGGCGTGCAGGCGACATGAGGTGTTCATGGTGGCGCACGAAGAATCGGGAGACTCTTCGAATCGGGCTAATTTCAAAATGTGGCTGAACAGGCTTGCTTAGAATCTCCAGAGGATCGATTTGTTCCACTGGAAGGGGTTAAGAAGATGGCTGGGGAAAGTTTAATTTCAGGAACAGGGCATTTGGCCTTTTCGGCAATAACGGGTGATGAGGATCACCAGCGGCCAATTGGTTGCTACCACTAGTACAAAAATGCAGTCTATTAACCCCTATATTCTATCGGTTATTAGCGCTTTAGTAGAAAACCGATAGAAAATGTGCCTCGCGGCCAAAAAAGGCCAACGGGTGGATTTTTCCTATCGGTTTGTAAGAAAATTACCGATAGAAGAAGCAATATGATTTACTCTAGCGGTGATGAACATATTTGCCGTTAGAAGAGATGCATAAGTACTGACGGGAGAATGTTGTGTGCTGATAGGACTGGTCGACTTCTTCAACTAGACTTATTCTATCGGTAATTTATTAGTATACCGACAGAATATCTCAAAACTTCCTATCGGCAATATGTAGTGTGCCGATAGAACCATTCGCCTTCTACAAATATTTTTATTCTATCGGTAATGTATTCTTTTACCGTTAGAATATATCAAAAATTCCTTAGAACTGTTTGTCTTCAAATAGTTTTATTCTATCGGTAATGAATGTTTATACTGTTAGAATATAGAAAAAATATTTTAGAATTGTTCACCTTCTACAATTAGTATGATTCTATCGGCAATGTACGTATATACCGACAGAGTGTGGACAAAAATTCCTATCGGTAATTTGTATTGTGCCAATAGAGCCATTCGACTTCTACAGATGTTTTTGTTCTATCGGTAATTGATTTTTTACCGTTAGAATATATATAAAATGACTAACGGTATGCAGTGTTTGTACCGATAGAATTTATCTAGTACTATAAATACAAGGGTATGTCTCTTCATTCTCACAGTTCATCTGGGGCTCGTAGTCCTAACCCGTAAGCTCCATAGACGGCCGGCGCACCTCTATAGGCGACCGCTGCACCTCCGCACCTCCATCGACGCCCTCTAGACTTCTGCATCCCAAGCAAGGTACGTAAATCATTCTAATTCGATTATGGCAATTATTCTGCTTTTTTTGTATCCTTCATTTTGATGTGTCTTCTTTTCAATATGATTATGATCTTTGCAAGTCCTTGGATGATGCTCATGAGGGGCAACGTATTTCACGGTTCTTCATCGCAGTACGCTGCCTATGTTGGCTTGTTGGCGAAAGAAACGGTTAAGATCACCGTCGAGAGCTGGAAGGACGTGAAATGCGAGATCTTGGTTGGCTCGGTCGAGAAGATCCTTAAGCCCGGCGTGTTTCTCAAATCAGGACCTATAGAAAGCATCTTACATTTTTTTGCATGCACCAGCTTGTGGCCAGATGCTTACCTGCTTGGAGAAGAAGAATTGTTGTTATTTGCACAGCCATTCTACACCATCACTACACAGAACAACATCTTGGAAGGTCGGTTCTTTTTGTTAATAGAGTTGAGTTGAGTTGAGTTGATCGAGTTTGAGTCCGAGGAAATCACCAATACGTACAAATGTAAGTCGACGGCAGTTCCAGCTCCTCGGGCGTCTTCGAACTGAACTCCTATGGTTAAGTCCAATGTGGTTCAGACATTTGTTGTTTTGGATGAATGGATTTGTTATGTATCAGGTCTAACTTGTAGTCTCTAGTTGCATTGTCGCAACCTGCAAAGGTTCTCTTTTATGTAAAATGTACGGGCCACTGGGTCCTCGTCGTGATCTGTTGTTAATTTCAGACGTGGCTTTTCTAATATACATCGAATGTGTGAATTGTTGTATTTGTATATTGTTGTATATTTGTGTATCATGTATTGCTAATTGGGACATGAACTTGAATGTGTAGGGAGTATTTGTGTATTTAATTGTATTGGTTGGTAGGTGTGTATTTGTACTGCTGTTTCAGACATGTACCTGAATTTGTATTGGTGAACTGGCATGTGTATGTTTGTACCTGAATTTGTGAACTGGCATGTGTAATTTCTTTGGCAAGATGAAGTCCCGAGTACCTAAGAAAAGTATTTTTGTGTCTCCAAGTTAATCCACAAATTAGCATTTCTTGAAATATTACTTTATCTTGTAGTTAAGATCTGTTTGATGTTACATTGGTATGATTCCTTGGATGTGAGAACTGGTGTCATGTGCGTTACAAGTACCTCCTATAACGGTAAATACACATATTTACCGATAGAAAACACATATATTTGCTCAGTCATGCATCATCTAACGGTAAATACACAAATCTACCGATAGAAAAACTCATGTTCGTGTGTCATGCATCATCTAACGGTTAATACACATATTTACCGATAAAACAAAAACTGTGCTTGTTCAGTAATGTACATTCTCTAACAGTATATGTGTGTTTTTACCGATAGAATATGTGAGAGGCAAATTACCTTAGTTAGTCTAACGGTTATTTCATGTATTTACCGTTAGAAAAAGATCCATTATAAGGAAAACCCCACTCGACCATTGCTGAGCTGCTCTGTAATTTGTTCTGTTGCACTCTCTGTCCCTCTGTTTGTGATGAAAGTTCCACGCTCGCAGCTACACTGCTAGGGTGATCAGCGCAAGCTGGAGGGAAGTTGATTGCGCCCCTCTCTTTAAGGTATGATTAATTGTCGACAGTTATCTCTCTCTCCCTCTAGATCTCCCTCCCTCTCTACTTGCAAGCTAGCTGTATTGTGTAGTTCCAATTAAGTTTGTAGCTGTAAGCTTGGGAGCTAGGTAGCTGGAAATGCGTCATGTTTAAGGAGCTAACTAGCTTGTATTGTGTAGTTAGCTAGGTTAATTAGTGTTAATTTCGTCAGGCTAGGGTTCAACACATCTGTTGTAAGAGGCTGTACATGTACATATACATAACTTAATCGGGCAGGTTTCATGCATGCATGGCTGACTCGTTAAATTTTGTTAATTGTAGATAGACAGGAAATATTGGATGTATGGAATAAAACATACTACTTTTGAATATTTGGATGGTGTGAATGAGTTTATTAAATTTGCTGAGCAACAAAAGGAGAGGAAGGGAGAGAAAAATATGCTCTGTCCTTGTACAGATTGTATGAACTTGAAGAGGTTTAGCAACTCTGATCAAATTAAGAGTCATTTGATTCGTCGTGGTTTTAACGCGTGATACACCCGTTGGATATGGCATGGCGAAGATCTTGAGGAAACAAACACCACTACTACCAATCAGCAGGACTCGGATGTGGATTGCAATAATATCGATGATCATCCCAATTGTGATAATGTTCATTCCGATGTGCACGTAGATGATGATGATGATGACAATCTAGATGAGATGTTACGTGATGTAGAGGAAGATTACAACGAAAACGACTTCTGTGAATTTGAGAAACTGATTGCTGACTCTAAGAAGCCTCTGTTCCCTGGATGTGCAACATTTACAAAACTGTCTTCTGTGCTAAGATTATATAACTTGAAGGCAGGCAACGGTTGGAGTGATAAGAGTTTCACGGCACTATTAGATCTTCTAGCGGACATGCTTCCAGAGGGAAATGAGTTGCCAAGATCTACTTACCAAGCCAAAAAACTGTTGTGTCCGTTGGGAATGGAAATCGAAAGAATACACGCATGACCAAATGATTGTGTTGTACCGTAACGAGTACTCCAGTTTGCATGTTTGTCCAAGATGCGGCGCATCGAGGTATACGCGTAGGGACCGGATTGACAGTGAACGTCACGAGGTAAAGAAAGGACCTCCGGCGAAAACAGTGTGGTACTTGCCTGTGATACCTAGATTGAAGCGGCTGTTTGCAAATCTGAAAGTCGCGAAGCACTTGCGTTGGCATGCTGAAGCCCGGAAACAAGACGGAAAACTGAGACACCCAGCTGATTCTATTCAATGGAGAAACATCAACAGAACATTTGCTGAGTTCGGCGGCGAACTTAGGAATATAAGGTTCGAGCTGAGAACAGATGGTATGAACCCACATGGTAATATGAGCAGTCGGCATAGCACTTGGCCGGTTCTTTTATGCATCTACAATCTTCCTCCTTGGTTATGCATGAAGCACAAGTACATCATGATGGCGTTACTAATCTCAGGACCCAGACAACCCGGAAATGATATTAACGTGTTTCTAGCGCCTTTAATCGAGGACTTACAGAAATTGTGGAGCGAGGGGGTGCAGGTGTGGGATGCATACAAGAAAGAGAATTTCATCTTGCGGGCCCTGATATTTTCCACCATAAATGATTTTCCAGCCTACGGCAATTTGTCGGGGTATAGTACGAAAGGAGCCAAGGCTTGCCCTATTTGCCTAGATGAAACTGAGAGCATGTGGATGCGAAACTGCCGGAAACCAGTGTACATGGGTCACCACAGGTTTCTTCCGGTGCATCACACGTACCGTAAGAAGAGGAAATCATTTAACGGGAAGCCTGAGAAGGGATCAGCTCCAGTGTTTCTGACCGTTAAGGAGATTTACTCGCGCGTGAAGGACATCAAAGCTGAGTTCGATAAGCATTCTAAACCTCGAGAAAAAAATGTTTGGAAGAAGAGATCGATTCTCTGGGATCTACCGTACTGGGAGCACTTACAAGTTCGACATTGCATTGACGTCATGCATGTAGAGAAAAATGTCTGTGACAGTTTGATTGGTTTGTTGTTGAACATTCCAGGAAAGACAAAGGATGGTGTGAAAGCTCGTCGTGACATGGTGGAAATGGGGATAAGGTCTGAGCTTGCACCTTTAGAGAATGGAAAGCGTACATACCTCCCTCCGGCCTGCTATACGTTGTCCAAGAGCGAAAAAACAGAACTCTGTCGGTGCCTGCACGGTGTTAAAGTTCCATGTGGGTACTCCGCGAACTTGAAAAAACTTGTGTTCATGAAGGACCTAAGACTAGTTGGCACGAAGTCCCACGACTGTCATGTCCTGATGTCACAAATGCTTCCCATTGCTATCAGAGGCATTCTCCCAGTTAAAGTTAGAGAGACAATCACAAACCTATGTTATTTCTTCAACGCAATATCTTGCAAGGTAAGTACGTGCACTCGTACTATAAGTTCATTACCTCCATCTGTGGAGCTTAATTAGAAGATTTTTCTGATATGAATATTTGGCGCAACTGTGTCCTCGTAGGTAATTGATCCGGATGGATTGGACGCTTTGCAACGCGACGTGGTTACAACTCTTTGTCAGCTCAAGATGTATTTCCCTCCATCCTTTTTTGATGTTATGGTCCATCTGATTGTTCACCTTATCAGAGAAATTAAGTTTTGTGGACCCGTGTGCCTGCACTACATGTATCCATTTGAGAGATTTATGGGTGTATTGAAGGGATACGTAAGGACTCGTCGTCGACCCGAGGGGAGTATCATGGAAGGTTATGCCGCCGAGGAGGTGATTGAATTTTGCACAGATTATATGGCCGGGGTTGACCCAATTGGCGTTCCTAGGTCCTGACACGAGGGTAGGCTTCAGGGAATCGGAACGATTGGATTCAAAGCTATCGTCCCCGCTCGTGATGTGTACGCAAAATCACATATTTGGGTCTTACAACACATGACGGAGGTTGAGCCATACATACACGAGCACAAGGTAATGTTACGGTCACAGAATCCTTCGAAGTCAGACGTTTGGGTCAGCAGAGAACATAACAGGAAATTTGCTGAGTGGATCCAAGAAAGAGTCACGCGAGCTGCCGAGGGCTCCGCAAGTGAAACTGTGACATGGTTGGCTAGAGGCCCAAGATTCACTGTAGGGACTTGGCAGGGGTACGACATCAATGGGTATTCATTTTACACAAGAGCTCAAGACGCCAAGAGTAGCACGCAATGTAGCGGAGTGACACTGTTTGCTATTTCCGAGGATGCCAGGTCAGTAAGGGCGCTGAACTCATATTACGGTGCTATTGACGAAATATGGGAGCCCGATTACGGATTACTTAAGATTCCCCTGTTTCGATGCGAATGGGTCGAAATCCCTCGAGGTGTTCAAGTTGGCAGTTACGGGTTTACTCTCGTCGATCTTGGTAGAGTTGGACACCAAGACGATCCATTCATACTTGCAAAGCAAGCCACACAGGTATTCTACATCGTTGACCCGGCCAATCCAAACTTGCATGTTGTCCTCCACAGCAAGAGACGTATTGTTGGGGTCGAAGATGTTGTCAACGAAGAGGAGTATAACCAATTCGATGAAATACCGCCATTTTTAGAGGACATTCAATCTATCCGTACTGAAGATATCGACGAAACAACGTATCTACGAGATGACCACGAAGAAGGACTATGGGTTGAGAACCATTGATGATTAATTTCTATTTCAGGGATAAATGCCAAGCAAACAGCCCACAAGTTCTGCAGCAAGGTGAGGAACTTATCATTAATACATCAGGCAGTACATTTTTCTTTAGAACTTAATGATAAGCTAGTTCACAACATTAATATATCTCAATTTTACACCACAGCATGAGTTCTAACATGTACAGCACCTTTATCCTGTAAATACTTAATTCTTCCCTTCAAATAGCACTTGCAAAAATATCATCGCAGCCTCTTGCTTCTTCAAATTAAGCTCTCCAAAAATCAATTTTTCTGACGGTATTTTATTATTTCTACCGATACAAAAGGACATCCGCTACTTTAATGTGTCTCAGGCACTTCGAAAGTTTCGCTGCGAAAGGTGTACTTATTCTATCGGTATTATTATATTGTACCGTTAGAATAAATTCGTTAGTCTCATGGTATTTGTTGTCTGACGGTTTTTTTCTGTTTGTACCGATAGAAAAATACTCTGGCGCTTTGAATTCTCAACCGTGTCACCATGCGTCGCCTTGGAAATTCTATAAGTACCTCACCATGCGTCGCGGTATTTTTTTGTTTTTCTAATCCTCGAATGCTTCGACTCCTCATCTTCTCTTTCACAATGGCAACCTCCATGGGATCGTCAGCCACGCCCTCCCCGGTAAGAACTCTAAATCTCCTGGGTTTACCCCTGTATTGTTAATCCATGTTCACTACATTCTTGACCTGTTGCTTTGCACAGGGAATGGGAGCCGTGGAAGACACTGGCAAAGTGAAGGCCGAACTGAGGGCCCTCCAGGAGGAGCACAAGCTCCTTACGGACAAGCACACTCAGCTACGGCTTGACCTTGACGATCTCTTCCAGCGTATTCAGCGCATGAAGACGGATGGTGACAATGCTAGGGCGAGGACGAGGCGGCTAGGGCGAGGACGAGGCGGATATGACCATCGCTGGCTGCGGTTTGACTATGAAGGATACCATAGCGAAGCTGAGGGAGGTCGCAGGCCTTCTCGACGCGGTAGTAGTTGATCCTAGGGACAACTTGTCGCTAGAGGAGTCCTGTGTCCTGCTTGCAAGTCAAACTGACTCTATTCTACATGCAGCCAGGGCTAAGACCACCCCTTGACCTAGCATTTTGGGTTTTAATTTTTTTTTAAGTGATAAAACAATAATGAATGGACAATTTCTTTTGATGTCAATTTTCCAATTTTCCGGCTATCTTCCCACTTTCTTTATCATTCTGCAGCTTTCAAGCACGGTCTGTTTGATGTTAAATTGTGTTTACCTTTTCATTTTCTGACGGTATTTTGTTGTTTTTACCGATAGAAAAATGGAACACAATACTATAATCTCGTAAACTTAATTAAAAAATTTTTCTGGGGAAAATTAGTCTCACGGGAATTTATTGTTTATACTGATAGAAAAAAGGAATCCACTAATTCAAATATTTTTCCGGGAAATTTACTTTTTCTATCGGTATTATTTTGTTGTACCGATAGAAACGGACATAATTCTATCGGTATTATTTTTGGTGTACCGATAGAAAATGTCATACACTACTTTATTACTCGTACACGGCCCTTGAGTTTCCCTCCAGTCGAACAGTTCCAACCTAGAGCACTGCGTCTCTTCGAGAGCGAAGAAAACCACAACCTCCGCCGTGACCACTCACTTCCTCTCTCCCACACGACGATCGCCGGCTGGACAATGGTTCGCCACTGCCACCGGTTCTTATTTTCGTCCTTCGCCGGCCGCCGCTGCGTTCTACACCCCCTCTCCATCACCAGCACTGATCGCCGTAAATACCCTAATTCGTCGTTCTATTTCCAGCATCTTCCTTATTTGATCCTAGTGTTTTGTACGTACTAATTTTTCGAGTTTTGCAATTACACTAGGGTTCCCTATTGTGTTGGATTATGTACATTCTGCGGGCAATGTTGATTTAAATTAGGGTTGACATAATATGTTCCAGTGCTGTAATGAACCTATTTTGAGATTTTAACTTATCTATACTGCTGTATGTGTGATCAATTGTATGCAACTGCCATGTAATGCACATTATATGTTGGAGTTGTTCGTACACATATTCTATCGGTATCTCCTGTATTTGCCGATAGAAACAATTTGTCTGCTCTATCGGCAGCTCTTGTGTTTACCGATAGAAAATATTTCTGAACAACGTACTATTAAAACTTTGGATCTGGAAGGACATGAGGCATGCAATGTACGTACTAGTTTGGTTGGGAATTTTTACTCTCTTGGTATGAATATATGGCAATGTGGATGGGTCTTCGATGTATATGTTTCAAATGCATATCTAGCTCTTGGTTATCTTTTGCATTACCTGTATGTCATATATGACTTTTCCCAAACTAATAGATGTGATGAAGTCCTGATGACTTGCATACAGGTAATGTAAAAGATAACCAAGAGAGGGTGCTATAGACCATATTATTCCTTTTTTGGTTGTGACCTACTTTCTGTGCTACTTCAATATCTTTATATTCCATTAGCATTAGGTTTGTCAGATTATGCACAGTGGCACTTAGATGCTTGTGTGCATATTTACGTGTGAAATAATAATGCTGGCCCATGAATATTAGTATAGAAAATCATTGAGAATGTTATGTGATGACAGTGAGTAGTGGCTTATCAACAAAATTTATTCATGTATTTCTGAACAGTTCAAGAAGTAATTTATTCATGTATTTCTTTTAGTATTATTTTGTTCGGACATCCCTTTTGTAGCCCTAATTAGATTCCAGTCCTGGGCTGAGTTATGGAACTCCAAGAAGAATTAATTGTCATATGTTGCCTGCTTCCTATATGAAAATGTGTAGACGAAAACGCTGAGAAATAGAATCTTATCTTGTATTAATTGCATGGTAGCTTTTGTGTTTACCGATGGAAAAAATATTTAAAATAGGTCCTTTTTCTTTGTAAAATGATTTGGTTTGTGTTTCCATTAAATTTTTGATGGTTTATTGATGGTTTTGTAGGGAAAGACATGTCGTCGTCTTCATCGGATGGTACCAGTGGTTCGACCAAGGCCAACCCCAACGTAACTGAAGATGCAGCTGTTACATCCCGGCGCAAGAGGGTGGGACGAGACGCGACGACGTTGGGCCGTTTGGCCAAACGCACGGATCTTTCTTGTGAGTTCAACCAATTTGGGAGGCCGGTTGGAAAGAATGCTGGGAAGTACGCGGCCTACGTTGGGCTGTTGGCGAAAGAAAGGGTGAAGATCACCGTGCAGAGCTGGAAGGACGTGACGGCGGACGAGAGGGATAGGTTGTGGGCGGAAGTGAAGGTTAAATTAACTGAAATCGCTGAACTCTTTCGTAATCACGTTCTCTTGGCTTATAATAAAGTTTAACTAACTCGTGATTAATTGTATGCATTTTTTGAAAACAGTCTAAGTGGAACATCCCCGACGATACACCTAGGACGGCCTGCTTGAAGGACATGAACGGAACATGGAAAACCTTTAAGAGCTGGCTCGTCAGTAACTTCCTCGCTGCGGGGAAATCTCCTTGCGAGAAGTACCCCTTCATATCGGAGGAGGTATGGGAGGAATTCACCAAGCAGAAGGGGACTGAGGAGTTCAAGGCCCTTAGCGAGAAGAATAGGGCGATCCAGAAGAGGAACGACCACCCGCATCGCCTCGGATCCCGGGGCTATGCGGGGAAGGAGGAGCAGTGGAAGAAGGAAGACGAGCAAAATCCTATCATCGACACCCCTGAGTTGCCGCTCTCCGAGATCCGGGATGAGAGGTGCAAGCGATGGTGGAGGGGGAGGGGGTCCGTGTCATCCACCGGGTCTGTGCAGTTCGCAACCCCTGGGGACGACAACGTTGTGAGGCGAATGGTAAGTTGGCTAACCTCGTAAACTATGTGCGCACAAGTGTATATAAGGCAATTTGTCTCACAAGGTACCTTTAAATGTAACAGATCTCTTTTGAGAAGGAGGCAGTGGAGGGATTCTTTACCCCACAGAGGGAGAACGACATCCTCACCCGGGCTCTAGGAAATAAGGAGCATCCCGGGCGGACACGGGCCGTGGGAGCCATTGTGTCGTGGAAGGCCGGTTTCGCAGATCCGGCTCCACCGAGGAAGAAGGCCCGCTCTTGGAAGGAAAAGGAAGCGGAGCTCTCCGATAAGATACGGGCTGAGGTACGGGCGGAGATACGGTCTAAGGTGCAGTCTGAGGTCGCACAAATGAGGGAAGAGTTTGCACGGTTGAGAGATGCATTGCTGAGCAAGAGTGCAGATGCGGAACCCCAGGGCGACGGTACCCCGCGGGGTCAGATAAGCAGTTGCGCTTCGAAGGTCCTCGCGGATCCAGTGGATCTACTTGAGGTACTGCAAGCCTTCATCTGTGCACTTAAGTTGATGCCACTCCCATTCTGTTAGAGTTGTTTCGCTAACCTGTTTTAATATTTACAAATTTGCAGAAGCCGGAGGGTTGCATCCTACTGAATCACCTAGGCGACAGGCAGGAAGTGGTTGGACACGGCTTCGTATATCCGTCTGGGCCGGATGTCCGGGTCCCTTGCTTACCTCTGCGGTTGGGGTTTGCAAAGGTACAGGTGGACATGGCCATGCCAGGCTACAACGATTCTCCGTTGGCAGTCCCAATAGAGGAACTGCAGACACTTGCTGAGGCAGTGGGCTCCTACGTACAGTGGCCCAAGAAGTGTCTTCTAATACAACCGGTAAATCCTACACATTTTAGATTACATCCTACTCAGTACACTCAACTTGCATAATCTAACATACGTGCTCATTAATTGAAGTGGCCTACCGTTGGGCTACCAGGGGACTGCGCCGCCAGCTCGGGGCATGAGGCCCGATCTCATGCGACCCTGGACACATCAAAGACGGCCTCGACCCCACCCAGCGCATCCACGCCTTCACCTCGGAAGAAAGCTGCCATCACCTCGCCCTTGCCTTCGAAGGTACGCGCTCAGTCCCCAGCAAAAGGCAAGGGCAAAGGCAAGGGAAAAGGGCGACAGGGACAGCCGGAGAGGTTCAGGAACGGGTTCCCACTCATGTCGGAGGCAGCTTTGCGCAAATTGGATCGATCAACCAGAGACCTCCACGAGTGGTACCTACACCGAGCTCGGCGCAATCTGAACTTCTTAGTTCCCTACAGGCCTGGGCAGTTCCACCGTGAGCCCGGGAGTATATCCGTGGCACACGAGGATCTGTTCGACTTCTACAACTGGCGGGAGCTCGATATGTCCATCATACGGACTGGAGTCCTGTGAGTTTGCTGATGCTATGTATTGCTGTTTTCTAACTCTGTTTGCTAACTCTGCATTGTTGTAGTTCATTTGAAATGTAGTAACTTTCTGTGCAATACTAATGTCGTCCTTTGCATGCAGGTGCATGTACAGGCTAGCATCGGAGGCTGCGTGTGACAAGGTGGGTTTCCTTGACCCAGAGAAAATAAGCCTCACGATGCTAGAGCACGACGCCGCGCACGCTGAGCAGTACATATCCAAGGCGCTGATGGCGCAGCAGGACAGGGAGTTCATTCTGGTGCCGTACCACCAAAGGTTAGTGCATTTCGTACTAATTTAACTCGATCTTGTATGTTACACCTGAGATATACTTTGAGCTAGCGGTCCTTTTTTACGTACAATGCAGGGGCCACTGGATCCTCATCGTGATCTGTCCGCCGAGGAACGAGTTGTACTACCTCCATTCGATGCGTGATAGATTATCGATCGAATATGTGGTCAAGGGGAATATGGAGGCGTAAGTAACTTATATGTTTGATTTAAATTTTCACCTCACTAGCTAATGATAATACATTAACTGGCAATACTAACTGAAATGCAGGGCTTTTGATAAATATGTGTCCGCTGGAGGGAGGCATGCCGCACCGCAGGGCTCCCTACTAGCTTGGAAAGAATATGAGGTACTCACGAGATTTTTTGTTTATGCTTAATTAGTTTATGGAAACAATAACTAACATGTCTTCGCATATGCAATTATCTCAGTGCCATCAACAGCCGCAATCGTGGGAATGCGGGTTTTATGTGTTGCGCTACATGTACGACCTAGTGCAGACAAACTTTGCCCAATTCCCCCAGGTAAGCATCGATAGCTAACTCAAATTTGAAAATTGGGTGTCACATTCTAAATTAGGAAGTTAGTTACTAAGTATTCACACATGCTTGCAGATCGCCATGTCGAAAGACTCATACGAAAATGCAAAGATTAGAGATCTTCGACAAATCTGGGCTCAATATGTCATGGAGGAAGTTGCGCCCAACTATCCGCCATGATAATTTTCTCTTTTTTGTGTACTCTATCTGTGCATAGACTGTTTATATACATGTGAATAAATATATATGTCAATAAATGTCCACATTGGATTGCAATTTGTATTTGTCCATATATATGTGAATAAATGTGAATAACTGTCTAATGTGTCAATCTATTTTGTGAATTTACCCTTCTTTGCATCTGTACTGTATTGTGTATCCAATCTATAATGTATTGCATCTGTACTGTATATGTAAATGTAAATAACGTACTGTATATGTGAATGTTCTATCGGTAAACTCATCCACAACCGAGAGACTACTGTAGTTTTTTCTATCGGTAAACTAGAAATTAACCATCAGAATAGTGTGCCTTTTCCTGCCTGTGAACTCATCCACAACCGAGAGACTACTGTAGTTTTTTCTATCGGTAAACTTGAAATTAACCGTTAGAAGAGTATGATTTTTCCTGCCGGTGAACTCATACACAACTGAGAGAGTACTAAGATTTTTTCTATCGGTTATCTCATTTCCAACCAAGAGAGTACTAAGCTTTTTTCTGTTGGTAAACTTGTAATTAACCGTTAGAATAGTGGTATTTTTCCCACCGCTACACGTTAGACTACGACGGGATTTCTATCGGTACACTCATAAGGTGCCGATAGAATAGTAAGCCTTTTGCTGTCGGTAATCTTGTAATTAACCGTTAGAATAGTGGTACTTTTCCCACTGCTAAACATCAGACTACGACGGGTTTTCTATCGGTACATTCCTAATATGCCGATAGAATTGTGAAGTTCTTCTGTCGGTTATTTACTGATAGAAAATGTTCTGTCTTGTTCTATCGTGTCTATCTCTATCGGTACAAAAACGGATAGTAGAAGGGTGTTTTTTACCGATAGAAGAAAGCTTTTATGTACTAGTGTACGACACAGAGAGATGGGCACAGGGAGCTTACTGGTGTGATCAAAGTGGAGCTTGGTACTGAGAATTTCTCTGGCGATGATTGCCTCAAAGGCGGCTCGCGGGGGATGAAGAAGAAAACAGTTAAAACTGGGACTTAGCTGATTTCTGGTGGCATGAAGATAGTTCTGGATGAGAGGGGATCTAAATAGGTGGAGGACGGGGATTACAAAGGGGAACAGCAACGAAATTTGCGCCGGGGATGGGACTAGCCGGGCACAGGAGAAACAGCGGCGAACGGCGATGCGACGGCCTGCAGGCGGCTATCCAGTTATTGCCAGCGACTGTTGGGGACTTAGGAACTTGGTCTAGGATGGTGCAGGGGCGGAGGCGACGAAGTTGCTCCGGCGATGACACGTATGCACATGCAACTTAAATCCTTCCTCAGGCGCGCGCACTGAAGCTATTGCTGCTGGTGGTCGAAGGGGCTGCCACAGCGACGGTTTGGCACAGACACGAGTGCACATGCAAGCACGAGCGACCACGAGCATAGGCAACGTCACATCTTGGCTGGTGGCAAGGAAACACGGCGAACGTGCTGGTCGAAATGGGTGCTGGAGCTCTACTCGAAATAGTAGCCAGGGCTCTAGTCGAAAAGGGCTGGAAAAAGAGAAAAGGGCTGATTTGCAAATTCAAAAACTTGGTTTTAGGACCAAATTGTAAATTTGGAGAATTAATAGGGTTCAGCTGAAAATAATTTCACCAGGGTGGCTTACTAAACTTAACAAATAGTTTAGCAATGACAAATAGCAGAATTTAGAGTTTTGAACAAGTTCTGAGTTGACACGAAAATAGGGTAATTAGGGTTTGGAATTTGGCGAGGCTGAAAACAGGGACTTAGGATGACATTTTGGAATTCTCACAGAAGGAAAATTTGCTCAGAATAGTGAATGAGAGATATCCCCTAAATCAGATCAAGATTTGGAGTTGATCTATGGCTTTTAGCCTTTCCGGGCTTCTGGAAAATCTGAAAAGGACTAATTTGCGATACTTTTGGGCTGATTTGTGAAAAAGGACTGAACGATGGAGTTCTGCAGTCAACTTTTTGGGTTAAGGTATTTACATACCATGGGTTATAATCCTGAGATAACAGACTTAGATTGGGCAAGATTTGGGGAAAAACAGGGATGTTACAACCTACCCTCCTTAAGAATAATCTCGTCCTCGAGATTCTGGCTGATCCGAGAACAGTAAGGGAAATCTTGATGCAATTGTTCTTCACTCTCCCATGTCGATTCTTCTTCTGAGTGATTATTCCATTGAACTCTACAGAAACGAATGGTTCTTGATTTTAATCTTCGCTCACTGACTTCCAATATCTTGATGGGATATTCTTGGTACGATAAGTCTGGCTGAACTTCAGTTTCAGTAGGAGATATCTGCTCCATTGGCTTCTTTAGGCATTTCCTCAATTGAGATACATGAAAGACATTGTGAACTCCTGCTAGTTCAAATGGTAGTTCCAACTTATATGCTACCTCTCCTTGTCTTTCTAGAATCTTGTATGGTCCGATGTATCTTGGACTTAGCTTTCCTTGCATCTGGAATCGACGGACTCCTTTATAGGGTGTTACTTTGAGGTATACATAATCTCCTTTCTCGAAAGATAATTCCCTTCTCCTATTATCAGCGTAGCTCTTCTGTCGAGACTGAGCTGTCTTCAATCTTTCTTGTATGATCTTTACATGGGCAGTAGCCTCTTCTACTAGCTGTGGGCCTAAAAATTGTTTTTGACCCACTTCGGTCCAATATAGTGGTTTGTGGCATTTCCTCCCATAAAGTGCTTCATAGGGTGCCATTTGTAAACTTGCTTGGTAACTGTTATTGTAAGTGAATTCTGCATATGGTAGGAATAGTTCCCAAGAATTTCCATATTCTAAGGTACACGCTCTTAACATGTCTTCCAGAATTTGATTTACCCTTTCAGTCTGGCCTCCAGTTTGAGGGTGGTATGCGGTACTGAACTTAATCTTGTACCCAAAGTTTCTTGTAATTCTTCCCAGAATTTTGATACAAAATGGGCTCCTCTGTCTGAGGTATAGCTCTGCTAGCTGTTTGGTTGAGTATTGGGTCTTCACTGGTAGAAAGTGAGCTACCTTCATCAGTCTATCCACTATGACCCATATGGAATCATAACTTTTCTGAGTTCTTGGCAATCCAGTTATGAAATCCATTCCAATCTCATCCCATTTCCATTCAGGGGTTGGTAAAGGTTGCAATGGTCCTACAGGCTTCTGATGCTCTGCTTTTACTCTTTGACAAGTGTCACAAGATGCTACAAATTCAGCAATTTCTTTCTTCATTCCATTCCACCAAAACTGGTTTTTCAGATCTTGGTACATCTTTGTATTGCCTAGGTGGATAGAGTAAGGGGTATGATGAGCTTCATGTAATATTGCATCTTTGATCTCTTTGTTGTCTGGAACACAGATTCGGTTATGAAGCCACAAAATTCCTTGTTCATCCTCACTGAAATTAATTACACTTCTATGCTTCATGTCTTCCTTCAACATTTGAATATTTGGGTCCATTACTAGGGCTTTCTGAATTCGATCCTTCAGTTCGCATTCCACTGTTAAAGCTGCAATGGTTCCTTGTTCATCAAATTCCAAATGTAGTTTCTCAAAATCTCTAAGTAATTGAGGTGGTAATCCTAGATTCTTCACCTGATTGCAGTAGGATTTTCTGCTCAAGGCATCTGCTACTACATTTGCTTTGCCGGGGTGGTAGTGTATTTGAAGGTCATAATCTTTGATGAGCTCTAACCACCTTCGTTGCCTCATATTCAAGTCTTGCTGTGTGAAGATGTACTTCAAGCTTTTGTGGTCAGTGTAGATTTCACATCTGTTTCCTAGTAGATAGTGCCACCCAATTTTCAATGCATGTACGACAGCGGCTAATTCCAAGTCATGAGTTGGGTAATTCTCTTCATGAGGTCACAACTGTCTTGAAGCGTATGCCACGACTCTCCTTTCTTGCATCAGAACACAACCTAATCCTTGCTTTGATGCATCACAATAAACTTCGAAGCTTTTCTTGTTGTTAGGCAATATAAGAACAGGTGTGGTTGTTAGTACTTTCTTCAGTTCTTCAAAACTCTTCTCACACTTCTCAGTCCAGTCAAAAGTGACGTTCTTCTTTAGGAGTTGGGTGAGTGGTATGGTGATCATAGAAAATCCTTCAACAAATCGTCTATAGTAGCCAGCTAACCCTAAGAAGCTTCTTACTTCTGTCACTGATTTTGGTTGTTTCCATTCCATGATAGCTTGAATTTTCTATGGGTCCATGAATATTCCTTCACCAGAAATGATATGGCCTAAAAAGGAAATTTCTTTCAACCAAAAGGCACACTTATCAAACTTGGTATACAATTGGTGATCTGCCAGTTTCTTTAGCACTAATCTGAGATGCTGAACTTGTTCTCCTTCCGTCTTAGAGAAAATAAGGATATCATCCACAAATACAGTAATGAACTTGTCTAGAAATTCCATGAGGACTTTGTTCATTAAGTTCATGAATACTGCTGGTGCATTTGTCAATCCAAATGGCATTACTGTAAACTCATGCAATCCATATCTCATTATGAATGCAGTCTTCGGGATATCTTCCTTTCAAATTTTCAGCTGATGATAACCAGATCTCAAGTCAATCCTCGAAAATATCTTTGCTCCTCTGAGTTGATCAAAGAGATCATCGATTCTTGGTAGAGGGTATTTGTTTTTTATTGTCATGTCATTCAACTTCCGGTAGTCGATACAAAGTCGCAGACTGCCATCTTTCTTTTTGGAGAAGAGTACTGGGGCTCCCTAAGGTGACGAGCTTGTTCTGATAAATCCTTTTTCTTCCAACCCTTCCACTTGCTTTCTCAGCTCTTCTTGTTCTTGGCTCGTCATACGTGCAAGTTTTCTTGCATATGGAGCTGATCCAGGTTTCAATTCAATGGTAAACTCTCTATCCCGGTCTGGTGCCATTCCTGTGAGTTCTTCAGGAAAAACTTCCGGGTATTCGTTGACTACTAGAACCTTCTCGAATTTGATCTCCTCCATGCTGTTCAGGCTATTCATGTGGTCACTTATTGAAGATCTCTTTGAGTAGAATGTGACTTGTTCTCCTTCGGTGTTGGTTAGAGTGATGGTCTTCTTCTCGCAGTCCATCTGACCTTTGTGCTTTGCTAGCCAATCCATTCCAAGGATGACGTCTAGCCCTTGAAGATTCAAAACTAGCAGATTCGCTAGGAATTCTAAGTTGCCGATACAAAAGGCAATATTTCTACAGATGGATTCGACTGGCATTCTCGCTCGAGGAGATTGAATTAGAATAAGACACTCTAATGCAGACACAGGCAATTCATTTCTCAGTGCAAAAGACTTTGACACAAAAGAGTGAGTAGCACCAAGGTCAAACAAAGTAACATAAAGCTTAGAGTGAATCAGAATTCTACCAATCACAATGTCGGAGGCTTCTCCAGCTTCGACGGCAGATGCATAGTTGAGATGGCCACGACCTGTAGTAGGCATTCCTCTTCCTCTATTGTTCTAAACTCTTCCTCCTCTGCATGTCGGAACACTTCTACCAAAGTTTTGGACTTGAGCGAGAGATCTTGCTGCTTCAGCTGTGGAAACGCTGAACGGTAAATGCTGGAGCGGACAAGTTTCTTTGTGATGTCCTTTCCTCCCACAATGGAAACATTCCACATTCTTCAGAGTACAGTCCTTGAAAAGGTGATTTCCTTTGCATCCAGTGCATTGCAGTGTTGAAGTTGGTGTTGGCCTCAGGGGTCTCTGAGGTGGTCTGAAAACTGGTCTGAAATTCGGCATTGGTCTTCCTCGACTTGTGTTCCCTTGATAAGAACTGGGCAAGGCTTTTCTTTTCCTATCCTCTTCAATTATCCCTCTCTTCTCTTCCATCTTTTGAGCAATCGGTTGATCAGGACATGAAAATATGTGAATTCATGTGACGACAGCTAGTATTGCAGAGAGTTTTGCAAGCCTTCACAGAATTTGTCTATCTTTCTTTTTTCAGTTGCTATGTCCTCTGGGCATATCTTGCTAATTGGATAAACTCATGCAGGTATTGTTTGACTGATTTGTTTCCTTGCTTTAGGTTTATGAACTCTCGGAGTTTTGCTTGAACAACGACTTTTGGAACGTGATACTTGCAGAATTGCTCCTTGAATTCATCCCACGTGATCATGTCTGGGTTGGGGTGTACGGACTGATAGTTTTCCCACCAAGCTACAGTAGGTCTAGATAACTGATGCGGTCCATACAAGAGTTTTTCTTCGTTACTGCATCTAACTATGTTTAGTTTTCTCTTCACGTCTCTCAGCCAATCGTCAGCTACAATAGGGTCTTTGGTACTTGTGAAAGTTGGAGGATGTGTTTTCTGAAAATCCATCAGTCTTGCTTCGATTACTGATCCTTCGGCCTGTATGGATGGCAATTGTTGCATTAACTGTCCTAAAATCTGGTTTTGCACAGCCATTGATTGTTGTCTGTTCTATTCCATCCACATCAGTACTTGTTGCCCCCTTGTGGCATAGGAGACGATCCTGGTTGATCCTGATTGGTACGGACTCTGCTTCCAGATGTGGCTCTCATATAATCAATGTTCTCTTCGGGCACTCTTCCCTGAGAACTTCCGTGCGTGTTAACCATTCTGTTCTGACAGGAGGTCAAAGAAATGATTGCTGATTTAGAGGGAAACACAAGAATGGTACAAGCAGAATACTGACATCGATCCATGAGATAGGGATGGAAATGTGCAAGATGCTTTTCATAAATTAACTTTCATAAAATACATAACTTTGCCTCTACGGCTTACAGGGATATTTTACAATCAGTACAACTAAGACAACTACAAATAAAAGTAGCTAACACACAAGGAGATCTAACGATTACTGGGGTTAGGCACAGAAAGGGGTTAAGCCAGGGGAAGTCTAGAATCACGCGTCGGCTTCGGAAGAACCACAAGGCTCTACCTCTTCTGGGTCCTCTTCTTCCTGATCTTCATCTACATCCATTGGGTCCAATTCCATGTCATCATCATCTTCTTCATCTTCGAACGAGGTGTCGGTGTCGCATTCAACGACTTCTTTTCCTTTGCCGGTGGGAGCTTCTTTTCTTCCTTCAGCATTGAGACGCTCAGGCACATGGGAGTTGATGACGATGCCTTGCAATGTAGGAGTGAAATAGACAAGGTAATCCCTAGGCCTTCCCACACTTTTGCGGGCAGTAACCCTCGTTCTTGGACGACTTCGTTTGTTAACAGACTCTGATGCTTCTGGGTTTCGTCCTCTACTTAGACCAACTAATTCTTGAATCCTTTCGTCATTCTCCTGGAGATCTGCACGGGTTCTTGCGAGCATGCCTTCAAGATAGTTGCGATCATCACGAGCGTTCTCATGCTCATGCAGCAGATGGGTGTATCCAATCTCCAAGGCTTGAATGAAGTCTCTGGTCTTCGTCGGATTGGCATCTCTTTGGTCATTGGATAGATGGATGACTCGACGCTCTGATCTGGGAATCTGGCAAGGCACGAAACGAAAAGGGGAATCTAAAAGGAAATCCTCATACAACTGCCGAATGGTGCCTACGTCGCGACGAGCAGTGTCCAGAATGGCATCTTTTTCTTCAGCTCTGCGGGCTTCCTGTCTTACTGAGCCTCTTCCTAGCTTCGGGATCTCGTAGACTACTACTGAAGCGCCGTATTCTTTAACTTATACCATATTTATATCTTTTTCTTAAAAAAATTTCCAGTAGGATTGTTTATCTCTCAAAAAAAAAAGTGTAGATGAGTATGGTGAATGGATGAGATTTATGGCATTTGCAGAAACACACAAGTCAGACAAGGGTTGCCAACCAACGGAATGGTTCTATCTTCTTTGTGAATTAAGTAGGGTTTACATAACAAACTAGTGAACGTGTACGCTGCACGTCTCGACAAACATGAATATTATAACATGCATACATTCTAATGGCAATAATTCAATCTCATAAAAGAATTATTTAAAGAACATAAGAGTACTTTAGGTTATTATATTTGCATATGTACATAAATAGACATAAATCATTGTGGTATGTGGGCATTATGCTATCTTAGTCCAGGTGGTGTGGTCAAGCGGAAGTGGAGCTTCATTGAGGTGATAAGTTCCTAATGATACATTTGTAACTAATTAGCCTTCTCTTTCCCCTAGTGTTTGCTTTAATCATGTGATCATGTCCAATTCTTGGAATTAATGAGAAAGATAACTTTATACCATTCTTCTCACACAGATTAACAATATGATGCTGAAAGACTGATATATTGCTTCAATCAATGTTCTAAAAAACAGATATTACTACATCTACAGTTAAATTATAATATTTTTGAACATTATTGTTTTACATAAATATCTTATAACTATAATAAATCAAATAGTACAAATTGCTAAATATTTGGAAGAAATATAGACATATGTTTAATATATGATATTCATATTAGTCATTTTAGTTTGAATATTGTAAATTTCAAACAAAATAAATTTGATATAAGTTTGTCAAAATCATATCTGCAAGCATCAAGTCTTATAATCAAGATATCGAGTGGTACATGTTATGTATCAGTCTGTGCCGATAACTCTTACAATGATATATCAGACGATATAAACAATATTTAAAACTGCTTCAACAATTATTATAGTGACCATATTATTTAGCACTGACCTTTGTTAATACAAGTAATTAGATTTTATTTTACCAAAATTGCCAACCCCCAGCAAAAATAATAATAATAAAAAATCTTGGTCGAAGCTCCGCTACAGTGGAGAGGGGAGGGCACGTGACGATGGTAGATGTTACATTAGCAAGGGATGTGTCACTGAGGGGCACGGAATGCTGGACGATGCATTGGTGGGGAAGGCGATGTCGACGCAGTGGACAACATAGAGATGGGGACGGAGGAACGGGAAGGGCACATTGGCAATACATTTTAACCGTTAAAATGATGAGTGTGGTTGTATGTTTTTTCTTCGTGTATCTTCTTATGTTCATTTCTCTATTATTTATGATCTTTCGTGTAGAGGAGGAACACAGATAGATACATAAAAGAGAGAACAGACAAATCGCAAGCAGGACATGTTTCTTCTCTGGTTAAGAAAGAGGAAAGTGCATCAGGGACTCAGGGCAGCTATGTCAGAGCATTAACCAAACACATCAATGAGACCTAATCCAAGGTGAAGGAGCACGCTCCTAAAGTCGGGTGATGGGGCGTCGGAGGAATGGCTGTCAACTAGGTGGCGGATACTAGAGTGAGGAGGCTGATGCAGCATCGGGCTAGATGGATGTCAATGTTGTGATTGACACGTTGGTAGGTAGGGTGGTTGGAATTTAGTTGGGGTATGGTGAGGATGTCACACTGGGAAATGAACTAGAGATGATCAAGAGTGAGTGGTTGACACGATTCAGGGGTGTCAATAACAACAGAACCTGTAGGAAGAAAGAGTTAGAGGCGATAGTGGCTGATTTTTTTCTTTTTAGGTGCCAAGTGCTGCTAGGATTTGAAATACGAGGTCTAGGTGGTGGGAGTGAGAAAGACATGTACCATTGGATCTAGTTAATCCAACGGATAACACTATATATATATAACGTGGATTATGGAGCCTTGTATTAGTTGGCTAATAAAAATTTAGGTGCACAAAAGTTGAGGGATAAAGCAAAGTTTACGACTCCTACTTTAAATAGTAGTATAAATAAAATGCATTCAAAAACTCAATTTGTCTATCTTTGGTACTATTGAATCGCTCTATTTTGTGTCAATGATATCCATTGACGCGGAGTGTTAGTTCAGCAATTACCATTGGATATTAACATCCAGGGTTCTAGAAAACTGTGGGATTGACTGGTTACTGCTGGTTACCAATCGAACTAGCAGTGGAGGGATACTAAATCTTAACTAGTTTTAACTGATGAGTTATAACTAAATTAATCTGATTCTTTCTTATTTATGCAATGTTATGAACAATTTCTAACATATTCTGATTAAATTCACAGGTTTCATAAAAAATATAGGAGCCAACTAGTTTTTGGATGCTTATCAGCAAACCAACGGAGACCTAGAACCACTACTGTGCTGGATTTTTAAACCCTCGTTACAGCAGGGTAGACATTGACATAAATTTGAAAGAATAGAAAAGCCCATACATGTTTGCGAATTTTTGCAAACATACTAGCATGTCAACTACTACATCCATGTTCAGCCATGAAGGGAAGAGAGCCTCCTAGTCTGAAGATAATAAGGCAAAATATATTAGAACAGTAGAAATTAGGGTGCAAGTAGAGACAAGATATAGAAGACCACCATAAGTTATCACACAACAATATGCATAACACATTTCTTATTTGTTCTGTTGCCATCGACACGAACAGAGAGCGTGGTAGATGGTGATCATCTTAGTTGAATGAGTTCTCAATGTCAATCACAAAACGGTATTTAACATCGCGATTAATAATCCTCTCAAGAGCCTCATTGATGTAATCCATCTTGATGATCTCAATCTCTGGGTAGATTTTGTTTGCTGCACAGAGGTTTAACATTTCTTGGATGTCCTTTGTACCTCCAGTTACGCTGCCTGATAGGGTCCTTGCACCTGCAAAGTTTTCAGATTAAAATAGATAAGTTCTTCTTGCACTTTTTCTTGTGCATCAAAATGGTGAACTGCATATCTTTCTGGAGGGAACATTACCAAGATTAAGGGTTCCTGGATTCACTTTGATTTCACTTGGGAAACCGACTAGCGTCATCACACCACCGACCTTCAGAAGCGAGAGGTAGGGATCAAATGGATGGTCTCCAGCAGCAGTGTCGACAATGAAGTTCAGGGAGCTTTTTAAGGACTGCGAAGATGAATCATGTCATTATGTCAAACTTCAGTATAATCAGAATTTAACAAACAATGTGAGTTCATTCTCTACATGAGAAATATTTTGTAATATAATCTATACATGCCATATTACGAAGTAGACAGTTTCTTTCTTGTTAAGGTCTATGCCTCATTCTTAAGCATTAAAAATGGAGGAATAGCAAAAATTTTGTCTGAACTTCCTCCACAAGATGCTGCTAAGACACTACTTTCCCCCCTTTTCTGCCACAAATTTTGTGATCATCATCCAGAAGATAAATGTAGCATATGAGGAAGTTAAAGTGTATATAATGTTCGGTACCTCCATCTGCTGCTTGTCTGATGATATCACAAAATTATCTGCTCCAAGAAGATTAATGGCTTCATCCCTCTTTGATTTACTTGTACTAAAAACTGTGATTTTCAGTCCAAATGCTTTTCCAAATTTTACTGCCATGTGACCAAGCCCTCCAAGCCCGATGACACCCAGGGACTTCCCAGGCTGGTTCATGTTGTGCCGCATCATCGGAGTATAGATGGTAATCCCAGCACACAGTAGAGGTGCTGCCTTAGCCAGAGGGTAGTTGTCAGGTATTTTGAAGCAGTACCTGAGGTGCCAAAGGAAATGCAGTTTAGTTTTTCGTCGGAGGAATTCTTTTTGACTCCTAAAATACCAGATTTCACAGTTATTACTACTAATAAAACTTCAAAGTTCATATCTCAGGTGACCGAATTTTAACATTTGGAGTGAATTTATCATGGAACAGAAGTGCATTAAGGTTCTCAACTAATGATCAATCTTGTTTGTTTGTACTTTCATAAAAAATGTTGCCATACCTTTCATGGACTACTATGTGGGTAGAATACCCTCCCTTTGTGACAGTGCCATCTGCATCAACGCCATTGAAAGTAAAAACAAATTTGGAACAGTGGTTCTCCAGAAAGCTATTGCAGTTTTCGCAGTCCCGGCATGAGTTCACATACGTTCCAACACCTGCATGGTCACCAACTTTGAAGCCCTTAACATTGGAACCAACCTCAGTTACAACTCCAGCTATCTCATGCCTGCCCACATTGCATTTCAGAGTTCAGACATTCAGTTTAGCATGGAACTGAACCTATTTGAACAATATGTTCAAGATACTTATGTTCAATTACTGAGAAATTATCATTTAATTTGATTCCCCACTCTTCCAACAGATTCATCAAGAAATAATTGATCTGAAAAAGCTTACCCGGGGACCAAAGGGTATACTGAATCGTGGTGCTTATTTCGCGTCCAAACAATATCAGCATAACAGACTCCACAGTGTGTTATCCTCAATGAAATATCATCACTTTGCACAGCTCTGGTAATTAATGAACATAGAATTTTCATAAGAACAAGTAATACAAATGAGATCAGTGAACTTATTCAAAGGAAAATATACAAGGTTAAGTACTCCATCTTTAAGGATTATATTGCCATTACTAATGATCTTAACATCAATATTGCTGCTCTGATTTCTTATGCAAATAAGTATGCAACTAATGGAAAAGTGAATTTCAGCCAGGACTAAGTGGATAAAAGAAGTACGTTCAGCAGACATGGGCAAGAAAACATTCGAATTAGAAAGAAATTCTTGTTCAGCAGAAAGCAAATATTGCTGATTCTTTTTCAGAAAAATCATAGAATTGCATTGTATCAGAGCACCTTCTGTTAAAATTGTAGGGGGAGAGGATTCCAGAAGGATCTCTTGCTGCCCATGCTTTACAATTCCCACTCTCACATTCCGCAGCCATGCTGATTAAGCTGCATAGAACAACTCAAAGTCAAGTCATTAAAGGTAGAACAGCGCTTTGAGGTCAGAACATTAACACAACATGCGACTTTATGAGGATCCCCTGTTTCGTTATACAGATTACAAGTAGATCATGATCAACATCTCTTGATAGCATTAACACATCATGCAACTTTATGAGGATCCCCTTGTATCGTTATACAAATTACAGGCATATCATGATTCAACATCTCTTGGTAGGGTATCACGCGAGAGGTCATAACGCAAGTTATTTTTTTTATACAAGTGAATTTCGAGGATTTTTTTCTAATGCAATAATGTCAAAGGAAAAAGTAAGGAAAATGGATCATGATTCATGAGCCTATGTGGAGAAATCAAGAACCACTGAACTACTCAGGATTCTCTTTTCACCACAAGACAAAATATTGCAGATGAATCCTGAGAACAAAAAAGCAGACTGCAAAAGCACAAGTAATGTTCATAGTGCCAAATATCCAAGAACCAATAGTTTTAGGTGATTTCAGGTAAGAGTGTTACCACATCATGCAACTTTGATGAGCACCCTTTATATTGTTATCGAGATTACAGACAGATTCGAATAGCTCTTGAAGGTTCTTTTTCCACAGACAGTGACAATCGATCATGATTCATTAATCTATGTGGAGAAATCAACAACCCAGTGAACAACGCAGGATTCTTCTTTTCACCACAAGACAAAATCTTGCAGATGAATCCTGGTTCCTTTTTTTTCACAACATCTCAACTGAAATAAATTCTGTACTTTTAACAGTGAAAGAAATTAACAGAGAATATGATTAGGTAGAAAAACAAAGTGGATTAGGAGAATAGAAGTAAGCCGCTATCCCCTTAAAGCCGTCAGATCGCTATCCAGATAATAGTGCAGATCATGATAGAGCTCCTCTCAATTAGGTCTCAGACAAGGATCCTCACAAAAGTTTATTTTCCCTACAATGTGAGTTTTGAGGAATTTTTTTCTAGTGTAATAATGTAAAGTAACTAGTAAGTACAATAGATCAAGAATCTACTGAGAGAAATCAAGAACTAGTGAACTACTCAGGATTCTTTTTTTTAACCACAAAACTGAAACAAGTTTCGTACTTTTAAGAGTGAGTGAAAGATAAAAACAAAGGGAATTAGGATCAGTAATTAATCTGCTAACCTTTCCTTCGGAGTACTCTTCTGTTCTTGATTTTTTTTTAAAAAAAAGCTCTTCTGTATCTTGATGGCATCTCGGAGACCTCTCAAGTCTCAAGAGGTATCATTTTATCAAGAAATAGATAGATAGTGCCTAGTCATCAAGAAATAGATAGATAGTGCCTAGCCACCATAGCTTAGGCAAGATTAGAGGGACCAGATGATACCTGACCGTCCGATCTGGCCGCGTCCAGCCGTTGGATCTTCCATGACAAGGGGACGACAGAGACTGGGAAATTTTAATTAGATTAGTTAGATGGGTGCGTCAGTGCGTTCGTATTAATTGTTGAGCTGCTAGCAGAGTGATTGGTTTACTGTACCAAATTTAGTTTTTGATCCTCTAAAATCTCTGATGGAGGTCGGTATTTAGTTGTCTTGATTGCATCATCAGATCGGACTAGGATGCAAAAAAAAAAGGGTATGGGCCAGGTCTTATTGGCCTAGTCTAGTTTAGTTATATAGAATTTTAGAGATAGGTGCTTGGTTGGCTATATTATTGTATTAGGTTATACTTAGAGTATTGATGTAAAAAAAGGTTTGAGCTATAGTTCAGTGGATTGACTTGATTTAGAAGATAGGTGCTTGATTGGCTATTGCATCATTTGGTCAAATTGGAGATGCAAAAAGGGTTTGGGTCAGGCTCCATTGGATCAATCTGATTTGCCTATATAGAATCAAAGAGAAGATAGATGTTTGATTGGTTATTAAGGTGCATGGAGATGTACAAAAGGGGGTCTGGTTAGTCTTTAGTGGGCTAAGTTTTTGGTGGAGTGTGTAACATATATTAAGGATTTTTAATATAGATTGGTATGGATTGAAAATTATTAAAGCAGATAAAAGGTTAGTTAGATGCAACAAAAATAAATTAATAAATATAGATGATTTTTCGTCTCATATATTCTCACTTACATCACATATATAGTTAATAAAATAATATCTCATCTTAGCCCGTATCATCTTGTTGAACCAACTAAACACCTCTAATTGTATCCTTTTATCCTATATATGCTGTCTAAATGAGTCCATCCCATCAACCCAAGTTGAACTTATATTAATCAACCTCCCCAAACGATGATCCTACTCATAAATAATTATTATAAGGAGGACCTTTATGACTCCCCATTAGATCGAAACTATCTGATTATATTTTATATGTGATCTAGATTTGTTGGGGGAAATCCCGGACATTCCTCGGGGTTTGGCCCGGACACCTCTAGTGGAAAGTCCCGGAGGACTACCGGGGAAAGTCCCGGAGCCTCCCGTGGAAAGTTCGGAGGGTTACCGAGGAAAGTCCCGGAGGGCTCCTGTGGCAAACCTCGGACACCTCCCGTGGAAGATCACAGGGGCCTCCTGGGAAAAGCCACAGAGGCCTCCCGTAGAAGGTCGCGGGCACCTCTCCGAGCCCCGAACGCCTCCCGTGGCAAACCTCGGACGCCTCCCATGAAATATCATGGAGGCCTCCCGGGATTCTCATGTTTTAATTAAATGCCTGGTCACAGATATGGTGGACATTCCTCAGTTCTTTGTTATTACAGAGCCGGATGAGAACCTAGGTCACAGCTGGACCATTCAAGTTGTGATTTGTTTTGTGTGCCACACTGAAGCCTTGAATGGTGATGAAGATGAGCCAGATGATTTTCATCTTGGTGATCATAATGTCAATGCACATCAAGCAAATGGAGAAGATATGGAGGATGATGATGATGTGGATGATCAGGACTTTGATATGCATGGAGAGGAGGGGGACCCTCACTGGGACATCTTAGTGCCACATGCTCATGAGGAAGATCAAGTTTGGCCACATGGAGTTGCTAAGATGTAAGAATCTATTGGCTCCTTGTCATTCTCAGAGTCCTCTGAGTCCTCAGTGGGTGTTCTGCTTTGCTCTGCTGTGGAGAAACCTATTTTGATCTTTAACACTCAAGTTTTTAAATGGATGTTTGTGTCTACATCCCTTTCGTTCTGGACTTTTAAACAGTGGATTCTGAGTTCCTATCTTTGTTTAAGAGTTTCTTGGACTCTCTTTAACAAGAATGCTTTTAGAAGGTCTTTTTCTAACAAAACTTGGAAGCTGGTGATGAAGAGTTCGAAATCTTTCTCTAAGCACTTGAAGACGTCCTATTTCCTCCTGTTCTCTTCGAAGGAGTCCAAGACTTGCAGCTAAAGTCCATGACCATAAACCTTCTGTGGTGCCTCCTCTTTCTCTGGAACTAATTCAGGTGCTGGGTGTGAAGTGTGGCTTGCCAGCGGATTTGCTATCAGATGGGCACTTGCATGGACCTATAATTGATGAACTTGATGATTAAGAGGTTTTGGGTGGTGTTGGCCTGGGTGTCCTTTTGGTTGTGGAAACTGCTACTTTGCTTAGACATTTTGTTGGGGCTCTCATTTTGGAATGCCATGTTTATTTTGTTGACTGTTGAGAGATCGTGGGTTTGCTTTCTGTTAAGGTTTTCATTTTGTGGGCTTTTTCCTTGGTTGATACTTGGATGGTCTTTTGCATTGGATGTAAGAGACTCAATAAACTTTGCTTACCTGTTTATGGATTGCAAAACCTTTTCTATTCTCAACTGGAATGTTAGAGGCTTGAATTCTATGGCTAGGAGAAGAGCTGTGTTTAATAAAGTTAAAGAAGCTAGGTGTTGTGTTATCTGTCTTCAGGAATCCAAATTAGAGGTTGTACACTTGTCCATTGTGAAAAATTGTTGTCCTAAATACTTTAGAGATTTTGAATTCCTTCCATCTGTGGGTGCTTCAGGAGGGCTCCTTACAATTTGGAATTCTCAGGTTTCCCAAAGTAAAGGGGTATACAAGAATAAATACTCTCTCACGGTGGAGTTATTCCACATTTTATCCAGTCTGATGTGGGTGATTATGTCGCGCCTCGACCTGGGGACAACAACTACTCCCGTGGGGACCCAGCTCGCTATAGCTGATCCCATACATGCATACCATTGACTTCCCAGGATAAGTCAAGCATAGGAGTATATTCACATTGCAGCAGCAAAACTTACAAAATATTAAGTAGTGTGGCCTATTGGCCTTAATATTACATAAAGATATTACAATGCCTTCGCGGCATACATGGTCTAGATAGAGCAAAATAAAAACATCTACACTGCGAATGATGGGTGTCCCTTCCACAGTAAGAAGTTGATGGCAGAACAACACACATCAGGGTTCTGGCGGAACTGGCTCTCCTCCATCCGGATCCAAGAAGTTCTCCACTCCTTCTTGATCATGGAACGCTCCATCTACTGGGTTGTAAGTTGCAAGGGTGAGTACTTACGTACTCAGCAAGTCATAGGTAAGAGTAGATACATATAGTAGTGTTGTTATAAACCTATGCTACTCAAGAAATGTGGATGTTTGTAAAATAATCTTTTCTTTCATATCTCATCTCATGGCAGCACTTTTCATAACATAGCATCGCTATTCATGTTCACTAAATTATAGCACTACCGCGACACGTCGACACACGAGAGCCCACGGCAGCACCCCTTATCATGACAACACATGTCATTTGGGTAATCTTGACTTATCAAATTTTATTTAGAAAACATACTTGTGCCACACCCCGTGGATTTAATCCACCGCAGCAGACTCCTATAAACCCGAGAGCTTAGAGTATTTGAATGTGTTTTTAACTCTGCAGAGGGGTACCAATTTACCTGCAAGATATTCCACTTTCATGCCCTTCCTATCAAAATGATTGGACCCCTGGCTCACTTCATACTGTGAGTGGAAAGGTGGAGATAACAAGAACTTTTGTTATGTTTCACTCACAATTCACCCCTAACCCTGTGGATCTCTCGCAAACCACAGTTGTGGCGGATTATACCCCCACCCCCAAGCATCTTCCCATTACTGGGTCAGCGTGCATGATCACATTCAGTGATGTGTGTAGGAGCCATACTCTGTGTAAATCGTGCATCACTTCACATCTCGTGCAGGAGTTTCATGTGCGCTCCGCATAAGTACTTGTTCAGGCCTGTCCCATACCAGGCTTGCGGTTAGCACATTGATGAGGATTGTTACCCGAGCTAGTTCGAAATAATGCACATTTGGTTCAAGACGGATTCGAACCAGACAAGTGTCTAAAGGTCCGCTGCTATGGTTTCAGACGACCTGAAAAGCGCGGACACAAGAATGATTTATGGTCGCAGGCTTTGCGTGATCATGAGATCGCAAACGTTACGCGGTTAGAAGGTCGTTGACTACCCTCGACCAGAGTAACTCGGGATTGCTTAGCTCTGCAACAGGCATATCCTTAGGATCGTGATAATTCCTCCACGTATGAAGACAACTGTCAGGAGGCTAACATGTGTGGTTATCCCTTAATTGCACGTGTTAAGTCTGCTTGGAAGTTAAGTGCGGTTATCAAAACTGCACCTAAGCAACCGTCCAAGGCCGTTTTGCATTGGCGCCCTTTTGACCGGTATAAAAGGGTGAGCAAATATACAAGACGACGACAGATCAAGCACAAGTTTTCATAAGTTAGTCTAGTCGGTTTTAGACAATAACACAAAAGATCTTCGCCTTTGATGATCTTTTTTTCAACTTTGTAAACATTTTCCATACATAGTGAAATCACAACAGGACGTAGGGCTGTTACTCCCACCATCGAGGGCCGAACTTGTATAAATTTCTTTGTGTCCCAACAGACATTGCTCATCATCCCTTTCCGGAGGAACACTTTGAAAGGTCTCACAACTCACAAAATCTGCATAAGATCGACTAAGGACTCCGAGTCCGAATCGTCGACAGCTGGCGCCCACCATGGGGCCTTTCTCAAGGCGTTCTTTTTTCTATCCGGAGGTTCGGTAAGCCATGTCTGGGGCATATGATTCTGAGAACAACTTCGATCTCGAGGATTATGCCCATATACAGATGTCTTCATCTAGTGATCTTGTTCCAATGGAGGAAACCGGAGGCGAAGACGTCCCAGAGGTCGATTCGACCACTCAGGTCATGTCTATTGACCAGGAGACAACAGACGCAGAACCGGAACCCAATGTTGTTTCTACTGCGTTAGGGGTTGAATCCGGTCCATCGCACGCCCCTGCCGAGGGCAAAGGCGATGTTGACCAGGAATTTAGTCCGGGGAGGTTCGATCCTGATAACCTCCACCGTCTTTTTGATTTCGAGTCCGACTCGGAACAAACAGAGATGTTCTCTCCATCGGTGACTTCGTTCCCTAGGCAATTCGCTGCCTTATCGGAAGAAACCCCCCGATCAGCGAACCGCTAGGGAAGAACAGGAGCGCAAGTAGAAAGAAGAGCAAGAGCGCAGACAAAAGCAGGATCAAGATCGCGAGCAGCAAGATAATGAGCTCCGCAAAACAGCCCTAGAGGCTCTACAAAATGCGCAAGCTCATTACGACACCGCTCCTAGTTCCTCCCGTCGTCCGCATGGTCTCAGACGCGACCAGACACCTTCTTTACCCCCGGGACATTTACCGGCGGACGAGGAGATGGTGACACATGGCGCACCCAGGAGGAGCACACATGGCCCACTTCGATCCATCGCAGAGGTCCTGCGTAATTTTCCTCCTACTGTCATAGATGCGCAGAAACCAGCTTTCGCCAGAATCTTGGGGGAGAGATTAGACGAGGTCGCATCCGAGGCGAGCCCTACATCCTCTTCCCGGTCGGCAATACGTTCCTATGAAAGAGAATATTCTAATTCTAGTTTTGGTAGACGAAACCGGCCACCACTAGTGCCGTCTAGGCATGACAAAGCCAGACGAGCGGGAAATTCTCGTGATCGGGAACGAATTCCTGTCTACTCTCTCCTGGGGCCACGCGTGGTGTCTCCTTCGCGTGAGGTCGCCTGAGATTAGGTCGAGAGTCGCAGATCCCTCCATGGTCCTTATGTTGGTTGTAAAGCTTTCTCGCCCAGCCTTCGTGTGGTCGTTTGGCCGGATAAGTTTAAACCGGGGGCTATTGAAAGATTTGATGGAACTCAGAATCCATCGGAGTTCCTTCAAATTTACATCACTGCTATTCAGGCAGCAGGTGGCGATGATCGTGTCATGGCCAACTATTTACCTACAGTCCTCGAGGGACCGGCAAGAACCTGGCTGTTTAATCAGCCCGAGGGTTCGCTATATAACTGGAAAATGTTGTGCGATGTCATCCTCAACAATTTTCAGAATTGTTATCAGAAGCCGGGAAAAGAGGACGACCTCCATCGACTGCGACAAACATCGACGGAAACTCTTCGTCAGTTTGTCAAAAGGTTCATCGGGGTGAGAAATACCATCCCGAACATATCTGATAATTCCGTTATCAGGGCGTTTAAACACGCCGTTCGATATCGAAGGTTTATTGAGGATTTACTCATCCACCCCCTCGATCAGTAGCCGATCTTTTTGATATGGCTGATCGATATTCCGACGCGGCCGAGGCCGTTGAGTGGAATCGGATGGTGGACAAAGGAAATTTACCGCCTCAGCCGGGTCTTAAGGACGTAAAGAAAGAGGATTCGAACAAGAAGCCAGAATCTTCATCAGGCGGGAAATCAAAGAAATCAAAATGGAGTCGAACTGGACAATACCGAGAGGTCGCGGTAGCAGAGAAACCTCCGTCGACCAAAGGTAACAAATCTTCGTTTAAAAATAAAACTGCTTCTGGTGGTCGCAGTGTCGACCAACCAGAGGAGTCGACTAACCCGCAGGAAGGCAAGAAGTGGTGTCCACTCCACAACTCTGCAGGCCACGACCTCAAGAATTGCCAGAGTTGGTTGAAGCAGTTGGATGACTTCTACCAGGGGATCGAACCAATGCCGACCTTGCCACCAAAAGAACAGACTTGCGGGCTAAGAGACGCCAGCGAGGGCGAAGAGATGTCACTACTACAGAAATGCAATCCACTAACCCATATCTTCTAACGGTTATAAGGGAAAATCCGATAGAATACGACGACAGTGGTGGAGAAGAGGCTTTGTACTATCGGTTATATTCTGGTGTATCGTTAGTGAAATGCAAACAATTTTTACTATCGGTCATTACTGTACCAACCAATATAATAGATGAAATAGTACTATCGGTTTGTCTTTCGTAACTAATAGTGAAATTACGAACTTTTTACTATCGGTTCATACTGTACCAACCGATATAATAGAGTAAATTTTACTATCGATTTGTCTTTGGTAACTGATAATGTCATTCGGATGTGCATGTAGATGATGACAATTTAGATGAAATGTTGCGTGATGTAAAGAAGATTACAGTGAAAATGATTTTGTTAAATTTGAGAAATTAATTGTTGATTCTGAGAAGCCTTTGTTCCCCGGATGTGCAAAATTTACAAAGTTGTCTTCTGTGTTGAGATTATATAATTTGAAGGTAAGCAACGGTTGGAGCGATAAGAGTTTCACGGCGCTATTAGATCTTTTAGCGGACATGCTTCCAGAGGGAAATGAGTTGCCAAGATCGGTTTACCAGGCCAAAAAACTATTTTGTCCATTCAGAATGGAAATCGAAAGAATACATGCATGCCCAAATGATTGTGTTCTATACTGTAATGAGTACGAGGATTTGTATGTTTGTCCAAGATGCGGTGCATCGTGGTATAAGCATGGGGACAGAATTTATCACAATGGATGTGATGAGTTAAACAAAGGCCCTCCGGCCAAAACTATGTGGTATTTTCCTGTGATTCCTAGATTGAAACGGCTGTTTGCAAATCCGAAAGATGCGAAGTACTTGCGTTGGCATGGTGAAGGTCAGAAACAAGACGGAAAACTAAGACATCCAGCTGATTCTATTCAATGGAGAAACATTAACAGAACATTCGGTGAGTTTGGCAACGAAGTGAGGAATATAAGGTTTGGGTTGAGTACGAATGGTATGAATCCACACGGAAATATGAGTAGTCGGCATAGCACTTGGCCGGTTCTTTTATGCATCTACAATCTTCATCCTTGGTTATGTATGAAGCGTAAGTACATCATGATGTCATTACTAATTTCAGGACCCAAACAACCCGGGAATGATATTGACATGTTTCTATCATCGTTAGTCGAGGACTTACATAAATTGTGGAGCAAAGGGGTGCGGGTGTGGGATGCACATAAGCGAGAGAATTTCATGTTGCGGGCCATGATATTTTGCACCATAAATGATTTCCCGGCTTATGGAAATTTGTCGGGGTATAGTACGAAAGGAGGCAAGGCTTGTCCTATTTGCCTGGATGAAACTGAAAGCATGTGGTTACCGAACTGCAGAAAAACAGTGTAGATGGGTCACCGCAGATTCCTTCCGATGCATCACGCCTACCGTAAGAAGAGGAAGTCATTTAATGGGAAGCCTGAGAAAGGATTAGCCCCAGTGTTTGTGACTGGTAAGGAGCTTTACGTGCACGTGAAGGACATCAAAGTTGAGTTCGGTAAATGTTCTAAACCTCCAGGAAAAAATGTTTGGAAGAAGAGATCGATTCTTTGGGATATGCCATATTGGGAGCACTTACAAGTTCGACATTGCATTGATGTCATGCACGTAGAGAAAAATATTTGTGACAGTTTGATTGGTTTGTTGTTGAACATTCTAGGAAAGACTAAAGATGGCATCAACGTTCGCCGTGACATGCTCGACATGGGCATAAGGACTGAGCTAGCACCGTTGGAGAAGGGAAAGCGTACATACCTCCCCCCGGCCTGCTATACTTTGTCAAAAAGAGAAAAAACAGAACTCTGTCAGTGCCTATATGGTGTCAAAGTTCCATGCGGGTATTCTGCGAACTTGAAAAAACTTGTGTCCATGAAAGACTTGAAACTGGTTGGTATGAAGTCCCATGATTGTCATGTACTGATTGCACAAATGCTTCCCATTGCTATCAGAGGCATTCTCCCAGTCAAAGTCAGAGAGACAATTACAAAGCTATGTTATTTCTTCAAAACAATATCTGGCACGGTAAGCGTGTACTCCTAGCAAGTTAATTAGCTCCATTCGTGGAACTTGTTGTCGACGATTCGGACTTGGAGTCCTCAGCCGAACTTATGCAGAATTTGTAATTGTGAGACCTTTCAAGATGACCCTTCGGGAAGGTATGTTGAACAATAGTGAACAGGAGCACAGAGAGTTTAGACAGGTTCGGGCCCTCGATGGTGGGAGTAAAAGCCCTACGTCCTGTTGAGATTTCACTAAGTGTGGTAAAAGGTTTACAAATGGAGGGAAAAGTCCTCACAGGCGAGGATTTTCCCTGTAAGAGTGTACAAGGATAAGCCAAAGAAGGCTTACTAAAATGCTATATGAGGTGTGCCGTAGACTTGGCTAACTTGGATGATTTTGGGTTTCTTGATCTTCCGATCTCTCGGTTGATGTTTCGGATCATCCCCCTCCTGATTGATGCTCCATGCCATCCTTTTGTACTGTTTGAAAGGGTGCCATGTAGAGGAAACTGCATCAAACGGTTGCACGGACGGTTGGATGCGGTTTTTTGGAACTGCTCTTAACCTCCACGCAGGTTAAACACATGTTATTCACGGATAACTGTATGTGTTAACCTTCTGACGGTTGATTCTCCACGTGTAGGAATCTTCGGGATACTTAGAATATCCTGTTGTATGGGCAACCGAATAAATAGATCTCAAGTATCTTGATGGGTAGATGTTCTGACCGCGGGATATTAGCTGACCGCGCAATATCTCGAATGTGTAGTTCGCGTACAGCCTACGAACTTCTGACCGCGCAAGGCTTACGGTCTGACCGCGTAAAGCTGCGACCTGATCGCGTAAAGCTTGCGACCTCATGGTGATGCCCCTCAGAATAGCTTGAATTCGCATCACCAGATACATGTCTGGTTCGAACCTGTCTTGAACCAAAAGTTTATTAGAAGTGACCCGGGTGTCAATCCTCGTCACTTGTCAAATTTTTTGGATCTGATCATTTGCTACAACTGTGTCCTTGCAGGTAATTGATCTGGATGGACTGGATGATTTGCAACGCGATGTGACTACAACTCTTTGCCAGCTGGAGATGTATTTCTCTCTATCTTTTTTTGATGTTATGGTTCATCTAATTGTTCACCTTGTCAGAGAAATTAAGTTTTGTGGACCCGTGTTCCTGTGCTATATGTATCCATTTGAGAGATTTATGGGTATCTTGAAGGGATATGTAAGGAATCGACATCGGCCTGAGGGCAGTATCATTGAAGGTTATGCCACCAAGGTGATTGAATTTTGCACCAACTATATGGCCGGGGTTGACCCAATTGGCGTTCCTACGTCCCGGCATGAGGGAAGGCTTCAGGGCATTGGAACGATTGAATTTTGTCGCGCCCCGAAACTGGGACAACGACTACTCCTGTAGAGACCTAGCTCGCTGCAGCTAGTCCCTTATATGCCTAGCATATACATACCCTTGACTTCCCAGGATAAGTCAAGCATAGGAGTATATCACATTGCAACAGAGTCACTTACAGAATATTTAAGCAGTGTGGCCTGCTGGCCTTAATATTACATACGGAGGATTACAATGCCTTCGCGGCATACAGGTTTAGCAAAATAACATCTACACAGCAGAAGGTAGGTGACCCACCCACAAAGAGAAGTGGACGGTAGAACAACACACATCAGGGAAACGACGGGACTGACGCTCCTCCTTCTGGATCCACGAAGTACTCCATGCTTTCGTCTTGGTTGTAGAACGCTCCATCTACTGGATTGTAAGTTGCAAGAGTGAGCACTTTCGTACTCAGCAAGTCATAGGTAAGAGTAGATACATATAGTAGAGATGATATGAACCTAGACTAGTCAAGAATTATGGATATTTGTAAAATAATCTTTCTCTTTCCTGGCTCAACTCATGGCAGCACCTTTCTATAATATAATATCGTCATTCATGTTCACTAAATTATAGCACTACCGCGACACGTCAACACATGACCGCCCACGGCAGCACTCCTTATCATGACAACACATGTCATTTGGGTAATCTTGATTTAATATATTTTATTTAGAAAATAATACTTGTGTCACACCCCGTGGATTTAATCCACCGCAGCAGACTCCTAAAACTCGGGAGCACGAAGTATTCGAATACATTTCTAACTCTGCAGAGGGGTACCAATTTACCCGCAAGATATATCCACTTTCATGCCCTTCCTATCACAAGGATTGGACCCCTAACTCACTTCATACTGTGAGCGGCAAGGTGGAAATAACAAGAACTTTTGCCATGTTTCACACACAATTCACCCCAGACCCCGTGGTTTTCTTCACGCAAACCACAGTTGTGGCAGGGTTTCACAACCCCCACTAATTGGCGTCTTCCCTTCAGGGTCAGCGTGCATGATCACATCCTGTGATATGTGTTGGAGCGCACCCCGTGTTAATCGTGAGTTTGTCATATAGGGGTTTCATGTGTGATCCACATACTACTTGTTCAGGCCTGTCCCATACCAGGCTTACGGTCGGCACGTTAATCATGCCACTAGACGCACAACACAAGGTTCTAGTCCTTATATGCCAGTGACCAGCTCATACCATAATCCATGCACTTCCAGTGCTGGCACATCCTGTGCGACCAAGCACCTCCAGCGCTCTTACCATTCCATACCAAAATACTGGTCACGGCTAGGGGTTTTATTTCATGAATATAAGTATATAAATATATATAATAGTTCATGGCTCAAAACTTGTTTATTTCACATTTCACAGATAACCAGTCCAGTACTGCCAATTCATAAATCAACCATTTCCAATCTTTCTCATGCAATATTATCTATATTCAAGGTTATGTTATAGCAACTCTTAAAATATAGGTTCGAGGTGACCAAGAATATGACTTGCCTTCCGCGTCGTAAAATACAGCAGCTGATGTCGGGTCAATAGTGAAGTCCTCGAACTGGGGCTCTTGGTCTGCTCTCCAATCAAACAAATAACCAATAATCACAATCTTTTCAATACATTATTATACTATATGCAATAATGCAAAGATGAAGTCTTGATGATTCTGAAATGATTAGGTTAGTTGTTGAAGGTTTACAAGGTTCCAAATGTCTCAAAATATCAGAATGGTATCAAGGTTGCGACTGGTTCGCTCAAAAACAGCGAACGTCTTTAGGTCGACATTCGGTTCAAGGCATCGACATAGGGTCGATGGATGATAGAGGGGTTATCTCAACTTGTGGCAGTAGAATAAAATGTAGAGCACAACTCCACAAGTCTAAGGGACAAGGTTATTTCCAGTTTGCACAACTGAAAAGAGGTGAAAAGAGCTAATGCCACTGGCTGACATGCTCTGGCATTGATCTTGACATGGCCAGAAACTAGGGCTTGCCATATCTTTTGATCTAGAGCTCCAAATGATGCACCACTTTGTCTGGGAGGTAGGCATTGATAACAGGAACAATTCATTCAACAGGATCCAAGGTTGAAAATGGCTAGAAAATGATGAAAACCAGCGAAGAAGTTGACTGGCCTGGAGTACCTGCAGCACAAACAGTGCAGCAACTAGGGCATAGCCATAACTCCTGTTCTAGGCCGAATTAGGAGTCGTGGTAGAAGACAAAGTTGCTCAAAATGGTCCAAAACATCTAGATGGCAAGGTTTCTATGGCTGGATTGGCTGGATTTAGGGAATATTGGCCGGAGAAAAGATTAACTCAAACCTGATTTGGGCATTTTTGATCTAGGGCAAATAAACTTAATTCCTTGCTTGAGGAGGGTCTCTGGGGCATAAGTAAGCTACTGGTGAAGTTAGATTAACTAGAAATGCACCAGAAAAGCTTGAACAGCAAGCTCAGTTCACAAGCAAAGTTCCAATTTGGGGTTTTTCACATTTTAGCAAATCTGTCGATTTTGGTTGCTTAGGGATGTTAAGCAAGGTCTACTGAGCATATTTGATTACTGGCTCGAAGATCAATTCATTCTGGAATGAGATTAATTGCTCGCCGGAGCTACTGGAGTAAAACTGAAATTGCCGGCGACTGAGGGTATTTAGACTAAATTCCAAGCTCGAGAAGCATGAGGGGGATGAGGGAAGCTCACTGGGGGTGTTGGATTGGAGAATGAAGTAGTGGGGAAGCTTGGCACCGTGCTCCCTCTTTGCTGCTCACCGGGGAAGAAGAAGACACAGCGAGTTTGACTGATTGCTGGTGTGCAGGTGTGTGAGATGGTTGCTAGTCCAGGGGGTTTAAATAGGTGAGGCTGCGGGGGCTCCCAACGTCTACAATCGCACGGGGAGTTGAAGCCGGCTTGAATCGACTGGGAAGTGACCGGTGGCGATGACAGGCGGCGAAGCGATGTCTTCACCGGTCGTGTCAGCTGCGCTGCTGCTCTGGTGGAGGTGAAGGCGAAGTGATGCACCCCCAAGGCATGCGCGCGACGTGGCGCAAAGCTTCTGCAGTGGCTGCAGCCATGGCGTGCGCGCGCGGGCAAAATCGGCGATGCTGGTGCGGCCGCGGTGGCTCCACGGTGGCGAACGGCGTGCGCACGCGTGGCAGGAACGCAGTGGCAAGGGTGGCGACCACGGGACTTCACCGGCGACGAAGTTCCTGGCGTGGCAGCGCGGTGGTCGCGGTCGTGCACGGCTGCTGGTCGTGTACAGTGCCTCTGGTCGAACCAGGGACCAAAATGCAATGATTCTTATTTGAAATCTGGACTGATTTGTAATTTCTGTCTTAGAGAGGTTTAATCTGGAATTTGATTTCATGGCTGAGTATAACATTTCTATTAGTACTCATCCAGCTCAAATTTGGAGAAAATTTGATAAGATTTGAGGGATTTCACCTATTTTCGAAAATAGGGTAAAATTAGGGTAAAATAGATCTGGATTTTGTCGATCTCGAATTCTGGTAATTGGGGTGAGATTTTGAAGTCTAGACAGAAGGGAAATATGTATCAAATAGCATTTGGGAGGTGTTCCCTGAAGGAATTCTGAGGTTTGAGTTGATTTGTGAATTTTAGCCTTTCCAGGCTTCCAGGTAAACAGAAAAGGACTTATTCGCAGTAAAATTTGGACTAAACTGCGAAAAGTGTTTAGATGAAACAATCTGGTTCCCAACTTTTTGGAGTAAGTTGAGGGTATACCTAAGAACATATTCCAATAGATACATGAGTCTGGATAGGGTTAACCCATGATAACTCAGTTATCTGGAATCTGGGGTACTTAGGGTAAATCTGAATTTCCTGTTTTCGAAAACAGAAAGAGACTTAGATACTGAGAGTTAGGGTCAGAATTTGATCTGGCTCCTGAAGACTTTTATCTTCAGGGTAACTGGTAGGTTAAATCTGGATGGTCAGATCTTGATCTGGATCTAGAGAATAGATTTGGAGATTTTTAGGGTTTGGGAGAGATTAGAGTTCAACTGATCTGGCTACTACTACAGGGATACATGCATGCAGGACTTTTAAGAAAGAAACTTTTCACCCCAAAACTCAGGATGTTACAGATCTACCCTCCTTAAAGAAATCTCGCCCCGAGATTTACCTAAAGCAAGGAAGGATAAGAATTGGGATAGGTTCACTGAAAATTCTCTTCCTTCTTCCAAGTAGCTTCTTGTTCTGAAAGATTTCCCATTAAACCTATATAATCTGATATGGAGTATTCTAAGGGTACTTGCTTTATATGCATTTCAACTTCAGATGTAATTGCTCTTAACATGAACTTGCAGTACCAGAATCAAATAGTATTAAGGCAGATGCAACTGAGTCAAAAATCTACCTCGAAGGATGTCGGTGGTGTTTCTTGCTTCTTGGATGCAGTTTAACTTTCCTCCTAGCATTGCTGTTGGTGTTCCATTTCTTCCTCTTCCTTGGTTGAGCATGCTTCCTCCTCTACCTGGTGGAGTTCCTCTAAACTTTTGTGGTTGTGATATTGGTACTTTAGATGCTTCTAGTTGTGTTCTTGCCTGTATTCTGGCAATGGATGATGGAAATCGAATCCAAGGGCAAAATTCTCTACGATGTCCATGCTGCCAACAGTGATAGCATTGAATGTTCATATAAGGGTTTCCTTTGCTTCTGGTAAATATGGCTCCTCTTCTTTGTAAATTTCTCTTGGGATTCTGCAGTGGTGATGTTCTAGGTACTATTGACTGCATCCTTGCCTGAGATATGGCTATGGAACTAGGGAATTGAATCCAGGGACAGAAGTCTTTGCGATGCCCATGCTGTTTGCAATGAAAACATTGGATACTTGCACAAGGACAATACTTCTGAAGATGGTTTCCTCTGCAATTGGGGCACATCATTCTTATTGGTCTGGGAGTTTGGTATGATGGTTGAAAACTAGAGGCAGTAGGAATTCTCCTTTTAGTTGAGTTTAGTTGTGGTTGCACTTGTTGAGGCATTCTTCTCTTCCTATCCTCTCCCTCTATATTTTCCTTCTGTGGAGGATTGGAACTCTGAGATCCTTGCTGAAACAAAGGGTTTCTTGTCATAATATCTTCTTCCTGAGGAGTCTGTTCCCTGTCTTCTCCACTGCTTCGGGATCTTCTTCTTGTATCAACCATGGTGGCTCTGAAAAAGTTTAGACTGATCTAACTAACTAGGGCCGACTAAGACAGCAATGCAGGAATTAATGCAAACTATTTTAATGCATAAAATACTTGGGCTACTAGCCATAATACACAAGTTAACCATTGCGAAAGCAACAGCGAATCACAAAGCTATCAAGAGCATCACTAGCTCTATCTACACCAAACCAACCCCTAAGACACTCTGAAACAACAGGACACACTCTCACAATCTTACCGATTTTTAGAAAATCCAAATAAGATTTTGAAATAAAAGTTTTTAGGAGCTACAAAGCTCATTATTTTTATAAAAATACAATTTTCAACAACTAGTTTTCTAAATAATTTACGTCTTCCTGGCACGACCAATCCCTAAAGGTGTCGTCCTACAGTCAAGTTCTCATGTTGCTCTGATACCACCTTTTGTTGTCGCGCCCCGAAACTGGGACAACGACTACTCCTGTAGAGACCTAGCTCGCTGCAGCTAGTCCCTTATATGCCTAGCATATACATACCCTTGACTTCCCAGGATAAGTCAAGCATAGGAGTATATCACATTGCAACAGAGTCACTTACAGAATATTTAAGCAGTGTGGCCTGCTGGCCTTAATATTACATACGGAGGATTACAATGCCTTCGCGGCATACAGGTTTAGCAAAATAACATCTACACAGCAGAAGGTAGGTGACCCACCCACAAAGAGAAGTGGACGGTAGAACAACACACATCAGGAAAACGACGGGACTGACGCTCCTCCTTCTGGATCCACGAAGTACTCCATGCTTTCGTCTTGGTTGTAGAACGCTCCATCTACTGGATTGTAAGTTGCAAGAGTGAGCACTTTCGTACTCAGCAAGTCATAGGTAAGAGTAGATACATATAGTAGAGATGATATGAACCTAGACTAGTCAAGAATTATGGATATTTGTAAAATAATCTTTCTCTTTCCTGGCTCAACTCATGGCAGCACCTTTCTATAATATAATATCGTCATTCATGTTCACTAAATTATAGCACTACCGCGACACGTCAACACATGACCGCCCACGGCAGCACTCCTTATCATGACAACACATGTCATTTGGGTAATCTTGATTTAATATATTTTATTTAGAAAATAATACTTGTGTCACACCCCGTGGATTTAATCCACCGCAGCAGACTCCTAAAACTCGGGAGCACGAAGTATTCGAATACATTTCTAACTCTGCAGAGGGGTACCAATTTACCCGCAAGATATATCCACTTTCATGCCCTTCCTATCACAAGGATTGGACCCCTAACTCACTTCATACTGTGAGCGGCAAGGTGGAAATAACAAGAACTTTTGCCATGTTTCACACACAATTCACCCCAGACCCCGTGGTTTTCTTCACGCAAACCACAGTTGTGGCAGGGTTTCACAACCCCCACTAATTGGCGTCTTCCCTTCAGGGTCAGCGTGCATGATCACATCCTGTGATATGTGTTGGAGCGCACCCCGTGTTAATCGTGAGTTTGTCATATAGGGGTTTCATGTGTGATCCACATACTACTTGTTCAGGCCTGTCCCATACCAGGCTTACGGTCGGCACGTTAATCATGCCACTAGACGCACAACACAAGGTTCTAGTCCTTATATGCCAGTGACCAGCTCATACCATAATCCATGCACTTCCAGTGCTGGCACATCCTGTGCGACCAAGCACCTCCAGCGCTCTTACCATTCCATACCAAAATACTGGTCACGGCTAGGGGTTTTATTTCATGAATATAAGTATATAAATATATATAATAGTTCATGGCTCAAAACTTGTTTATTTCACATTTCACAGATAACCAGTCCAGTACTGCCAATTCATAAATCAACCATTTCCAATCTTTCTCATGCAATATTATCTATATTCAAGGTTATGTTATAGCAACTCTTAAAATATAGGTTCGAGGTGACCAAGAATATGACTTGCCTTCCGCGTCGTAAAATACAGCAGCTGATGTCGGGTCAATAGTGAAGTCCTCGAACTGGGGCTCTTGGTCTGCTCTCCAATCAAACAAATAACCAATAATCACAATCTTTTCAATACATTATTATACTATATGCAATAATGCAAAGATGAAGTCTTGATGATTCTGAAATGATTAGGTTAGTTGTTGAAGGTTTACAAGGTTCCAAATGTCTCAAAATATCAGAATGGTATCAAGGTTGCGACTGGTTCGCTCAAAAACAGCGAACGTCTTTAGGTCGACATTCGGTTCAAGGCATCGACATAGGGTCGATGGATGATAGAGGGGTTATCTCAACTTGTGGCAGTAGAATAAAATGTAGAGCACAACTCCACAAGTCTAAGGGACAAGGTTATTTCCAGTTTGCACAACTGAAAAGAGGTGAAAAGAGCTAATGCCACTGGCTGACATGCTCTGGCATTGATCTTGACATGGCCAGAAACTAGGGCTTGCCATATCTTTTGATCTAGAGCTCCAAATGATGCACCACTTTGTCTGGGAGGTAGGCATTGATAACAGGAACAATTCATTCAACAGGATCCAAGGTTGAAAATGGCTAGAAAATGATGAAAACCAGCGAAGAAGTTGACTGGCCTGGAGTACCTGCAGCACAAACAGTGCAGCAACTAGGGCATAGCCATAACTCCTGTTCTAGGCCGAATTAGGAGTCGTGGTAGAAGACAAAGTTGCTCAAAATGGTCCAAAACATCTAGATGGCAAGGTTTCTATGGCTGGATTGGCTGGATTTAGGGAATATTGGCCGGAGAAAAGATTAACTCAAACCTGATTTGGGCATTTTTGATCTAGGGCAAATAAACTTAATTCCTTGCTTGAGGAGGGTCTCTGGGGCATAAGTAAGCTACTGGTGAAGTTAGATTAACTAGAAATGCACCAGAAAAGCTTGAACAACAAGCTCAGTTCACAAGCAAAGTTCCAATTTGGGGTTTTTCACATTTTAGCAAATCTGTCGATTTTGGTTGCTTAGGGATGTTAAGCAAGGTCTACTGAGCATATTTGATTACTGGCTCGAAGATCAATTCATTCTGGAATGAGATTAATTGCTCGCCGGAGCTACTGGAGTAAAACTGAAATTGCCGGCGACTGAGGGTATTTAGACTAAATTCCAAGCTCGAGAAGCATGAGGGGGATGAGGGAAGCTCACTGGGGGTGTTGGATTGGAGAATGAAGTAGTGGGGAAGCTTGGCACCGTGCTCCCTCTTTGCTGCTCACCGGGGAAGAAGAAGACACAGCGAGTTTGACTGATTGCTGGTGTGCAGGTGTGTGAGATGGTTGCTAGTCCAGGGGGTTTAAATAGGTGAGGCTGCGGGGGCTCCCAACGTCTACAATCGCACGGGGAGTTGAAGCCGGCTTGAATCGACTGGGAAGTGACCGGTGGCGATGACAGGCGGCGAAGCGATGTCTTCACCGGTCGTGTCAGCTGCGCTGCTGCTCTGGTGGAGGTGAAGGCGAAGTGATGCACCCCCAAGGCATGCGCGCGACGTGGCGCAAAGCTTCTGCAGTGGCTGCAGCCATGGCGTGCGCGCGCGGGCAAAATCGGCGATGCTGGTGCGGCCGCGGTGGCTCCACGGTGGCGAACGGCGTGCGCACGCGTGGCAGGAACGCAGTGGCAAGGGTGGCGACCACGGGACTTCACCGGCGACGAAGTTCCTGGCGTGGCAGCGCGGTGGTCGCGGTCGTGCACGGCTGCTGGTCGTGTACAGTGCCTCTGGTCGAACCAGGGACCAAAATGCAATGATTCTTATTTGAAATCTGGACTGATTTGTAATTTCTGTCTTAGAGAGGTTTAATCTGGAATTTGATTTCATGGCTGAGTATAACATTTCTATTAGTACTCATCCAGCTCAAATTTGGAGAAAATTTGATAAGATTTGAGGGATTTCACCTATTTTCGAAAATAGGGTAAAATTAGGGTAAAATAGATCTGGATTTTGTCGATCTCGAATTCTGGTAATTGGGGTGAGATTTTGAAGTCTAGACAGAAGGGAAATATGTATCAAATAGCATTTGGGAGGTGTTCCCTGAAGGAATTCTGAGGTTTGAGTTGATTTGTGAATTTTAGCCTTTCCAGGCTTCCAGGTAAACAGAAAAGGACTTATTCGCAGTAAAATTTGGACTAAACTGCGAAAAGTGTTTAGATGAAACAATCTGGTTCCCAACTTTTTGGAGTAAGTTGAGGGTATACCTAAGAACATATTCCAATAGATACATGAGTCTGGATAGGGTTAACCCATGATAACTCAGTTATCTGGAATCTGGGGTACTTAGGGTAAATCTGAATTTCCTGTTTTCGAAAACAGAAAGAGACTTAGATACTGAGAGTTAGGGTCAGAATTTGATCTGGCTCCTGAAGACTTTTATCTTCAGGGTAACTGGTAGGTTAAATCTGGATGGTCAGATCTTGATCTGGATCTAGAGAATAGATTTGGAGATTTTTAGGGTTTGGGAGAGATTAGAGTTCAACTGATCTGGCTACTACTACAGGGATACATGCATGCAGGACTTTTAAGAAAGAAACTTTTCACCCCAAAACTCAGGATGTTACAGATCTACCCTCCTTAAAGAAATCTCGCCCCGAGATTTACCTAAAGCAAGGAAGGATAAGAATTGGGATAGGTTCACTGAAAATTCTCTTCCTTCTTCCAAGTAGCTTCTTGTTCTGAAAGATTTCCCATTAAACCTATATAATCTGATATGGAGTATTCTAAGGGTACTTGCTTTATATGCATTTCAACTTCAGATGTAATTGCTCTTAACATGAACTTGCAGTACCAGAATCAAATAGTATTAAGGCAGATGCAACTGAGTCAAAAATCTACCTCGAAGGATGTCGGTGGTGTTTCTTGCTTCTTGGATGCAGTTTAACTTTCCTCCTAGCATTGCTGTTGGTGTTCCATTTCTTCCTCTTCCTTGGTTGAGCATGCTTCCTCCTCTACCTGGTGGAGTTCCTCTAAACTTTTGTGGTTGTGATATTGGTACTTTAGATGCTTCTAGTTGTGTTCTTGCCTGTATTCTGGCAATGGATGATGGAAATCGAATCCAAGGGCAAAATTCTCTACGATGTCCATGCTGCCAACAGTGATAGCATTGAATGTTCATATAAGGGTTTCCTTTGCTTCTGGTAAATATGGCTCCTCTTCTTTGTAAATTTCTCTTGGGATTCTGCAGTGGTGATGTTCTAGGTACTATTGACTGCATCCTTGCCTGAGATATGGCTATGGAACTAGGGAATTGAATCCAGGGACAGAAGTCTTTGCGATGCCCATGCTGTTTGCAATGAAAACATTGGATACTTGCACAAGGACAATACTTCTGAAGATGGTTTCCTCTGCAATTGGGGCACATCATTCTTATTGGTCTGGGAGTTTGGTATGATGGTTGAAAACTAGAGGCAGTAGGAATTCTCCTTTTAGTTGAGTTTAGTTGTGGTTGCACTTGTTGAGGCATTCTTCTCTTCCTATCCTCTCCCTCTATATTTTCCTTCTGTGGAGGATTGGAACTCTGAGATCCTTGCTGAAACAAAGGGTTTCTTGTCATAATATCTTCTTCCTGAGGAGTCTGTTCCCTGTCTTCTCCACTGCTTCGGGATCTTCTTCTTGTATCAACCATGGTGGCTCTGAAAAAGTTTAGACTGATCTAACTAACTAGGGCCGACTAAGACAGCAATGCAGGAATTAATGCAAACTATTTTAATGCATAAAATACTTGGGCTACTAGCCATAATACACAAGTTAACCATTGCGAAAGCAACAGCGAATCACAAAGCTATCAAGAGCATCACTAGCTCTATCTACACCAAACCAACCCCTAAGACACTCTGAAACAACAGGACACACTCTCACAATCTTACCGATTTTTAGAAAATCCAAATAAGATTTTGAAATAAAAGTTTTTAGGAGCTACAAAGCTCATTATTTTTATAAAAATACAATTTTCAACAACTAGTTTTCTAAATAATTTACGTCTTCCTGGCACGACCAATCCCTAAAGGTGTCGTCCTACAGTCAAGTTCTCATGTTGCTCTGATACCACCTTTTGTTGTCGCGCCCCGAAACTGGGACAACGACTACTCCTGTAGAGACCTAGCTCGCTGCAGCTAGTCCCTTATATGCCTAGCATATACATACCCTTGACTTCCCAGGATAAGTCAAGCATAGGAGTATATCACATTGCAACAGAGTCACTTACAGAATATTTAAGCAGTGTGGCCTGCTGGCCTTAATATTACATACGGAGGATTACAATGCCTTCGCGGCATACAGGTTTAGCAAAATAACATCTACACAGCAGAAGGTAGGTGACCCACCCACAAAGAGAAGTGGACGGTAGAACAACACACATCAGGAAAACGACGGGACTGACGCTCCTCCTTCTGGATCCACGAAGTACTCCATGCTTTCGTCTTGGTTGTAGAACGCTCCATCTACTGGATTGTAAGTTGCAAGAGTGAGCACTTTCGTACTCAGCAAGTCATAGGTAAGAGTAGATACATATAGTAGAGATGATATGAACCTAGACTAGTCAAGAATTATGGATATTTGTAAAATAATCTTTCTCTTTCCTGGCTCAACTCATGGCAGCACCTTTCTATAATATAATATCGTCATTCATGTTCACTAAATTATAGCACTACCGCGACACGTCAACACATGACCGCCCACGGCAGCACTCCTTATCATGACAACACATGTCATTTGGGTAATCTTGATTTAATATATTTTATTTAGAAAATAATACTTGTGTCACACCCCGTGGATTTAATCCACCGCAGCAGACTCCTAAAACTCGGGAGCACGAAGTATTCGAATACATTTCTAACTCTGCAGAGGGGTACCAATTTACCCGCAAGATATATCCACTTTCATGCCCTTCCTATCACAAGGATTGGACCCCTAACTCACTTCATACTGTGAGCGGCAAGGTGGAAATAATAAGAACTTTTGCCATGTTTCACACACAATTCACCCCAGACCCCGTGGTTTTCTTCACGCAAACCACAGTTGTGGCAGGGTTTCACAACCCCCACTAATTGGCGTCTTCCCTTCAGGGTCAGCGTGCATGATCACATCCTGTGATATGTGTTGGAGCGCACCCCGTGTTAATCGTGAGTTTGTCATATAGGGGTTTCATGTGTGATCCACATACTACTTGTTCAGGCCTGTCCCATACCAGGCTTACGGTCGGCACGTTAATCATGCCACTAGACGCACAACACAAGGTTCTAGTCCTTATATGCCAGTGACCAGCTCATACCATAATCCATGCACTTCCAGTGCTGGCACATCCTGTGCGACCAAGCACCTCCAGCGCTCTTACCATTCCATACCAAAATACTGGTCACGGCTAGGGGTTTTATTTCATGAATATAAGTATATAAATATATATAATAGTTCATGGCTCAAAACTTGTTTATTTCACATTTCACAGATAACCAGTCCAGTACTGCCAATTCATAAATCAACCATTTCCAATCTTTCTCATGCAATATTATCTATATTCAAGGTTATGTTATAGCAACTCTTAAAATATAGGTTCGAGGTGACCAAGAATATGACTTGCCTTCCGCGTCGTAAAATACAGCAGCTGATGTCGGGTCAATAGTGAAGTCCTCGAACTGGGGCTCTTGGTCTGCTCTCCAATCAAACAAATAACCAATAATCACAATCTTTTCAATACATTATTATACTATATGCAATAATGCAAAGATGAAGTCTTGATGATTCTGAAATGATTAGGTTAGTTGTTGAAGGTTTACAAGGTTCCAAATGTCTCAAAATATCAGAATGGTATCAAGGTTGCGACTGGTTCGCTCAAAAACAGCGAACGTCTTTAGGTCGACATTCGGTTCAAGGCATCGACATAGGGTCGATGGATGATAGAGGGGTTATCTCAACTTGTGGCAGTAGAATAAAATGTAGAGCACAACTCCACAAGTCTAAGGGACAAGGTTATTTCCAGTTTGCACAACTGAAAAGAGGTGAAAAGAGCTAATGCCACTGGCTGACATGCTCTGGCATTGATCTTGACATGGCCAGAAACTAGGGCTTGCCATATCTTTTGATCTAGAGCTCCAAATGATGCACCACTTTGTCTGGGAGGTAGGCATTGATAACAGGAACAATTCATTCAACAGGATCCAAGGTTGAAAATGGCTAGAAAATGATGAAAACCAGCGAAGAAGTTGACTGGCCTGGAGTACCTGCAGCACAAACAGTGCAGCAACTAGGGCATAGCCATAACTCCTGTTCTAGGCCGAATTAGGAGTCGTGGTAGAAGACAAAGTTGCTCAAAATGGTCCAAAACATCTAGATGGCAAGGTTTCTATGGCTGGATTGGCTGGATTTAGGGAATATTGGCCGGAGAAAAGATTAACTCAAACCTGATTTGGGCATTTTTGATCTAGGGCAAATAAACTTAATTCCTTGCTTGAGGAGGGTCTCTGGGGCATAAGTAAGCTACTGGTGAAGTTAGATTAACTAGAAATGCACCAGAAAAGCTTGAACAACAAGCTCAGTTCACAAGCAAAGTTCCAATTTGGGGTTTTTCACATTTTAGCAAATCTGTCGATTTTGGTTGCTTAGGGATGTTAAGCAAGGTCTACTGAGCATATTTGATTACTGGCTCGAAGATCAATTCATTCTGGAATGAGATTAATTGCTCGCCGGAGCTACTGGAGTAAAACTGAAATTGCCGGCGACTGAGGGTATTTAGACTAAATTCCAAGCTCGAGAAGCATGAGGGGGATGAGGGAAGCTCACTGGGGGTGTTGGATTGGAGAATGAAGTAGTGGGGAAGCTTGGCACCGTGCTCCCTCTTTGCTGCTCACCGGGGAAGAAGAAGACACAGCGAGTTTGACTGATTGCTGGTGTGCAGGTGTGTGAGATGGTTGCTAGTCCAGGGGGTTTAAATAGGTGAGGCTGCGGGGGCTCCCAACGTCTACAATCGCACGGGGAGTTGAAGCCGGCTTGAATCGACTGGGAAGTGACCGGTGGCGATGACAGGCGGCGAAGCGATGTCTTCACCGGTCGTGTCAGCTGCGCTGCTGCTCTGGTGGAGGTGAAGGCGAAGTGATGCACCCCCAAGGCATGCGCGCGACGTGGCGCAAAGCTTCTGCAGTGGCTGCAGCCATGGCGTGCGCGCGCGGGCAAAATCGGCGATGCTGGTGCGGCCGCGGTGGCTCCACGGTGGCGAACGGCGTGCGCACGCGTGGCAGGAACGCAGTGGCAAGGGTGGCGACCACGGGACTTCACCGGCGACGAAGTTCCTGGCGTGGCAGCGCGGTGGTCGCGGTCGTGCACGGCTGCTGGTCGTGTACAGTGCCTCTGGTCGAACCAGGGACCAAAATGCAATGATTCTTATTTGAAATCTGGACTGATTTGTAATTTCTGTCTTAGAGAGGTTTAATCTGGAATTTGATTTCATGGCTGAGTATAACATTTCTATTAGTACTCATCCAGCTCAAATTTGGAGAAAATTTGATAAGATTTGAGGGATTTCACCTATTTTCGAAAATAGGGTAAAATTAGGGTAAAATAGATCTGGATTTTGTCGATCTCGAATTCTGGTAATTGGGGTGAGATTTTGAAGTCTAGACAGAAGGGAAATATGTATCAAATAGCATTTGGGAGGTGTTCCCTGAAGGAATTCTGAGGTTTGAGTTGATTTGTGAATTTTAGCCTTTCCAGGCTTCCAGGTAAACAGAAAAGGACTTATTCGCAGTAAAATTTGGACTAAACTGCGAAAAGTGTTTAGATGAAACAATCTGGTTCCCAACTTTTTGGAGTAAGTTGAGGGTATACCTAAGAACATATTCCAATAGATACATGAGTCTGGATAGGGTTAACCCATGATAACTCAGTTATCTGGAATCTGGGGTACTTAGGGTAAATCTGAATTTCCTGTTTTCGAAAACAGAAAGAGACTTAGATACTGAGAGTTAGGGTCAGAATTTGATCTGGCTCCTGAAGACTTTTATCTTCAGGGTAACTGGTAGGTTAAATCTGGATGGTCAGATCTTGATCTGGATCTAGAGAATAGATTTGGAGATTTTTAGGGTTTGGGAGAGATTAGAGTTCAACTGATCTGGCTACTACTACAGGGATACATGCATGCAGGACTTTTAAGAAAGAAACTTTTCACCCCAAAACTCAGGATGTTACAAATTTAAAGCAGTCGTCCCCTCTAGTGATCTGTATGCAAAAGCCCATTTTTGGGTCTTACAGCACATCACGGGGGTGGAGCCATACATACACGAGCACAAGGAAATGTTACGGAAACAGAATCCTTCGAAGCCAGAGATTTGGGTCACCAGAGAACATAACAGGAAGTTTACTAGGTGGATCAAAAATAGAGTCCTGCAAGCTTCTGAGGGCAATGTAGATGAAGTTGTTACATGGTTGGCCAGAGGGTCTAGATTTACTATAGGGACTTGGCAGAGGTATGACATCAACGGCTATTCATTTTACACAAGAACTCTGGACGAGAAGAGTACTATGCAATGTAGTGGAGTGACACTACATGCTATTTTAGAGGATGCCAGGGCAGTAAGTGCACTCAACTCATATTACGGTATTATTGAGGAAATATGGGAGCGCGATTATGTATTACTTAAGATTCATTTGTTTCGATGCCAATGGGTCGACATCTCTCGAGGTGTTAAAGTCGACAATTATGGGTTTACTCTCGTCGATCTCAGTAGAGTCGCACACCAAGATGATCCATTTATACTTGCTAAGCAAGACACACAGGTGTTCTACATCGTTGACCTGGCCAATCCAAAGTTGCACGTTGTCCTTCATAGTAAGAGACATATTGTTGGGGTCGAAGACGTTGTGGATGAAGAAGAGTATGATCAGTTTGACGAACTACCTCCATTTTTAGATGGAATTCTTCAATCTGTCCCTACCGAAGATATTGACGAAACAAGTTACCTGCGAGATGACCACAAAGAAGGATTATGGGTGGACAACCATTTTTGACTAATTTGTAATATGTAAGTGATGTACATTACTTGGATCTTTAATCGAAGAATTAATATAAATACTGATCATGTTGTGAAAATTGTGATTATTGTGGTTATGCACCCAGTCATGTTGTCAAATCATTTTTCAAAAATTCTTTGGGAAAACATACGTGATGCATTGAGAATCATTCTGCAAAGTTTCATTTCAATTGGAGTTGATTTGAGCAATAATTGATTCTTTTCACAAATCAATATGAAAACTGCAAAGTATAGATTCCTTGTGGTTTTTGGCTGGTTTGTCATTTTGATATCTCCATCTTGATTGGCTATTTGAAGAAAGTTTCTATATGCATGATTCCTTATGTTCCATGATTGGTCTTTACTGTTAACTTATTTCAAAATTATTGGAAGTCATTTGCATGGGGTTTCAGGTGTCTTTACAAGTGCAAAATGATGTACTGAAACCCATCTGTAATTGTTCTCAGGAAAACCCTTTAGGGTCACTAACATTCTATTTTACTATCGGTTTCAATTTCCAAACCGATATGAATTTAAGGTCTAATATCGGTTTCTTGTTCCCAACCGATAGTAATACATATTGTGTTATGAGACCCTGTTCTACAATTTGGTTTGATCTTGTAGACAGTGGATTAATTTACTATCGGTTACTTAATTTTAACTGATAGTGAAATACAATGGCAATACTCCAAACCCTAACTGCCACTGTATTTACTATCGGTTTTATGATTATTAACCGATAGTAAAGATCCTATATTAGGTTAAACCCGCACGATTTTCCTTCTAGTCCAACTGATCACATTTCCAAGTAAGTGTGTACTCACACGCGGAAAACCCTAGCCTCCCCGACGTTCCCTTTTTCGCTCCTGCACCACCATTTCCGCTCGCATTTGGGTTCTCCACCGCCTCCGGCCATTGCATCGCGGCATCGTAGGCCACTCCACGAACGACTGTAAGTGTTCTTGACCAAACCGCAGTATCATTGATCTTGCCGCTCGCGTCAATTTCTTAAATTTATATTGAATAGTTCATATGTGGTTCAATGTATAACAAATATAAAACTAGATGAAAAGTGCATGAATTACAAACTTGATAGATATGAGAATTATAGACTTGATGAAAATCACTAAGAATATTTCGTTACATAGTCGTTCACTATCAGTTTCTTATTTCGAACCGATAGTAAAAGACCCTAATCTGAATTTTCTGTTAATTATTTCCCATTTTCCAATTTTCATCTGAAATTTTGGTTCATTTAAATTTTCATTACAAAGCCATGATTCTTTATGTTTTTGCAGAGAGACTAGCATAGTTTGCACTGCTAATCTTATCTATTATCCAATTTTGTGCAAAAAGTAGTGGTGCTTTCTTTTTTTTCTTAGGTACTCTGTAGCATGCTGGGAGTTTTTGTTGTATGAACTTTAACCCAGTATACCTCTTTTTCTTTCAATGAAAAAATTGAACTCGAATTAGAACCAAACAGTCTTTAGGAATGAGTAATTGAAATAAAATCAGTTTCTTAAATTGATATTCTTTTGCATTATATTGATTTGGGATGGTCCAACTGGTCATATCAAATAACAAAATTATCATGATCGGTAAATTCTGGCTTATGATAAAAACAATACAAATAAACATTGGAGTTATAGACTTTATAGATATGAGAATTACAAACTTGATGAACAACAGTAAGAATATTTCGTTACATAGTCGACCTTATAATACAAACTTGAATACTATCGGTTTTAATTGTCAAACCGATAGGAAATACAGTATCTTATATTGGTTTCTTATTTTCAACCAATAGTACATTTGAAAAGTATGAATTTTGCAAAACCATGAGAAGTCTGAATTTTGCAGATTTCATATTTGATTTGTGAAAAGAATAAACTATTGCTCAAATCAAATACATTTGAAATGAAAATTTACAGAAATGATTTTCATTGCATGAAATATATTTTTTGAAAAAATTTTCCAAATAGGATTTTACAATCAAGAGTTATGGTCAAATGATCTTTATGTTAAGCAAGAAGGTTGAAGTTCGACAACCTTTTGCAAATTGAGTTCAGATTTGATTTTCATGAGATTTTTGACATGAAAGAGCTTGAATTAGTTATTCATATCATTTTGAGCCGAAGGTCATGAGTAAAGACCACAGAAACAGCCGAAGCTCATGTTTTGCATGTATAAGATATTTCGAGTCAAAGCAAGTTTTCCGGTGAGATTCAAACACCCAAAATCTATTCAAATTGAAACTCTTTTGAGAAAGTTTTCAATTTCGAACTTCTTCGGGTAATAATATCTAGGACTTTTGTAAAACAAGTTTTGGCACAATTCAAATAGATTTTGATTAGCACTCGAAACTAATTTGGTTAAAAAACAAGATAGTCAAAAGCCTCTAAAAACCTTTTAAATACATTTTGAAGACCATGTTGATAGGAATTGATGATTTTTGGCCTTTTGAATGAAAATTTGACATTTTAACAAAAAGAGGTGGTTCATCATTGCCATTGCATTTTAGTTATGAACTTTGTCATGTACCTTTTTTTCATATCAATTGATGGTCTGTTCATGGAATTTTAGGTAAAGCCATGTCGGCATATTCCTCATCTGATAGTAGTGATTTGAGGAGGGCCAACGTAGATGTCGCTGCTTCGTCCCAACGTAAGAGGAAGGCGCGAGGCACGACGATGTTGTGCCGTTTGGCCAAACGCGCGGATCTTTCATGTGAGTTCAACCAGTTCGGCAGATCGATTGGGAAGAACGCCGGCCAGTACACTACCTATGTTGGTTTGTTGGCGAAGGAAAGGGTGAAGATCACCGTCCAAAGCTGGAAGGACGTTAAGGCCGATGAGAGGGATAGGCTGTGGGCGGAAGTGAAGGTAAAATTAATCAAAACCACTGAACTCTTGAGTAATCACATTCTCTTGGTTTATCCCAGAGATTAAGTAAGTCTTGCTTATATGCACCATTTGAAACAGGCCAAGTGGAATGTCCCCGACGATGGTCCCAAGATAGCTTGCTTGAAGGACATGAACAACACATGGAAAACCCTTCAAGAGTGTCCTCGTCAGTACCTTCCTCACTAAAGGCAAATCTCCATGCGAGAAGTACCCCTTCATAACGGAGGAGGTATGGGAGCAATTCACCCAACAGAAGGGGACCCCTGAGTTCAAAGTATGTATGGTTCCTTTGCTTGGTTACACCGTTGTATGGAGTAACCAGCGGTGCATTAATTTTCTTGTTTTTGGTACGAAGGCCCTTAGCGAGAAGAACAAGGCAATCCAGAGGAGGAACGACCACCCGCACAGGCTCAGCTCTCGCAGCTATGCGGGGAAGGAGGAGCAGTGGAAGAAGGCTGAAGACGAGGTGTCGAATTTCATCGACTCCCCTGACCTACTGCTCTCCAAGATCCGCAATCCGCGATGCAAGCGCTGGTGGCTGGCCAGAGGGACCGTGTCGTCCATGGGGACTGTGGAGTTCCCAAACCCCAGGGACGTCGAGGTCGTGCAGCGAATCGTAAGTTGGCTAACTTCCTGGTTGGAATCATAGAGTGTGGTAGAAAAAACTATGATCACTAGTGTGCGCACAAGTTTGTATATATTTTTTCATCACAATGGAGAGCTTTGAATGTAACAGATCTCTTGGTCGAAGGAGGCGACCGAGGGATTGTTCACTCCCCATAGGGAGAGCGACATCCTTACTCGGGCTCTAGGGAACAAGGAGCATCCAAGGCGGACGCGAACCGTGGGGGGTGTGGTGCCATGGAAGGAAGGCTTCTCGGAGCCCGGGCAAAAGACGAAGAAGGCTCACAGCTGGAAGGAAAAGGAATCGGAGCTGTCTGAGAAGATATGGTCAGATGTGACTGCACAATTCACGGACATGTTCGCTCAAATGAGCGAGAAGTATGAACGCCTCAGCCGAGTTGTGCAGTCCAAGGGTTTAGATCCAGCTGCCGAGGTCGACGCTGCCAGGCCGAGTAGTTGCGGCTCGAAGGTTCACGTGGATCCGGTGGACCTGATTGAGGTATTGCAACTCTTGAGCTATATATGCAGTTTGGTTGATGCCACTCCCATTACGTTAGAACTATTTCGCTAACCTGTTATAATTGTTGCAAATTGCAGAAGCCGCAGAGCTGTAGCCTATTGATCAACATAGGCGACAAACCTATAGTGGTTGCAAACGGGTTCGTATATCAGTCTTGGGAGGATGTCCGGATCCACTGCGTACCTCTGGAGCCTGGGTTCGCAAAGGTATAGGTGGACATGGCCCTCCCGGGCTACAGCTCTTTTCCGTTGCCCGTCCCAACGGACGAAATGCGGACAATTGGCGAGGCATTGGGCTCATACATACAGTGGCCCAAGAAGGGTGTTAGACTACAGGATGTAAACCCTAGCATTCTAGCTTACAACTCAGTTAATATACTCAATTTGCAAAATCTAACTTACACTTTTGTAACTTAAAGTGGACGATGGATGCCAGCTCACTTCCTGAGGACACCACCCCCAATACAATGCATGACCGAGCACCTTCGGCCCCCATGCCTCCTTCGACTGCCTCAAACCCACCCAAAGGATGCGCGCCTCCTCAGAAAGCCCCTTCACCATCAAATGAGGCCCGCGGTACCGTGCCCCAACCTTCGAAGGTATACACTTGCTCCCCGCCCAAAGGCAAGGGCAAGGGCAAGGCCAAAGGCAAGGCCAAAGGCAAGGCCAAAGGCAAGGCGAAACAAAGCCAGCCGGGTATGTTCAAGAACGGGTTCCCACTGGTGTCGGAGTACCTTCTGCGCAATACGGATCAAATAACCAGAAGTCCCCACGAGTGGTACCTGACCCAGTCTAGGCGCCACATCAACTTCTTAGTTCACTTCAGGCCAGGTCATTTTCACCGTGAGGCCGGGAACATATCGGTGGCCCACGAGGATCTGTTCGACCTCCTCAACTGGCAGGAGCTTGATATGTCCATCATACGGATTGGAGTCCTGTGAGTTTGCTGTTGTGTGAAGTTATCATAGTTCATTTCATAAATCTAATCACTTTGTATACACTAATTACTAATGTCTACTTTGCATCCAGGTGCATGTATAGGCTGGCGTCGATGAGGGCATGTGACAAGGTGGGTTGCCTTGCCCCAGACAAAATAAGCCTCACAATGCTAGAGCACGACCAAGCACATGTGGAGGAATACATATCAAGGGCACTACTAGCGCAGCAGGACCGAGAGTTCATTCTTGCTCTGTACCACCAAAGGTTAGTGCATTTCTTACTTATTTAACTCATTCTTGTATGTTACGCCTAACATATGTATGAAACGGTTCACTTATATATGCAATGTAGGGGCCATTGGGTCCTCGCCGTCATTTGTCCATGGATGAATGAGGTCTATTACCTTGATTCGATGAGCAACAGGGTGGCGCATGTTTTCACCCTCACGTGGCACATAGATGCGCAAGTACCACTGCTGTTTTAAATTTTTCTCTGACTAGCTAATTAATGATAACATATTAACCAGCAATGCAAAATTAAATAAAGGGCTTTCAAAAATTATGTTACTGTTGGAGGGAGGCATGATGCATCGAAGGGCACAATAATTTCTTGGAAAGAATATGAGGTAATTAATACGGATGGAACTACTCATGATGAGTCTTTTAATTTAAGCTTAATTAGTTCTTTCGAGTTAATGTCGGTTTATGTCTTTGCATATGCAATTATCCCAGTGCCATTAACAGCCACAATCGTGGGAATGTGGCTTCTATGTCATGAGATTTATGTATGACCTGATCAGGACAAACTTTGCCCAATTCCCTAAGGTAACCATTTTTCCTGACTCAAAGTCGAACATTGGATGTGACGTACGTTCCTAACTTCATACACGCATGCAGAGTGCCATGTTGAAAGACCAATATGAGTTGCCTCAATTGAAGGAGCTGCGAACAATTTGGGCTCAATATGTGATGGAAGAAGTGGCTATCAACGATCGATGTAAATGACTTGTGTAATATATATTGAATGTGTTGATTGGTGTATGTGTGTACTTGTATTGGTGTATTTGTGAATAACCTCAATATGTGAATAAATTCATTGGTGTATTTGCGAATAACTCAATATGTGAATAAATTCAATCTGTCCAATGCATGTGTATATCTTTGTATTAGTGTATTTGTGAATAAATTAAATCTCTGAATAATTAGATTCAATCTGTCCAATGTGAATAAATTAAATCTCTGAATAAATTCTTTGTAATACTATCGGTTCATATCCTACAACCGATAGAAGAAAGTTTCCAGTAAAACCGTGTCGAGTACCTAACCGATAGAAAAACTATACATTACTATCGGTTTCCAGTGAATAACCGTTACAAGAAATAAAACATCACTATCGGTTGAGATCATTGAGCCGATAGAAGAATTGTCGTTAGCGATTACTGAAACGTTGGAAGTGTAGGTATTTTACTATCGGTTTTTAACCGATAGAGGTGTGCTACATTTCTTCTATCGTGCCAATCACTAGCGGTAAGAGAACCGATAGTACAGTTGATATTAAACCGATAGTGAAAAATATTTCTGTAGTAGTGTGTCCTACCAGGTACCTCGTAATTATGTCAATATCATTTTCGGAGGTTCCTCTTCTTTTGTTTCTAAACGACAATTTAAAGCTTTTTACCGAGAGGTGAACCAAGTGCAAACTCTCCTTGGTGAACCTCAGTACCCTCGTTGGTTGGATACTCCTTTGATATTTGATTGCTCTGATTGCCCTGTGGGGCTCACTCGACCATTGAGACTGCCTTTGGTCATTACCACAATTATCAGTAATGCAAAAGTCGAAAGGGTCCTGATCGACAGAGGTAGTTCCTTGGACATTTTACTGGTCAAGGCACTGGACGAGATGCAAATTCCTCGTTCGAAAATCAAACCCATAATTCATCCGTTTTATGGGATAATTCCTGGTCCCTCTATGATGCCATTGGGACAGGTTGTGCCCCCGGTCACGCTGGGCGAACCAGATAACTTTTGAACAGAATTGGTTACCTTCGATGTAATTGATTGTGATTCGGCTTATAATGTAATCTTTGGCAGGCCAACTCTCGCTAAATTCATGATGGCTACTCACTACGCTTACCAGTGCAGCAAGTTGCCTGGCCCCAAGGGTGTTATTTCAGTCCGAGGCAGTCGCAATGTGGCATTGACGTGTGATCGGTTATCCCTGGAGATGGTAGATCAGCTTCCCCTCCGAGAAGCCCAGATTGCCACAATGTCTACCGATACGATCAAAGTTGCTCCTTGACCAGACGAAACATTAAAATTGGTTCCGTTGTACCCAGATGATCCATCCAGGACAATTCGGATTGGATCAGGCCTAGATGACAAATAGGAACTCGAGCTCATTACTTTTTCTCCAAGCTAATGCAGATGTGTCGTGGTATTACGAATATTCTGGCAGGTTTTGTGGACGATCCTAGCGAAGAAAACACGACGCAGATTGACCGGGTGACCGGTCCTCCCCCCCGGACAAACACAACAAGTGACACGAGGGTTTATACAGGTTCGGGTCCCGGTGGGGGCCCTAGTCCTATCGACGTGCTCCCGATCGGAGTCGGCTGGGGAGGCTCTCTCGGGGAGAGGCTTCCGGAGCACACCTGTGAGTTTGGCTATTCTAGCAATAATGAGCAACTTGTTTATACAACAGGGGGTACAAGGGCTACTTATAGCCCCAAAACAAGCAAAAAGACTAAACTACCTCGGGCGCAACCGTCGGATCGAGGGGTAGCAACGTCCTTCTTCCGGCCAGGTGCCTCGGATGCTTGACAGGTGGCCGCTGATTCCCGAGGCACTTGCCACGTGACCCACACGTGACCAAGGCGCTCGTCACGCGACCCGCACATGACACAGAACCAGGGACTCCTGTCAACCGGGGGGCCATGTCCCCGGAAGGACGACGGCACCCGGGACAAGCACCGGGGGGCCATGTCCCCGGGCAAAAGGCGGCGCCCGGGACAGGCACCGGGGTCCTTGTCCCCGGGCTAAAGGTGGTGCCCAGGATAGGCACCGGGGGCCTTGTCCCCGGGCTAAAGGCGGCGCCTGGGACAGGCACCAGGGGTCGTGTCCCCGGGCCAAAGGCGGCGCCTGAGACAGGCACCGGGGGCCGTGTCCCCGGGCTAAAGGCGGCGCCTGGGACAGGCACCCGGAGGCCATGTCCCCGGGCAAACCGCTGCGCCTGGGACAGGCACCGGCGGCCAGGTCCCTGGCCTAAAGGCGGCGCCAGGGACAGGCACCGGGGGCCTTGTCCCCGGGCTAAAGGCGGTGCCCGGGACACGCACCAGCGGCCATGTCCCCAGGAGAAAGGCGGCACCCGGGACACGCACCGGGCGCCGTGTCCCCGGGCAAAAGGCGGTGCCTGGGACAGGCACCGGCGGCCATGTCCCCAGGCTAAAGGCGGCGCCCAGGATAGGCACCGGGGGCTGTGTCGCCGGGAGAACGGTGGCACCCGGGACAGGCACCGGGGGCCCCGTCCCCGGGCGAACGGCGGCGCCCGGGACAGGCACTGGGGGCCGTGTCCCCGGGCTAAAGGCGGGGCCCGGGACTGGCACCGGGGGCCGTGTCTCCGGGCTAGCGGCGACTCTCGGGACAGGCACCGGGGGCCCCTTCCCCGGGCGAACGGCAGCGCCCTGGACAGGCACCGGGGGCTCCATCCCCGGGCGAACGGCGGCGCCCGGGACAGGCACCTGGACTTAGTGTCGCGGAGATTCCCCCAACAGAAGCCCCCCATGCCCTCCGGGGACGATGCTCGAGTCTCCGGAGGGTATGGTACATGTCACCAGGAAAATCTCCGGGCCAAGCTACCGGAGATGCGACGTTTCGATTCCCGTGCCGTGCACTTATGACCGCGCGGTTTGGCCATAAATGCGCTCGTGGTTCGAACCGACGCCTCGGTTCGCGCTCCCGTCCCTTTGTTTCTCGCGTGTGGTTTGAATTTCAACGGCACAGATGTACCGTGAAGCGCCACGTGGCACCCAACTGGGCCACACTTCGCCTCTATAAATAGGGCCTTGGGGGGCCCAGAGAGCTCTTTCCAAATTTTTCAAAGTCCAGCGCCCTTAGCTCTCCCGGTAGCCCCCCTCGGTAGTTAGCTCCCGGAAGCATAGACTCCGGAACCTTAGGCTCCGGAACCTTTAGGTCCCTCCCGTTCCCGAAGCCTTAGCCACCGGAACAAACTTGATGGCACCCAAGGGCCGAGCGACCACGGAGGTGCTTGTTTAAGACCGTAAAGAGCCTTGGAGTGTTTATACACATGATTTGGCTTTGTAGGATCTTCAAATCCGGGAGGTTGTTTAACAAATACTAACTCATTAATTTTTCCATTTAAAAATGCACTTTTGACATCCATTTGATATAGTCTAATATTATGAGATGAAGCAAAAGCAAGCAAGATTCTAATAGCCTCAAGTCTAGCTACGGGAGCAAAGGTTTCACCGAAGTCCAAACCTTCAACTTGAGTGTATCCTTGAGCCACCAATCTTGCCTAGTTTCTTACTACCACTCCGTTTGCATCTTGTTTATTCTTGAAAATCCATTTGGTTCCAATGACATTATGCTCATCCGGATTTGGTTCTTCTACTAATTCCCAAACATTGTTGCTGGTGAAGTTGTTTAATTCTTCGTGCATAGCATTCACCCAATCCGGATCTTTTAATGCTTCATCTACAAGTGTGGGCTCAAAAGAGGAGACAAAAGAGTAATTTTCACAAAATGAAGCAAGACGAGAACGAGTTTGGACACCCTCACGCAAGTCACCAACAATTTGATCGACGGGGTGATCCTTGGAAATTGAGTGATGAATTCTTGGATGGTCAACCGGGATTTGTGAAGTAGAGGTAGAAGGTACTTCCGGTTGTTGTTGAGAGGAGTCTTCCACATTGACCACTTCAACTATTTGATCTTCGTGTTGAGGAGTTGATGAAGAGGGGATAGCTTGAGTGGATGGATCTTCATCTTGATCACTATCTTCTTTCGGCTTGATATCCCCAATGGTCATGTTCTTCATTGCCACTCTCAACCCTTCATTACCTACATCATCCAAATTGTCTTGCTCCTCTTGAGAGCCGTTAGTCTCATGAAATTCAACATCATGTGTCTCCTCAACCAAACCGGAGTTTTGGTTGTAGACACGATATGCTTTGCTATTTGATGAGTATCCTAATAAAAATCCTACATCACATTTACTTTGAAATTTGGATAAGCGTGTACCTTTCCGCAAGATATAGCACTTACATCCAAACACTCGGAAGTAGGAAATGTTTGGCTTCCTTCCAATGAGAAGCTCATAAGGAGTTTTCTTTAGTAGTCGATGACAATAAAGAAGATTTGATGCATGGCACGTGGTGTTGATTGCTTCGCCCCAAAAGGTGTTCGAAACATTGTACTCCGAAAGCATAGACCTTGCCATGTCTATCAATGTCCGGTTCTTTCGTTCGACTACTCCATTTTGCTCCGGTGTATACTTGGCCGAAAACTCATGTTTGATGCCCTTATCATCACACCAATTTTCAACCTTGGTATTCTTGAATTCGGAGCCATTGTCACTTCTCACTTTCTTGATCTTGAAGCTAAATTCATTTTCGGCCCTTTGAGCAAAGCTTTTGGAAGTGTTAAACACAATTGACATATCATGTAAAAGGAATATCCATGTATATCTAGAAAAAACATCTACAATGACAAGACAATAACTATTTCCACCAATGCTCACAAAAGTAGTTGGTCCAAATAAATCCATATGCAATAATTCAAGTGGACTAGAAGTTGACATGGTGCTTTTAGTTGGATGTGAGTTTGCAACTTGTTTTCCGGCTTGGCAAGCACTACATAATTTATCTTTTTCAAACTTTACATCTTTTAATCCAACAACTAAATCATGTTTAACTAGTCTATTTAGTTGTTTCATTCCAACATGCCCAAGCCTTCTATGCCATAGCCAACCTTTAGAAGATTTAGTAAACAAGCATGTACCAAGATTAGCATCATTTGAATTGAAATCAACTAAATAGAGGTTTCCATGTCTAAAACCTTTGAAAATCAACCTATTATCATCAATACTAGTGATAATCACTTCTTTTGGATAAAATGCACATATAAATCCAAGATCACAAAGTTGAGCTACGGATAAGAGGTTGAAATTTAGAGATTCAACAAGCAATACATTAGATATGGAGAGGTCGTTTGAGATGGCAATTTTACCTAAACCTTTTACTTTTCCTTTGCTATTGTCTCCAAACGTAATCTTGTCATATTCCGTACCTTCGTTATTTAGAGAGGAGAACATGTTGTGATTACCGGTCATGTGTTGAGTGCATCCACTATCGAGCACCCAATGTTGTCCTCCGGCCTTGTAATTTACCTTCGATTCTCCTTTAGCCATGAGGCAATGAGGAGTGGAGAATAGAGATGGAGCTTCCTTGATAGCTACCCCGGCGAGTCCTTTGGGTGATGCTTCATCTTCATCATCGGAATCGGAACTTGAAGCATCCGAATCCCATTCAATGAAGCAAGCTTGTCCATCCTTCTTCTTCTTATAATATTTCTTGAAAACCTTCTTCTTGCTTTCTCCTTCTTTTTCGTACTTCTTCTTCTTCATTGATTTTTCTTCTTCCTTGTTTTTGCATTGTGTGGAGATGTGACCCTTTTCACCGCAATCAAAGCATCTTCTCTCTTCAAATGGGTTCCTCTTGGATGATTGTCCTTTCTTGAAGTACTTTCCTTGATATCTCTTCTTCATGAACCGCTTGAACCTTCTCACAAAGAGAGCCATTTCCTCATCGGTGTCTCTCTCATCGCTTTCTTCTTCATTGTCTTCCCTTTTGGAAGCTTGAGCTTTTAGTGCTATGTTCTTCTTCTTGGAGTCGGAAGCCTCATCTTTCACTTCTTCTTGAGATTTCTTGAATATGTCATGAGTGAGAATCTCACTCAATACTTCCAACGGAGTCACACTCTTCAAGTTTGAATGCACAAGTAAGGTTACAATTGTGTCATATTTTGAAGGTAAAGCTCTAAGAAACTTATGACAAAATTCCACATTTGTGACATCCATACCAAGCCCTTTTAACTCATTTACAATGTTATTTAAACGGTTAAACATCTCCGATACATCTTCATTGGGCAACATAGCAAACTTTTCAAATTGACCCTTATGGATAAATAATTTAGCATCCTTGACCATCGAGGTTCCTTCATGATATCCATAAGATTTCTCCAAATATCATGGGCCGTTTCAAGTTTACAAATTCTATTAAATTCACCTAGATTTAGAGCACTATAAAGAACATTCATGGCTTGAGCATTACCAAAGGCATTATCTCTATCTAGGTTGGTCATATCATCATCATCAAGAATTGCAAAACCCTCATCCACCACTTTCCAAAATCTTTCCACCCATGGCTTTAAGATAAACCATCATTCTAGTTTTCCAATAAGTATAGTTAGATCCATCAAAGAGTGGTGGTTTGCCAATATTGATCCGACCCTCACTAGCCATCTTTATCCTACTCCGGGATGGTTAAATCCACTAAAAAGGAGTCCTTGCTCTGATACCAATTGAAAGGGATCTAGGAAATCGACTAGAGGGGGGTGAATAGGCGATTTTAACAATTTAGCAATTAATCAAACAATTTATAGATAATGAGAGCAAATAAATAACACAATATGAACAAAGCACAATTCCAACACAAGGATATATCCCGTGGTCTCGGTGATTTGCCGATCACCCCTAATCCACGTTGAGGCAAACTCAAATCTCTAACCGCTCCTCTATCTAGTCTACCTTCTCTCGAGAAGTGACCTAGATCTTGAGCCGGATTAGTGTGATGAGTTATCCAAACCTCGATTTCACTAAGGATGCACTTTACCGCTCCGGCAAGGTGTGCTCAACCCTTTCACAAGACGTTTTGAGGCTTCTTCACAATCTTCCTTGAAGAGCTCTCCAAAACCCTTCTCCTAGCCGTCTAGGAGCCGGCAAACTCCAAGAGTAACAAGCCGGTGATGATCACTTAGCCTTCTTCTAGTGCCACGAGGATGATTTAATGATCTAGATGCAATGCACTAGAAGATCTCAAATGCACAATCTCACAAATTCGAGAATTTGAACCCTAGAGTGTATGAAATGTGCTAAAGCTCTCAAGGATGATGACAATGCTCAAATTATGCCAAGAGTTGTGAACAGGGCCATGCATGGGAGTATATATATACCCCCCTCAATAAATATAGCCGTTACAGGCCGTTGGGAGAAAAAGATCACCTGGCGGTCAGACCGCAGGTATAAGCTCGGTCAGACCGCCGCAATTGCAACGGCATTAAACAGGAGCAATAAATGCTCAACTGCCCTTGTCAGGCACATACACGGTCAGACCGGAGCCTATTTCGGTCAGACCGTGAAACTGTTCAGAGACGACATAGTTTCTGGACACCTTATACGGTCAGGCCGAAAAATACGGACAGACCGGCCATACGGTCAGACCGTAGTACAAAAACACGGTCAGACCGATTTCGCGGTCAGACCGGTCTAATAAAACGGTCAGACCGTCAAAGCTCAAAAACAACAGAAGGATAGGTCATGAAGTTCCAGGAGACTGACCTAGGTTTTAACTACAGACAGACCGACCTTATAAAGGTACATACTATGCTAATACATAATGTCGGTTAGTCCGAGATCCTATTTGGTCAGTCTGTGAATTCGGTCAGACCGGGTCAACATACGGTCAGACCGACTGAGACAGTGCTGAGCAGTATTGAGCTAAAACAAGCATTTTTCAAAGTATGTGATCTTCTAGTATGCAATGCAAGTTGATTTTATGATTTGTGGCACATAGATGAAGTATTTTGTGATACACCACATGCTCCTCTTAATAGTACGGCAATTATCCTAAAATCCGGTCAAAATTCTTCTCTAACACCTTAGACCGGTAAAAATGGAAAAGGCCTTATTTCGTACCTTTGCCCTTTTGATCAATGCCCTTTCTTCATCATGAGGCTCTTTCTTCGCCTTTCATTAAACTGTCTTATAAGTTTCTTCTTGACACAACTAGGCAGGTAACGTTAGTGTAGCATTGGTAGTTGTCATTAATTATTAAAACACCCTTTAGGGGCCTAGAAGCTACAGACGTCCGGATCCCCGTAAAGAAGGACGGAGCCCCCCGCCCTAGGCCTGGAGAGGTCGTGGCTTTTGAGGCCTTCCTCGAGGCGGGGTTCCGGCTCCCGGTGCACCCATTGCTCCGGGAGTTCTTGAAGGAGTATGGGGTGGCTCTGAACCACCTCACGCTGAACGCCATTGTCAGGATGGGCCTATTCATATGGCTCTTCGAGACGGCGACCGGACGGGAGCCCACCCTGCGAGCCTTCCGGTACTTCTACGAGCCGGCGGCAAGGAGCTCCCACATGGTGAAGGGCGACCCAAGTCCCCCTTCGGCTCGGTGATGGTCCAGATGCTACCATCCCGGGTAGCCGAGTACCCGGTGGCGGCCTCCCGGGACCATTGGGGCGACTGGATCCGGAGGTGGTTCTACCTCCGGGTCCAGGACGACGAGGTGGTGTACTCCCCGGAGGCCCCCACCTACAGCCGGTCGTCCACGCCGAAGCCCCCGGTGTGGACGGAGGAGGAGCTGGAGTTCCTCGGAAAGGTCATCGCCTCCCGGGGCGCCCGCTCTATGCGGGACGCCGCCGAGGAGATGATGCTCTTGAGGATCTCCCCTTCTCGCGCGGGAGAAGGGGAATCAGGATGTGTCCGGACCAATGGTCCCCGGTGAAACCGGTGACCCGACGTAAGTCCCCGATGACCTGGTTCACTTGACTTACAAATTTTTCTAAATTTTTCTAACTCTTACCTTTCGGAGTCTGGCCGTACCCGGCGGCCCGGGAGAAGGCGGAGAACCTCCTGGGGAGGTACTTCGCCGACAAGCACGAGCGCATCGTGCGCGTCGTGGGAGAGGGCCCCTACTGGAACCTGGTAGTCGAGGCCTTCGGGTTAAAGCTACCGGAGAGGAAGCCCCTCCCTACCCCCAGATCGCACAAGCGGGGGAAGGAGGCTGCCGGGGGCTCTGAGCCAAAGAAGGCCAGGGTTCAAAAAGCCCCCGACCCATCGACAACGCTGGCCTCGATGCCGGCAAAGGCCCGGGACGAGACCCCCGGGACCGGGTGACGAGGATTGACACCCGAGTCAGTTCAAATAAATGCACTGTTGGTTCAAGACAGATTCGAACCAGACACGTGTCTAACAGTGCGAACTCAAGTTATTCTGAGAAGCATCAGCTTAAGGTCGCAGGCTTTGCGCGATCAGGTCGCAAGCCTCGTGCGATCAGACCGCAGGCTTTGCGCGGTCAGAAGTTCGTATGTTATACGCGAACAGAATGTTGGAGATGTTGCGCGGTCAGCCAACATCCCGCGGTCAGAACATTCTCGACCAAGGTACTTGGAATTTATCTGACTGGTTATCCCTGTAGTGGGAATATTCCAAGTATCCCGAAGATTCCTCCATGTAGAAGACTAACCGCCAAGAGGTTGATACAAGCAGTTATTTCACGAATAACACGTGCTTAACCTACTTGGAAGTTAAGAGCGGTTCAATAAACCGCATCCAACCGTCCAAACAACTGTTTGATGCAGTTACGACATGGCATCCTTTCAACCAGTATAAAAGGGTGGCGAAATACATCAAACAGGGGGATCCGATCCATTTGGAAGAACAAGACTTCTGATACAAGTGAGACATAACGCCTCTCAACCACTAAAAACAGCTAAGTCTATGGCCTAAATTACATAGTTCTTACAAGCCTTCCTGGCTTTATTCTGTACATTTACATAGGAAAAACCTTTCGCTTGTGAAGGGGTTTTTCTGCCATTTTGTAACCTTTTATCACCTATAGTGAAATCCTAACAGGACATAGGGCTATTACTCCCACCATCGAGGGCCCGAACCTGTATAAATCTCTCTGTGCTCCTGTTCACCATTGTTCTGCATACCTTCCCGGAGGGTCATCTTGAAAGGTCTCACTATTACAAATTTTGCATAAGTTCGGCTGAGGACTCCGAGTCCGAATCGTTGACACCGGGCGCCCCCGGGCGCCGGCTCGGAAGGAAGCAACGCCCCCTCCCCCGGAGAGCCCCGTTGAGGCTCGGGGGAAGGGACCGGCCGCGGGCGGGGAGGCATCCGATTCGGCGGACTACGCCCCCTCGTCGCCTTTGGCGACCGCCCTCCCGGCGCCCCCGGCACCTTTGGAGCCGGAGAGGCCGGAGGTGAGGTTCGCGGAGGCCTCGCCTCCGCGGGTGGAATGGCCGGTAGATGAGGGGGCGAGCCCCTTGGTCTATGAGGCCCCTCCGGAGGCGGAGGTCCAGGGGGCCCCGCAGCCCGGGAAGGGGAAGGGGCTCATGGTTCCTCCCCGGGGAGGGACCCCCTCCGAGAGCTCCTCGGCTACCTCCTCGGAGGCCACCTCCTCGGCGACGAAGACGCCAACCACCGCCACCCCGGCCCACATTATGCTTGGCACTCAGGTCCAGAGACCCGTCATCAGCCGCGACGGGACCGGCACCGGGAGGGAGACCCCCTTTCTTTCCGCGGGGGAGGTCGACCGCTACGCGGAGGACCTGCAGACCCGGAAGGTCCAGGCCTACGTCTCGGAGGGGACGCTCCGCGAGCATTTTGGGGTGCTTCAGTCTCTCCAAATCCAGGTACTTACCCGAACCAGTGGGTGCTTTCTTTCGGCCCCCTAAACTCGAATTTTTCTAACTCTTGATTTTGTAGGGGGCGGCCATTACCTGTGGCCTTGAGCAGCGCGTCGGGCAGCGGCTGAAGGATGCGGAGGGGAGGGCCGCCACCTTCCTGGAGCAACGGGAAGAAGCCCTCCGGGAGGTGGCCCAGGTCCGGGCCCAACTCCATGCCTCCGAGACTGCCAACGACCGTCTCCGGCGGGAGGCCAAGGCGAAGGAGGAAGCCCTTCGGGCGGTGATGGACGCAGGCCGCTCCGTCCGCTCGGCCCTCAAGGGCCTTGGCGTGAGCCTAGGTTCCGGGAGCAGCTTTGAGTTGCCCCCGGCCACTTTCACGGAGGCTGTGCGTTTTCTCAACGCACAAGTCTCCGTGATCCCGGAGGCCGCAGATGCCCGGGCGCGAGGCCGGGCAATCCCCGTGGTGGCGGCCGCAGCCGGGCTCGTGGAACACCGGGGGGTGGACGCCCGGGCGATCGGGGGCCGCATCCCCCGGAGCTTCCCGGAATTTTTTGAGCCCTCTCGTCGGGAGGTGGAGTAGCTCGCCGGGGGCTTCTACGACCAGATTATCCGGGTGAGGTTCCTGGCACCGGCGCCTCCGAGAGTGGATGCCCCGGCCCCGGCCCCGGCCCCGGCGGATGCCCCCCGTGGGGAGGACGCCAATGACAAAGTATGAGCCTCCCCCCGGGTCTTAGCTAGGACCCTTTTTTGCTTTCTTAGAATTTTGTTCCCGGTAGCTTCTTAGAAGAAGCCCCGGACACTTGTAAAAAGACATTTTGAAATGCAATGTGTCGACGATTCGGACTCAGGGTCCTCAGCCGAACTTATGCAGAATTTGTAATTGTGAGACCTTTCAAGATGACCCTCTGGGAAGGTATGCTGAACAATGGTGAATAGGAGCACAGAGAGTTTAGACAGCTTCGGGCCCTCGATGGTGGGAGTAATAGCCCTACGTCCTGTTGAGATTTCACTAAGTGTGGTAAAAGGTTTACAAATGGAGGAAAAAGTCCTCACAGGCGAGGATTTTTCCTGTAAGAGTGTACAAGGATAAGCCAAAGAGGGCTTGCTGAAATACTATTTAAGGTGGGCCGTAGACTTGGCTAACTTGAGAGATTTTGGATTTCTTGATTAATCTTCCGATCTCTCAGTTGATGTTTTGATCGATCTCCTCCCCTGATTGATGCTCCATGCCATCCTTTTGTACTGTTTGAAAGGGTGCCATGTGGAGGAAACTGCATCAAACGGTTGCACGGACGGTTGGATGCGGTTTTTTGGAACTGCTCTTAACCTCCACGCAGGTTAAACACGTGTTATTCATGGATAACTGTATGTGTTAACCTTCTGACGGTCGATTCTCCACGTGTAGGAATCTTCGGGATACTTAGAATATCCCGTTGTATGGGCAACTGAATAGATAGATCCCAAGTATCCTGATCGGTAGATGTTCTGACCGCGGGATATTGGCTGATCGCGCAATATCCCGAATATGTAGTTCGCGTATAGCATACGAACTTCTGACCGCGCAAGGCCTACGGTCTGACCGCGTAAAGCTGGCGATCACATAGCGACGTCCCTCGGAACAACTTGAGCTCGTATCACCAGATACACTTCTGACTCGAACCTGCCTTTAACCAGAAGTCCAATAGAAGTGGTCCGGGTGTCAATCCTCATCACAATGGAAATTGAAAATTTTTCTAAGTCTTGAATAATACAATGTTACCAGGTTTCCCAGGAGGTTACTCCCGGGCGAAGGTCTGGAAGAAGTTCCCTGGGGGCGAGGCCTTTGAGCCCCGATAGGTGCCCCCCAGGGGACGCCCAAGCCGCTATGATCTTGCTAAGTCTCATCTCCGGGGAACGCAGCGGGGACGTTGTCCGGGAGCCGATTCGGTTGAGATGGCATCCAGAGTGGCACTTGGACAACTTCGATAATCATCGCGCCGAGTTACCCCCTCCGCGGCCAGGGTCCCGGATGGTTCCCCCTCTTCGAATACTTCCACCGGCGGGCTACGAGTATTGGCCCGAGGACCTGCTCCGGGAAGCTCAGCGCCGCATACGCGGGTTGTACCGAGACTTGACCCGGGAGCTATCGGAGGGCCTCCGGGACTATTAGGCGTAGGAGCCTTAGGACGTAGAGAATTTCTGGGTTATGGCCCGGGTTGTACCGTTTTCGATGCCCACCGAAGGGGGAAGATGTCCTCCGGTTGAATGATCAACAAAGCTGTTTGCTTGTTGTTGCTTTGAGAATCTTCTTTTGATAAGATAGAGCTAAGTTTGCTCGTTTTTCTTGGATGGTCCGGACGACTTCTTTTGATAGGATAGAGCTAAGTTTGCTCGTTTTTCTTGGATGGTCCGGACAACTCCCGGGGGCTCCTTATCCCCCCCGCCCACAGTAGGCCGAAGGGTAGCTTCGCACGCTGTGGGGGTGACAAAGCCCCCGGGATGAAGACCCATGACTTAAGAATTTTTTCAAGCTAGAAAATTCCAAGACGAAGTTTCCTGGGGGAATTTTTCCTGGAGACAATCGTCCCGTCGCCGTGAAAACGGGGAGCCGGGAATGATGTCTCCGGAAAGAATGTCCAAGAAAAACCTGAGGTGAAATTTTCGGAGGTAATTTTTCCGGGAGACAATCGTCCGGTCGCCGTGAAAACGGGGAGCCGGGAATAAGGTTTTCGTGAAAGAAATATCCAAGAAATCCGTCCCACTGGGGAGACTATCAACTCCCGGAGGAGGATGTACCCGATGACGGGTCTGAGTATTTGGGTAGGGGACTAGTCTCCCAAAGTGACTCGTTACCACGGTCCCTGAGGACCGGGTTGCCGCTTACACCCTCAGTCCACGAGGGGTGATCGTAAGCCGCCCTACGGGAGGGACTTGTTGGGTCATGAGAGCCCACTTCCTCACGGGGAGGGCATCATCGTTAGAGGCGGTAATGTAAAGAATCTGCAATGAGACAGTTGAAGAGAAAAATCCAGCTGTATTGATAATGAAACAAAATACAACGCCTCCCCCCTCGAAGTCGCGAAAGGGGAGGGAAAGGTGATTACAATGTCCCCCCTCCCTCTCCGGCGTGATCGCTCCGGGAGGGGGGGGGACGGGCCTGTGCAGGCTAGACGTAAAACTTGCCAAGTAAACGCAAGTTCCACGTGTGCTTCAGCTCCTGCTCTTAGAGGTTGGAGAGCTTGCCCTGGGCTTGGGGGTCCGTGACGCGCTTGAGGACAAGGTCCTTGAGGCGAAAAGCCCTCTCGCGCACACGCTGGTTGTATGCACGCGCCATCTCACGCTCTTAGATGGAGTGGCGGAGGAGCGCTCGGTCGCGTTCCTCCTCCGCGAGATCGATCTCCAGTCACTGGTTAGCCTCATTGGCTTGGTATGCTGCGGTCGTGGCTCCGTCTAGGAGCTCGACTCGCAGCGACCGGAAGCCAATCTCCGGGGGGAGGACTACCTCAGCCTCGTAGACTAGGGAGAAGGGAGTACGTCCCGTCGCCCGGCTCGGGGTCGTGCACATAGAGCAGAGGATGCTAGGGAGCTCCTCTACCCATGCACCCCTGCTCGAGTCACCGGTGTAACCCCTATAGGATCACGCCGTTGACCCTCTCGACAGTCCCATTGCTCCGGGGATGGGCCACTGAGGCGAAGTGGATGACAAGCCCCAGGCCTTCACAGAATTCCCAGAAATAAGCCGAGTCGAATTGGGTCCTGTTATCAACAGTGATTTCCCGGGAGACACCAAAACGACAAACGACGTTTTTCCAGAAAAACCGCTGGACGGCCCGGGACGTGATGCTGACCAAGGGTTCCGCCTCTACCCACTTTGTAAAGTAGTCGACCGCGACCACCGCATACTTGTATCCTCCAGGCGCTGGGGGGAAGGGTCCTAAGAGGTCCATCCCCCAGTGCGCGAAGGGCCAAGTGATGGGGATAGTCCGCAGCGCTATGGGGAGGAGGTTCGAACCCTTGGCCATCTTCTGACAAGCCTCGCACGCGGAGACAAGGTCTCGAGCGTCGCGCATCACTGTGGGCCAGTAAAAGCCCTGCCGGAGAGCCTTGGCTGCGATGGCACGCGAGGCTAGCTGAGAGCCACAGCTCCCCGCGTGGATGTCTTCGAGAAGCTGGAGTCCTTCCGGCCGTGGGAGGCAACGGAGGAGGGCGGAAGCCCCCTGCTTGTAGAGCTTCCCCTCCAGCAGGAGGTATGCCCGAGCTTTGGCCCGGAGCCGCTTAGCCTCGGTCTCGTTGGGAGGGTCCCCCTCCCCCTTGATGAAGGAGATGAGGGGGTCCATCCATGATAGAGTCCGGGTGATCTCGGCGACCTCCGGGACGCGAGGCTCGTCGCCCGTGTCCTGGGAGGCCACCGAGGGCTTCGCGATGATCTCCAGGAAGGCCCCTTTGGGGAGCGATTCCCAGGCACTGGCTGCCCGGGCCAAGGCGTCGGCCCGGTCATTGTCCCTTCTCGGGATATGCCGGGCCTCGAGGCCATCGAAGTGCCTCTCCATCTTTCGCACCTCCTGCAAATAAAGACTCAAGTTTGCGTCATGGCACAGGTAAGACTTGTCCATTTGGCAAACTATGAGCGTGCAAGACGCAACCTGAGGAGCAAAGCCTCGTACTCGGCGACGTTGTTGGTTGCGGAGAACTCGAGTCGCGCTGCGTACTCGAGTTCCTTCCCCTCGGGGCTCCGGAGGACTTCTCCCACACCAACCCCGATGAGACACAGCGACCCGTCGAACATGAGTGCCCAATGGTCACTACGTCAGGGCGGCGCGGGGAGCTCTTCGTCCCCGGGCCTGGAGGCAGGAGTCCACTCTGCCACGAAGTCGGCGAGGACCTGTGACTTGTTGGTGGAGCGGCCTGTGAGGGACAGGGAGAAGGGGGCGAGCTCGGCCCCCCACTTCCCGATCTGGCCGGTGGCCTCTTTGTTCCGCAGCACCTCCCCCAGGGAGAGGGACGACGGGACGGTGAAGGGGTGTCCCAAGAAGTAGTGGCGAAGCTTCCAGGACGCCATCAGGAGGGCGTAGCAGATCTTCTCCATCTCTGTGTACCAAGTTTTGGCCCCTTGGAGGGCCTCACTCACGTAGTACACGAGACGCTGCTGCCCCCCTTGCTCCTTCCCAATACCACGCTTACGGCGACCGGGGTCGCGGCAAGGTAGAGGAGCAAGGGCTCTTCTGGAGACGGACTCATGAGCATTGGAGGGCTCGTGAGGTACTTCTTGAGGTCGTCGAAGGCCTCCTGGGCCTCGGGGGTCCATCGGAACCCCTCGAGCCCCTGGAGGATCTTGAAGAATTGAAGGCCTCGTTCCCCCGACCGCGAGACGAAGCGGCTCAACGCGGCTAAGCGGCCGGCGAGCCGCTGGACGTCCTTGACGGAGCGCGGCGGGGGCATGTCCAGGAACGCCCGGATCTTTTCGGGATTTTCCTCTATGCCCTGTTGGGACACGAGAAAACCCAGGAGCTTCCCCCCGTGCACGCCGAAGGCGCACTTCTCTGGGTTGAGCTACAACCCATACGCATGGAGGTTGCGGAAGGTCTCTGCGAGGTTGTCGACGTGGGCGGCTGCGCGGGGACTTTTGACAACCGCGTCGTTTATGTAGACTTCGATGTTGCGGCCGACTTGGTCTTTGAAGACCAGCGTCATGAGGCGCTGGAAGGTCGCTCCCGCATTCTTCAGCCCGAAGGGCATGTGGATGTAGCAGAAGGTTCCGAGGGGAGTTATGAAACTCGTCTTTTCCTCGTCCCCTTCCGCCATCCGGACTTGATGGTAGCCCGAATAGGCGTCCAGGAAGCTCATCAACTCGCACCCCGCGGTGGAGTCGACCAGTTGGTCAATCCGCGGGAGTGGGAAGTTGTCCTTGGGGCAGGCGCGGTTGAGGTCGGTGAAGTCCACGCACATCCGCCACTTGCCATTTGACTTCTTCACGAGGACGGGGTTCGCGAGCCACTCAGGGTGCAAGACCTCCCGAATGAACCCCGCCTCTCGGAGTCAGGCGATCTCCACCTTGATCGCCTCTTGGTGTTCAAGGGAGAGTTTCCTCAGCTTCTGTTTGATTGGGGCGTGACTGGGGGTCGCCGCGAGCTTGTGCTCAATGACCTCCCGGGCTACGCCCCGCATGTCTGAGGGCTTCCACGTGACGACGTCAGAGTTTTCACGCAGGAAAGCCGCAAGCCGCGCTGCATGCTCCTCGGGGAGCTCCACCCCGATCCGGACGGTTTTGTCCCCATCGTCCGGGGACAGCGGGACCTTCGGGAGGCCCCCCTCCGGACGTGGCTTGGGGAGGGGCCTCCCGGGAGGTACCACGGCGACGTCTGATTCCGGGGGAGAGACCTCCCCCCTGGTGCCTTTATGATGTTGACGCTCCCGAGTGTTGCAGCGGCGCACTCGTATAGAGCGCGGGCCATGTCTTGGTCTCCCCGGATATTGATCACGCCGTGCGGCCCGGGGATCTTCATGCAGAGGTAGTTTTGGTGGGCGGCAGCCCCCAGGTGGTTGATCGTGGTCCTCCCCATGATCGCGTTGTAGGAGGAGGGGAGGTCCACCACATCGAATCGGACCATCTCGGTCCGGTAGTTTTCCGGGGTGCCAAACGTCATGGGGAGATCCACCTTCCCCACGGGGTGGATTGCCTTCCCCGGGACGAATCCTTGCAAGGGGCCCGCCGCGGGCTGCAGAAGCTTCTCATCCACTTGCATCTCCCTGAAGGCTTTCAGGTAAAGGACGTCGGCGGAGCTCCTGCCGTCCACGAGGATGCATGCCAGGTGGCAGTTGTAGATGGTGGCTGAGACGATGAGCGCGTCGTCGTGGGGGAAGCGGACCCCGCGCGCGTCTTCCGCCGTGAAGGTGAGGGGGACGTCCGACCACTTGGGTGGCGGAGATGTGTGCGGCACCCCCACCACCTTGACTTCGCACGCGTACTCCTTATGCTGGCGCTTAGAGTCCGGCCCGAAGGCGGACCCTCCCACGATGATGTTGATACGACGCTGGGAAGTTTGGAAGGGGAGAGTTTCTGACGGCTCCCCCTCCTGCGTCTGTCCCTGCTGACCCCCCGGGGAGCGGGAAGGGCCGGTATAGCTGACCGAGGGGGCAAGGAGGCCGGAGTCCCCCCCTGCCCATGTTGGTCGAGGAACGCCGCGAAGTGCTGCAGCAGCTGGTGGTACTCTCGGGTAGCATGGGTACTGGACCCGTGGAAGGTTCACCACGGTCCTTCCCTGGTTCTCCCCACGGGAAGATTGTCCTCCCCCACGGCCTTTCGGCTTGGGGAAGGGGCGGTTGCCCTTCGGGGGGTCGCGCGAGCCGCCTCCGCCCTCTAGGACAATGGTGTCCCGAGGCTGTGGCTCATTACGGCCCCCCTTCCTGGGGCGTTTGAGGGGGTCCCTGGCCCCCTGGTCGGCGGGGGCGGTTCTTCTTCCAGATATCGTCCTCCTTTGCCCGAGCGTACTTTTCAAGTACGTTGAAGAGCTCGTCGGCGGAGGAGGGGCAGCTCCGGGAGAGTCTTCGGTGGAGTTCCCCCGGAGGATCCCACTCTTGCATGCTTCGATGACCGTAGAGTCGGGGACGTGAGCCACTTTGCTCTTCACTTGAGCGAAGCGCTTGAAGAAGCTGCGGATGGTCTCCCCCGTCCTCTGCCGGACGGTGTACAGTTGCGAAGAATCCAGGGGACGCACGTAGTTCCCCTAGAAGTTCTCGCAGAACTCGTGCTTGAGCTGCGCGAAGGACTTGATGGAGTCGGCCTTCAAGTTGTAGAACCAGGACCGGGCGATCCCGGTGAGGTAGAGGGGGAAGACGTTGCACTGCACCGTTTCGTCCCCTCCCAGCCGCCAAGATGGCTGTGGAATATACCTGCACGAATTCATAAGGGTCGGCCTCACCGTTATAGTGCTCGATGTGCGGCGGGCGATAAAGCCGCGGCCACCGGATGCACCGAAGTCTGTGGCATAGGGGCTGATTGGCTCGCTGCACCTCCCGGGGAGAGTCCCGGTCACTATCTCCTTTGACGGGGGACGCGCCCTCGTTGTCGGAGTCGGGAAGCGGCCCGAGAGGTCCACCGGAGTGGCAGTGGTGACGCTCTTCTTCTGGGCCGGGGCTGAGTTCCCGGATGTCCGGGCTCTCCCCCGGAGAGGTTGGCTCCTCAGTGGGTCTCTTCCCCCGGCCGGTGTGAGAGCGAGGCTCTCTGCGCCCGCGGCCCTGGGGAAGTTCTTCCCCGCACTTGGCCGTATGCATTCGCTTGACCTCCTCCCGGGAGAAACGGACCTGGTCCGCTGGGGGCACCCTCGGGGGCGGCCCCGGGGGAGGAGGGAGCTCATGCACTGTAGCTGCCAGCTGGGGGGAGCCCCCTACGGAGATCCCTGGGACCGAAAAGGGGGAAGCCCCTGTATCATCCGGAACCGGGGATGGGGCGCCCGCGGCGACGTTCAGAACTGAAGTGGAGGGAGCCCCCGTGGCCACGACCGGAACCGGAAAGGGGGAAGCCCCTGTAATATCCGGAACCGGCCAGGGGGGAGCGCCCACGACGACGTCCAGAACAGGGGAGCCGATGCGGGGGGAGGTCCGCTGAGGCACGGGAGCTGCTCAGTCGACCGCCCTCGGTGCGGTAGACGCGACATGCGGGGCGGGACTGGCTCCCAGCGCAGGGAAAACCCCCGGCATGTAATGGGCCCCCAGCCCCGGGAATGGGCTCGGAACAGGGTATCCCCCCCATGCTACGAAGGGCCCGGGCACGAAGTAGCCTCCTGGCACCGGGAAGGACCCGGGTGCCTGGAAGGATCCGGACGTATGACCCGCAGGGGGAGGATACTCCTCGGTGGGGTCATACAGGGCGGCCGGATCTCCGGAGACCGAAGGGGCCGCCGGGTGGCCCATAAACGGGGACGTAGCCCCCGGGTATGGGTACAGTGCATAGGTGGGGGCCGGTGGCCGCGCCAACACGCGAAGCAGCTCATCCATAGAGCGCTGGGCACGGAGCTGGCCCTCCACTAAAGCCTCAAGCAGGGCGTCATGGGGAGCCGGGGGAGCGGTCGGGGGGAGACTGGTCCCGGCCGAGGCTCCCGCGGTCACCGGGAGCGACCCGGAGGTCGAACCACCTAAGTTAAGAGGGAAGGTGGGAGGCGGTACCTGGATCTGGCCGCCTCCGGGTGGAAGCGCCGGGACGGTCGTGTCCCGGACGGGTGGCGCCGGGTCACCGGGACCGGCGTCATCGGGGAGGGCGCGAGCCCTCGTTCTTGGGGGAGCCATGGCGTCTTGTCACGAGTTCCCACAGACGGTGCCAACTGTCGTGGTATTGCGAATACCCCGGCAGGTTTTGTGGACGATCCTAGCAAAGAAAACACGATGCGGTTGACCGGGTGACCGGTCCTCCCCTGTCGGACAAACACAACAAGTGACACGAGGGTTTATACACGTTCGGGTCCCGGTGGGGGCCCTAGTCCTGTTGGCGTGCTCCCAACCGAAGTCGGCTGGGGAGGCTCTCTCGGGGAGAGGCTTCCGGAGCACACCTGTGAGTTTGGCTATTCTAGCTATAATGATTAACTTGTTTTTACAACAGGGGGTACAAGGGCTATTTATAGCCCCAAAAGAATCAAAAAGACTAAACTACCCCGGACGCTATCGTCGGATTGAGGGGTAGCAACGTCCTTCTCCCGGCCAGGTGCCTCGGATGCTTGACAGGTGGCCACTAATTCCCGAGACGCTTGCCACGCGACCCGCACGTGACCAAGGCGCTCGTCACACAACCTACATGTGACACGGAACCAGGGACTCCTGTCCCCGGAATGATGACGGCGCCCGAGACAAGCACCGGGGGGCCATGTCCCCGAGCAAAAGCCGGCGCCCGGGACAGGCACCGGGGGCCTTGTCCTCGGGCTAAAGGTGGCGCCCAGGACAGGCACCAGTGGCCGTGTCCCCGGGCTAAAGGCGGCGCCCGGGACAGGCACCGAGATCCTTGTCCCTGGGCGTGTCCCCGGGCTAAAGGCGGCGCCTGGGATAGGCACCGGGGGCTGTGTCCCCGGGCTAAAGGCGGCGCCTGGGACAGACACCGGGGGCCTTGTCCCTGGACAAACGGCGGCGCCCGGGACAGGCACCGGAGGCCATGTCACCGGACAAACGGCGGCACCCAGGACAGGCACTGGGGGCCGTGTCCCCGGGCTAAAGGCGGCGCCCGGGACAGGCACCGGGGGCCGTGTCCCGGCCCCGTCCCCAGGCGAATGGCGGCGCCCGGGACAGGCACCTGGACTTAGTCTCGCGGAGATTTCCCCAACAAGATTTGTTTGCGTGGAAACCATCCGACATGCCCGGTGTCCCAAGGGAGGTAATTGAGCACAGGTTAGCAGTTCGACCTGGACAGCGACCAATAAAGCAGAAGCTCAGGCGTTTTGCTATTGATCGGCAGGAAGCCATCCGAGTGGAGTTAGATAAGCTCCAAAAGGCCGGATTTATTCGCGAAGTTGATCATCCGTAATAGCTTGCAAATTGGGTCATGGTCCGTAAGTCAAATGGCAAGTGGCGCATGTGCCTCGACTACACCAACCTAAATAGTGCCTGTCTGAAGGATGATTTTCCCCTTCCCCGCATCGACCAGTTGGTCGATTCTACTGTGGGTTGCGAACTGATGAGTTTCCTGGATGCTTACTCAGGATATAATCAAATTAGCATGGCAGATGAAGATGAAGAGAAGACTGCCTTCATCACGCTATTTGGCACCTACTGCTACGTCAGAATGCTGTTTGGTCTCAAGAACGCTGGTTCCACGTACCAGCGCTTGATGCAAAGACCTTTCTTTCCCAGATGGGGTGTAATCTTGGAGATTATGTAGATGACTTGGTTTTAAAAAGCTTAAAAAGTTCGTCTCATTTAGACGATCTTGCTGAAACCTTCTGTAATTTGAATCGATTTGGAATAAAATTAAACTCGGAGAAATGTTGTTTCGGGGTTTCGTCTGGAAAACTTCTAGTTTTTCTCGTTTGTTCCAGAGGAATCGAGGTTAATCCCGAAAAAATTAGGGCTATCGAACAAATGAGCTCTCTCTCGACCATCAAAGATGTTCAGTGCCTAGCAGGTCGCATGGCGGCATTAAGTCAATTCATATCGCGACTGGGCGAAAAGGGACTACCTTTCTTCAAAGTTCTGCGCAAACATAATAATTTTACTTGGTCCGATGAGGCCGAGAAAGCATTTCAGGAGGTCAAAACATATTTGTCCAGTCCACCGGTCTTGGTTTCTCCTGATAAAGAGGAACCATTACTCCTTTACTTGGCGGCCACACCTTACGCGATCAGCGCTGTATTGATCACAGAAAGAGAAGGTGTGCACAAACCTGTCTACTACGTAAGAGAAGTACTTCATGGTCCTAAGGAGCGATACCCTGAGGTCCAGAAAATACTTTACGCACTATTGATGGCTTCCCCTAAGCTATGACATTACTTCCAAGCACATAAAATTACAGTGCCCTCATCTTTTCCTTTGGGGGACATTGTTCGGAATCCGGAGAAATCTGGTCAGATCGCGAAATGGGCTGTGGAACTCGGAGTGTTCGACATCCATTTCATGCCTCGCACCACAGTCAAGTCTCAGATCCTGGCCGACTTCATGGTCGAATGGACTAATCCTGAACCGCCCGTGCAGGAGTCTGAAGATTTGGCATGCCCCGATCACTGGACGATGTATTTTGATGGCTCTGACAGTTTTCAACACTCGGGGGCTGGAGTGGTCTTAATCACGCCTCATGGTGGCCAGCTCAAGTATGTCATTCAACTACACTTTGTTGCGACCAACAACGCAACGGAGTATGAAGGTCTTATTGCAGGGCTCCGGGTAGCAAAATTCCTCGGAGTCCGTCGATTAGTGGTGAGGGGAGACTCACAGCTGGTCGTAAACTAGGTAAACAAGGAGTACAGCACCTCCGATGAGACAATGGCTCATTACCTGGGGAAAGTGAGGAGATTGGAAAAACACTTCAGTCATTTCGAAGTCCAATACATCCCGCGAAAGGACAACATTCTCGCAGACCAATTATCCAAAATTGGGTCCTCACATATATCCGCCCCCGCAGGAGTGTTCGTCGAACACTTGGAACATCCTTCGATCATGACTACGACCGAAGATGATCCGGTAACAGTTTGTGTTACCAACCTTGGACATGAACGAGATTGGACCCATCCATTGAGGGTCTATCTCGAACACGGGACCTTGCCCGAGGATGAAACCGAGAGCGGTCGGTTAGTTCAAAAAGCGCCTGTGCGAACTTATAGAAGGGGTTTTGTATAGAAAAGGTACTCAAGGAGTATTCACGCGCTGTGTGTCCCAAGAGGAAGGTAAATCCCTCTTGAAAGAGATTAATGACGGTGTAGGTGGTGCACACGTGTCATTCCGTACACTGGTTGGGAAGGTTTTCTGACATGGATTTTACTGGCCTTCGGCACTTGATGATGCCAAAAATCTGGTCAAGACATGTCCTCAGTGTCAATTTCATGCGAGACATGTCCACCAGCCTGCCTATGCTCTACAAACTATCCCTCTATCGTGGCACTTCGCAGTTTGGGGGATGTGATATTGTTGGTCCTATGCCACAAGCAGTCAATGGATACAAGTTCTTATTCGTAGCCATTGACACGTTTACAAAGTGGATTGAGGCCGAGCCAGTACGCAATGTCACTGCTGCCGCTGCACAAAAGTTCTTTCATAAGAACATTGTGACTCGATTCGGTGTTCCAAATCGTCTTATCACTGATAATGGTTCCCAATTCGCCAGTGGTCTCTTTCTAGACTATTACGACAATATTGGAACTAAGGTGTGCTTTGCCTCTGTAGCTCATCCGCAGAGCAATGGTGCCGTTGAATGTGCCAACGGGCAAGTATTGTAGGGCATCAAAAAGCGCATTTTTGATCACCTTAAGACACGCTCGGGGGCTTGGGTAGATGAGCTCTATTCTGTTCTGTGGGCACTACGTACTACTTCTAGTTGAGCCACTGGTGAGACACCTTTCCATCTGGTATACGGAGCTGAGGCTGTATTACCCATGGAAATTAGTATTGGTTCTGTCCGAACAGATCAATTCGAACAAGTTGATCAGAATGGACAACGATCACAAGATCTAATCCTCCTAGAAGAAAAATGTGATCGAGCTCTGGTGAAATCCGCGGTGTATTTGCAAGCTTTGCGCAAGTACCACAACAAAAGGGTGCGGCCAAGTAGCCTTCACGTGGCTGATCTGGTTTTATAGAAAATACAAAACCAATCTAATCGCAATAAATTCTCCCCTCAATGGGAAGACGCTTACACTGTTGTCTCGGTGCCGCGACCAGGATCGGCTCGGCTAGCAATGGAGGACGGTAGAATCTTATCCAATACCTGGAACATCGACCAACTACGCAAGTTCTACGTTTAAGCTTTCTAAACCCTTTTCCTTTCCAATTAGCATGGTTTAACAAAAATCGGTACTTTTAGTTGTTTCATGTTATAATCATTCCTTGTGCCCATGTGTAACGAGTCTGGCTCGGGGGCTGGTCGCCGATAATTGTATCACTATAATACCTCGATCGGATTCGCTGGCCGATCTCGTGATCACTTCTAGACAAGACACCCCTCAATAAGCCGTTTCTCAATGCACACGGGGCTTGCTGGTATGTCCTTGGTCATTAGAGTGGCCGCCGGTTCGCAATAAAGTCGGGTGTTGTATTGAAAATGATTATCGGTCTGGTTGGATGATAATACCTAACTCATAGTGTTTCTTAGGTATTCCTGGTCGTCGTTACACCCATATTTTTCCTGCACTTATAATACTAAGTCTTCAGTATACATAATCTCAGGAGGGGGCTAGGGGAATATGGTCGCAACATGAAACAAAAAGAAGTGCTCTTCTTTCAAAAATTAAGGCATACATATGCATTGTATAGTTACATCTGTACAGGTACAAAAATTTATCATAAGCCAAGCTCTTTCGAGAGGTTTTCAACTAGGGGCCTGACTTCCTCCATTATAACCGCAAGCTGATCTTCATTCTCGATCTTTGCTTCTCCCACCACTGGATTTAAATCAAGATCAGTGCCGTGGTGAAAACGAAGTCTGTAGAGAATGGCGGAGGCTACGGATTGCATGTTTGTCCTCATCGCCTCTGTTTGATGCCTTGTATCTTTAGGAAGATACTCGAGAAGTGATTCAGCTTGGGTCGCAACCAGTGTGGTCCAGTTGCTAAAGCTAAGGTCGTCCTTCTGGGTTTCGACCACATCGGCTTTTAGCACCATCTTCAGCTTCTCGAAGATGTTTTGTTGGACACTGCTGCAGGTTGAGAGCGTCGCATTCGAGCCCTCGTTTTCCTTGCAGACAGAATCAACTTTCGAGTTTTGCAGCTCGACGGTCGCCTGGAGATCTTTCTTCTCTAGAGAGAGTTGGCTTATTTGGTCCTCTTGTGTTGTAGTGAGAGACCATCACAAACAGTTCGCATAACAAGTTAATTCTTACTGGTCGGAAGTGCACTTACAGGAGAGCTGCAAACGCAGCTGTTGGAGTTCTTTCTCCAGGAAAGAGATCTTGGTGACTGCCTTGATCTCCTGGTTTTCCAGGTCAGCGAGGCTCTTGATCAGAAGGGCATTTTCTCTGTGACAAAGGGCACAATGGTTAAAATGGGACTAAATTTCAGGCAGATGAGGAAACATCTTCCTTACTACTGCAGGCGACTCATTTCCCGTTGGGCGGCCTCGATATGCTTCGCAACAGCTATCGACTTGGTCGCCACACAGGTTAAGTCCTATGACATGGAAGGAGATCAGTTTTAGAGCTTGGATATTCCTATGCAAGTGCGAACTTAAAAATAACAAGAGGTGTTCTGCATACCTCGATATATTCGCTGAATGAGCTGCTTTCAGATTCAGCCAAAGGCTGAGTCTCTAGACTCGCCTTATCCCCAGTTGGAACGGCAAATGATTTTTCCTGCTGAGCCTCCTCCACAGCTGGGGTTTCAGATTCCAATCTCTGCGGTTGGACCTCTGTGGCCATCCCCTCCACAATGGCATGGATAACTTCCTCGACCATGGGGATGGGACTTTGCTCGCCCGTGACCTCCATGGCAGGAGGAGCATCAAGATTCTTAGAGGTCACTGGGGTGCTTGGCGCTGCATCTCTGCGCCTAGCATAAGCAAACAAGTGAATCACCGGTTAGAATGTCTTCAGTCAATCGCTTCGATATGACAACAGGAGAGATTCTTACCTTACTCAAAACCCTATCCATTTTTGGGGTTTCAAGGATGATCTCCCGGGAAAAAGAGGACAATCGTCATCTATCCTGGTTTTTCTTTTCTTGAACAGGACATTTTCCTTTTCTCCCTGTGTGTAGGCAAGTCTATGAGAATACACCTGAGGAACAATGAAAAACAAGACTGTAAGGGTCCTTACCAGAGTAGCTCCTTCTGTTGGTAAGGATGAAGCCATCAGTCTTGGAGCTTCATAAACCGCAGGCACTAGGACTTCATCCGCGACCACGAGATCAGTGGTGGTCATGAGACCCTGTTCGGCCGTTCCCACTTCTGTCGTCAGGAGTGGAGTACTCGCTGCCCTAGGACTGGCAGGAGTCCTTTTGCGGTGGATAAGAGGGACGTCGTCTTCCTCGACTTCGCTCCCCTCACCCTGTACAACCAAGAAGTAATTTCCACTCGTGCTTGGAAAAGTGGGGGTTATGGAATATCTTACCACCGTCTTCTTTGCAGTTGTGAGTTTCTTTTGCGAGGCCCCTCCCAAGATATTCTTGGGTTTTCCGGGAGCGAGTTCCTTTGTCTTGGGCCTTGCGGGGGTTCTTTTCGCCTTCTTCTTGGTGACTTCCCCTGAAGATCCAGCATCGACCGGACGCTTTGTTCCGATCGTCCTTTCCAGTAGCTGTATAATATGCCTTGGAATGACATAATCCCAAACAAACAATTCATACCAAGTCTAGTTGGGAGAAAAATATACCTTTCGGTGCTCTTGTTTAAGTTCATCGCCGGCATTTATCAAGCTCTGGGGGCGAATGGATCCTTTAACTCCCTCGACTTCTGCGTTGTATGGCCGAAGAAGGTAGTTTGTCTGCCTCTCAATCTCGGACAAAGAAAGGACTGTGTCACATACAAGCCAAATTACTTGACATGGCAGTTTTTCGTCAGTAAACATGCACAGTTTGTGAACAAGAGCACACACCTGTATTGTAGTCCAATGTGCTATCCGCCATTGAATCCACCTCCCAGGCCGGATGTGCCCTTTCGTGCAAAGGACTCATCCTGTTCTTCACGAAGTCGTGGATGATATCATGCGCTGTGAGTCCCTGCTGGACTATATGAAGAATCGCCTTGGTCTGTTTCTTCAACTCCGCGTTGAGAACAGGGAGGGAGTCCATCTCGCTATCCTTCTCTGGTCGGATGTTTGAAAACCAGAGCCCGCTCTCTGTTGGAGGAGAGCAGTAGAACCACTTATGGTGCCATCCATGCACCGAGTCTCGCAGAGGGAGGGATGGATACTCTTTCTTCTCCCTTACGTGGAAGTAGATGCACCCAGCGGCACTGGTACTCTTTGACCCTGACGAGAAGTAAAAGCACCAGAAAAGATCCACGCTTGGCAACACTCCAACAAATGCTTCACAGAGATGTTGAAAGACAGCGAGAATCAACATAGCATTTGGATGGAGATTGATGAGTTCTAACCCGTAGTGGTTGAGGATTTATTTCAGAAACACGCTTTCTGTGAATCGGAACCCGCAGCGCAAATACTCCTAAAAAATCACCAGTTCGCGTTCACGAACTGTTGGGGTTTCCTCATCTTCCCCTGCTGGCCGCCAGTTAATCAACAGCCGCGGGGGGAGTATCTCTTCCTTCCCTAAAGCTATCAACTTCTCCTCGACATGGTAAATGGACTAGCTCCAGGATGCCATTTCGGAAGAGGATGTGAAAAAGTTGGTGTTTTTGGGAAGACGAAGGAGAAGGGAGCAAAAGAGGGTTTTTGTGCGGCGATAAACTCTAAGGCAGACGAAGGGTTTTTGGTTGTGAAGCTTCCCCAGGAAGCTACCTTCTCCTTTTATGTATGCCCGAGACAACCCTTAGCCGAATATTTTATTAATTTCCCATAATAGATGCCTTGTCTCTGGAAACCCATTATGCACTCCCTACAGTGAATCCGAAACAAAATATATTTTCATTATTTTTTGTTTCGAATTCGGGGGCTAGGGTGCACATAAAAACATGAAAAATTTGCAAAGATTATTGAGAAAATAATCCCTCATGACTTTGTAAACTAATTTTATGTATTGATCACAATGCAGTTCTGTGATCGTCTCGAGATTTGTATGTTGATCACAATGCAATTCTGTAATCGCTGCGAATGGGTGATCGCTCACTCAATCAAGGTATTATGTTCTGATTGCAATCCTAGATCTGGTTATGGTATAGCACATTAATGGACTTCTGATCGAAAAAGTTGTCGCGAAGCCATACTTCGGATAAGGATTTACCTGTGTATGTTTAGTCGCAAAGGCATGTTTTGTGACCATGTTTTCGCACAGAGATTGTGAAGAGCTTTAACTCGGGATTATAAGTCTTACATAATCCTTTTGAGAAATCAAGGTGTGTAAGGAAAAGGAAATTCTTATTTCTGGCAATCTTTACATACAAAAGGGATACAGGCGACCAGGGCATCGACCTGATCCGAGAGAAGTTTACAAAGTTCTCCTAAGGACATATTGGCGTCAGTAGGATCTACACTGACCGCCCCAAGAGAACTAGCAACTACTCTAAGCATATCTACATCATCTCGGAGCAAAGAAGCACTACTACTCCTGATCGTATCGGAGAGTTGTCGCTGCTACTGAGCATGGTCTCTCTCTAGGCGAAGTTGTGTGCCTCTTTGCGAGAGTTGTCAAAACATTCTGCCAGATGCAGGATGGCTGAGGACATCTCCTCAGAATGCTTCTCTAGCGCCTTTTTTTCTTCTTGGAGAGTTCGCTCGAAGGCTGCACCCTCACCAAGAACTTGAACATTAGCAGGCTGGTCGCTGGGGGCTTTGGAAATTTTCGTCTCCTGCATACACTTATGTTAGCTTCGAGGACAGAACGACTCATAGGGGGAATAGAAATAATTACCAATTCTTGCATTGGAGTCGAACGGGGAGATGCAGAACTTCCTCCAAAACACAAATCACCTGACGAAAGCCGAGGACCACCTGGTCACGAAAGTGCAACCTTCCCACAAGAAAGCTGATCATCCTGTGAAATCTGATCAAGAGCAGCTGCATTGTCCACTCGCGATAATGTAGGGATCCCTCCAGGATTATCGTGGATCCCCAAAGCTAGAAATGATGTTCCAACCTGTGGAGTTGCATGCACAGGAAGAACTACAGGGGTCAAAGGAAGAGAGAGCAATGATGCATCCCTAACCTTTGCACCTACAGCTGCAACACCACTGGAGGATCCTTCGTCAACTTTTGTTTTTTTTCTTCAGGGGAATTTGTTCCTCGTTTATCTAAAAAAGTTCCAAAGTACATTACTTTGAGAACGACCGAGACAAGAACTTGAACTAGATCTTTTGAAGGTACATACCTTTTGGTCGAAGTCAAGTTCCAGGGATTCCTCATCACTTTCAATCTCAATGATGTTCTTGGAGTCCTGATCTGCAATTGAGATGAAAACAAAAGAGAAGAGGAGATAGCTCTGGAAAAGACTTAGCCAAGAAAAAGCTTGTGAAGTTTTAGGACTAAGGGGCTTCAGTATTTATAGCACCCAGGGGTGACGGTTCGTATTTGCGAACGCCTCGAGTTCTTAAAATATACTTACAGTTTTATCTCTGGTTAAAAAACAAGTCAGCAGCGCTATCATTGCCTATCAAGAACAACCCAGAACCCGTCTCGGGGAATAAACCGTCGCACGTAGTGCGCCACTAAGTGTAGAAGTTAAAGTGTCGTGTCACTTATCCGATGAAGGGTTAAAATTTGAAGTAAATACGTCTCTTCATTTTCTTCAAATTTGGGGGCTAGCTGACGAGGATTGTTACCCGAGCTAGTTCGAAATAATGCACATCTAGTTCAAGACGGATTCGAACCTGACAAGTGTCTAAGGGTCTGCTGCTATGGTTTCAGATGACCTGAAAAGCGCGGACACAAGGATGATTTATGGTCGCAGGCTTTGCGCGATCATGAGATCGCAGACGTTACGCGGTCAGGAGGCCGCAGACAATGCGCGGTCAGAAGGTCGTTGACTACCCTCAACCAGAGTAACTCGGGATTGCTTAGCTCTACAACAGGCATATCCTTAGGATCGTGATGATTCCTCCACGTATGAAGACAACTGCCAGGAGGTCAACATGTGCGGTTATCCCTTAATTGCACGTGTTAAGCCTGCTTGGAAGTTAAGTGCAGTTATCAAAACTCCACCCAAGCAACCGTCCAAGGCCGTTTTACATTGGCGCCCTTTTGACCGGTATAAAAGGGTGAGCAAATGTACAAGACGACGACAGATCAAGCACAAGATTTCATAAGTTAGTCTAGTCAGTTTTAGACAATAACACAGAAAAGATCTTCTCCTGTGATGATCCTTTCTTCAACTTTGTAAACATTTTCCATACATAGTGAAATCACAACAGGACGTAGGGCTGTTACTCCCACCATCGAGGGCCCGAACCTGTATAAATTTCTTTGTGCCCCAACAGACATTGCTCATCATCCCTTTCTGGAGGAACACTTTGAAAGGTCTCACAACTCACAAAATCTGCATAAGATCGACTAAGGACCCCTAGTCCGAATCGTCGACACACGTGTTTCATGCCACTAGACGCACAACACAAGGTTCTAGTCCTTATATGCCAGTGACCAGATCATACCACAAACCATGCACCTTCAGTGCCTGCACATCCAGTGCAACCAAGCACCTCCAGTGCTACCGCCATTCCATACCAAAATCCTGGTCACGACTAGGAGTTTTATTTCATGAATATATATAAGTACATATATAATAGTTCATGGCTCACTATTTGATCATTTCACATTTCACAGGCATCCAGCCTAGTACTGCCAATTCATAATTCAACCATTCTTTCACATGCAATATTATTTATATTCAAGGTCATATCATAGCAACTCATAAAATATAGGTTCAAGATTTTCTAGACTATGTAACACCCTGAGTTTAGGGGTGAAAATTTCTTTCCTAAAAAGTCATGCATGCATATGTCTCTTCTAGATCAGCCAAATTAGCCCCAGCTTTATTCTATTCTAAGCCCAAAATCTTAAAATCTATCTTGTAGACCCAAATCAAGATCAGAATTTTCAGATTTGATCTACTATCTATCTTGAGTATAAAAGCCTTCAGAACCCAAATTCAATTCTATCTCTAACTTCCAGATTTATCAACTCCTTTCTGTTTTCGAAAATAGAAATATCTTATATTACCCCAAATACCCTAAGTTTCAGAAATTCAGATTTAATCAAAATCTTGATCAAGTTCAGACCAGATTATTCTTGGATTATGATCAAGGGTATGCCAAAACCTTAATCCAAAAAGTTGGCAGCCAGATTTCATCATCTAAACCTTTTTCGCAAATTAGTCCAAGAGTATCGCAGATGAGTCCTTTTCCAGATTTTCTAGAAGCCTGAAAAGGCAAAATAGTACAAATCATCTCCAAATCCAAATCTGATTCAGGGAACACCTCCCAAATGCCATTGAACACAAAATCTTCTTTTATGAGTATCTTAAAATCAAATCCTAAATCCCAGAATTCGAGATCGACAAAATTCAGATCTATTTTACTCTAATCTACCCTATTTTCAGTTTATATCAAAAACCATTCAATTGTTTCAAATTTTATCTTCTATCTGTGCCAAATTATCTGTTGAATCAAGTCTGCCAGATCAGTGCAATCAATTTCAGATTAAATCTTCCAAATCTCCAGATTTACAATTCAGCCCAAAGCTAAGAATCAGATATTGCAAATCAGTCCAGATTCGACTAGGGCAGCTGTTGAGTTTTCGACCAGAGCCTCACCGTGATCTTTGCGCCGTGTTCGCTCGCCGCCGGCCAAGCTTTGCTTGTGCTTGTGCTAGTGCATGCTTGTGCTTGCTTTTGTGCACGCGTCCGTGTCTCAGCCATCGCCGTGGCAATGCCGTTGAACAGCCACCGCTCCCGTGCGTGACCAGCAGCAGCAACAGCAGCCATTGTCAGCAACTTCATGCCACGTTGCTTCGCCGTGCCAGCTCTTGTTGCCACCGTTTGCACCGCCCAACATTGTTGAGTTCCAATGAGCCGACAATTGGATCAGTTCAGAGCCGCCTGCTCATCGTCTTGTCGCTGCCGCTGTTTGTTCACCGTTGTCGCACCTGCGCCCGGCCAGTCAAGTCACCGGCGCCAATTTCTTTGCTGTTCTCTTCTTGCCAACTCCGTCCCTGGTCTATTTAAGCAGCCAACACCTTGTGTAATCTCTACTTCACCAGAATTTAGCTAAATTCCAAATCTCCTCCACTGTCGTCTTCTTCTCCGGCGAGTCCAGCATGGAGGCTCATGGTGCCAGCACGCTCCACTGAACCTCCTGCCAAATTGAAGCCAGCAGTGAGTATCTCTCATCCTCTTGATCGTACTGTTGCATTCAATTGCTCTCCGGTGGACCCTAACGCAGGTGATCGCCGGAATCCTCGATTTGCCCTGTTCCAGCAATGCAGCCCGATTCAATCCAAATTAGCTCTCCATTCAGTAGAAGAAAATGATCAGTGAGCTATTTTTAGCAAGCCTTTGCATTGAGATTTCCAAATTTAGCTCTAATCAAAGCTTTCCCCAAATTTGAATTTCACCAGTCGCTGGCGACCGTCGCCAGGCTTTTCCGATGATCCTCCGGCCAATCTAATCATGCCAATAGTTTCCTTGTACCTCTCTTTCACTCCCTGAGCTTGGAATTGAGTTCATTTGACCTGTATCGAAAACCCCCAATTCCAGTATCATCTTCTCCGGCGCCGGCCACCGGAAATCTATTCCCAACCAATCTAGCTTCAGCCACCTTGTCCACCAGATGTGCCTTGAACTCCTGAGCATTTTTGTCTTCTAGCCCAATCTCTGAAACTGTCCAGATTGCAAGATATAGCCATGTCAAGATCTTGTCTAGTGGCTTCACTGTGCCGTGTCGCCACCACACTTCACTGATTTTCATCATCATTCAGCCATCTTCAGCCCTGGAACCTATTGAATCATTTGTTACTGTTATCAAGGCCTACCTCCCAGACAAAGTGGTGCATCAATTAGAGCTCTAGATCAAAAGTTATGGCAAGCCCTAGTTTCTGTCCATGTCAGTTCAATGCCAGGCTATGTCAGCCAGTGGCATTAGCCCTTTTCACTTCCTTCCAGATGTGCATTTTGGGCATAACTTTGTCCCTTAGATTCCTGAGGTTGTGATCTACAATTTCTTCTTCTATCACAACTTGATTTGAGCCCTTGAACTGCATTTTATGCTAAGCCCTAGTTTTTGACATTGTCAGCACTATGTCAGTGCATGCCAGCCAGTGGCATTGGCTTTGATTACCCACTTCTGGTTGTGCAATTGGAGAACCACTTTGTTCACTGAATTTGTAGAGTTGTGATCTACACTTTCTTCTACTGTCACAACTTGAGATAAGCTCTCTAGCTTTCCTTGAAGCTATTTCAGAGCCTTGATCCGAATGTCAATCTGCTGACATTCGCTGTTTTTGATCAAACCAGCCACAAAATTGATATCCCTGTTGCAGCCTTGAGATCCTAAGAGTTTCTAACACCCATCCTTAGCCAAATTCCTTGAAACCCTAGAATCTCAACTCAGTTCAGCTTGCAATCCCAATTATCTCCAGTATCGTTCAGTTATTTTGTTAAGCATATCTGCATATAGATCATAAATCATTTTAACATAGTTAGTAATTATTGTATGCTTGTTTGTCGCCGAGCAGATCCAGAAACTAAGTTCGAGGACTTCGCTGTTGACTCAATATCAACTGCTGTATCTTACGACGCGGAAGGCAAGTCATATCCTTGGACATCTTGAACCTATATTTTAAAGAGTTGCTATAACATAACCTTGAATATAGATAATATTGCATGTGAAAGATTGAGAATGGTTGAATTATGAATTGGCAGTACTAGACTGGTTATCTGTGAAATGTGAAATAAACAAGTTTTGAGCCATGAACTAATATATATTTATTTATTTATATATATTCATGAAATAAAACCCCTAGCCGTGACCAGAATTTTGGTATGGATGGTTGTAGCACTGGAGGTGCTAAACTGCAAAGGATAGCAGGCACTGAAGGTGCAGGGTTGTGGATGGTCTGGTCACTGGCATATAAGGACTAGAACCTTGTATTGTGCGTCTAGTGGCATGAACAACGTGCTAACCGCAAGCCTAGAATGGGACAGGCCTGAACAAGTACTTATGTGAATCGCACATGAAACCCCTGCTGGAGTTGTGTAGTGATGCACGGTTTACACGGAGAATGGCTCCCACACATATCACTGAAGGTGATCTTGCACGTTGACCCAGCAATGGGAATATATGTAGGGGTGGAGGTTTGGGTACAACCTACCACAACTGTGGTTCGCGAGAGATCCACAGGGTCATGGGTGAATTGTGAGTGATACATAAGAAAAGTTCTTGTTATCTCCACCTTGCCACTCACACATGGTTGTGAGGAAGGGTCTAATCATATTGATAGGATGGGCTTGAAAGTGGAATATCTTGCGGGTAAATTGGTACCTCTCTGCAGAGTTAAAAATGCATTCGAATACTCCGAGCTCCTGGGTTTATAGGAGTCTGCTGCGGTGGATTAAATCCACAGGGTGTGACAGAAGTATATTTTCTAAATAAAATTTATTGAATCAAGATTACCCAAATGACATGTGTTGTCATGATAAGGAGTGCTGCCGTGGGCTGTCGTGTGTCGACGTGTCGTGGTAGTGCTATAATCTAGTGAACATGAATAATGATGCTATATTATGAAAAGTGCTGCCATAAGATGGGATGAGTTAAGATATGAAAGAAAAAGGTTATTTTACAAACATCCATAATTCTTGACTAGTCTAGGTTCATATCATCACTACTATATGTATCTACTCTTACCTATGACTTGGTGAGTACGTAAGTGCTCACCCTTACAACCTACAAATCAGTAGATGGAGCGTTCAATAATCAAGATGAAGGAGTGAAGAATTTCTTGGACCAGAAGGGGGAGAGTCAGTTCCATCAGTGCCCTGATGTGTGTTGTTCTGTCGTCCACTTCTCATTGTGGGAGGGTCACCTATCTTCTGCTGTGTAGATATTATTTTGCTAAACCATGTATGTCATGAAGGCATTGTAATCTCTTTAGGTAATATTAAGGCCAGCAGGCCACACTGCTTAAATATTTTGTAAGTTACTCTGTTGCAAAGTAATATACTCTTGTGCTTGACTTATCCTGGGAAGTCAAGGGTATGCATATATGGGACTAGCTGCAGCGAGCTAGGTCTCTACAGGAGTAGTCGTAGTCCCAGTTTCGGGGTGCGACAGACTATGACTTACCTTCCGCGTCATAAGAAACAACAGTTGGTGTTGGGTCGACAGTGAAGTCCTCGAACTCTGGCTCTGGCTCTGAGCAAAGATCAAGCAAGCAACCAAAAATCACAACCATTTCAATATCATATTACTACACTACATGCGATAATGCAAAGAAGAAATGTCTTGGTGATACTGGAACAATTGGGTTTAGAAACTGGTTAGGGCTAAACTCATGAGATTAGGGCTAAAGATGGGTGGCTCTCGGAGAGCACCCCCGAGCACGCCCTCGGAAAGAAGCCCGTGGGCTGGACCACTAGTGTGTCCCCCGGTGGTGAGGCTCAGTAGGGTAGAGGCCGCTTGGCCACTCTCCGGGCTACGCCACCCGGGGCTCGGGAACTCCCTCTCGGGAGTTAGCTCACGGAACGCCTGCTTGCAACCGGACAAGATTTAGCAAAAAAGACTTCATTTCTTTAATCAATCAAGGATTTACAAATTTTTTCCAGGGCTTGCTCTAAGAAGCTACTGGGAACAAAAGTCCTAAGAAGCAAAACCTATCTAAAGACTGGAGGGGAGCTCATACTTGCCCGTTGTTGTCCCCCTCCCCCGGGGGAACCTTCACCGCTGTGCCGCCTTCGCCCGGTGCCTGTTGCATCTAGGTCCCTATTATTGTGGATTTTGATTATTGATGACATTAAGTGACATTAAGTGTTTTTGATCTAATCATGTCTTTGAGTTATATGTATGCAGAGACCTAAGAGCTATTTCGCCTAAGGTCGCAGTATTGCCAAAGTCGCAAGTGCAAGGTCACTAAAATGAAAGTTGCAAGGATTAAAGATGCAAAGGACCTGAGGTAATATTTGTTTTTATTTCTACCGATCTCGGCGTATGGAGTTCGATCGGTTAAGGACTTTATTGCTTAGTTTTAACCGAATTATAAAGAGGGGTTGCAAATCCTCTCTAAATCTCAAATATGAACCGAGAAACTTAGGTCATTGCATTGCATTCGTTTCGGTTGGATTTGATTTGAATTTGTTTTGAAAGATTTGGTTTTCAGTTGAGTTTTTGATAGCAGACGAGTTTTCAATTTTCTAGAAAGATCTAGACAGATCTGGTTTTTACTTTTGTTGACAAAAAATGTAGCCCTTAAAATTATCTTTCAAACGAGATATTAAACTCTCAATTTGGACTTATGGTTTTAAAGTTATGACTATTTTTATCCAGGCTGACTGTCAGTTTGAATGTCAGTTCAGTTAAACTGACAGTTGTCCAGAGAGTGTGTTTTTTGAGCTAAAAACTTTTGAACTAAACCGACTGTCATTTTGGTATAACTGACTGTCAGTTTGTATTTCGACCTCAAACTGATTTGCTTGTGTTTCTATTTGATCTGGACGTTTTGTGGTCAAACTGACTGTCAGTTTGTTTAACAGACTGTCAGTTTGTTTTATCAGTTTCCATATACGACCACAAACAGCTAGCTAATTTTTATCTGTAAATTTTGTCAGCCGTTGAGTTTGAAACTGACTGTCAGTTCCTCATACTGACTGTCAGTTTGCACTGATTTGTTTCCATTTTCGACCTCAAACGGCTAGCTGAGTTTTCTTCGGATTTTACTTCTTTCTGGTCATGACCCAAACTGACTGTCAATTTGTATAATTGACTGTCAGTTTGAGCTGCTAATTTTCAGCTCGAGTTCCAACGGTTCTCTTTATTGTTGAGGCTATAAATAGGAGTTTTGAGCATTGGTTTTATACAACAAGCAGCCTCACAACCTTATACACTCTTGAGTTTTAGTTCTTTTACAAAATCTTGATCTTTTGATCAAGTCGAGTGCTTTTCAGATCCACCGAGTGCTTTCAGTTCGCATCTTTTGCATCCTATTAGCTTCTTGGTGATTGTTTGGAGGTCTAGAGAAGACCTTGCTGCCTATTACTCTTGGTGAGCGCCCTCACCTAGATGGTTTGGTGGCGTGGCCATTGATCTCTCCAGTTCGGAGATTGTCGGAGAGACTCGGTGCATTTGTACAAGGCATTGGTGCTCGTCTTTCCGGAGTGGACAAGGAGCAACCACTAGTGGATAATATCCTTTGTGGATATTGTAGCAAGACTCAATTTACTTGAGTGCTTCAACGAGAATTAGAGGAGACTGGGCGAGTCTCTGAGACCTCAGTAAAAATCGTTGTGTTCGTTCTCTCAATCTTTTCTTATTAATATATTGAACTGCATTTGATTCTTCTTTTTGCAAAAGTTATTTTAAATTAAAGTTTTTAAAAGCCTCCTATTCACCCCCCTCTAGTCGGCATCCTTGATCCTACACGTGGTATCAGAGCGAGGTCTCTCGATTAATTAGGCTTTACCGTCTAAAGAGAGGATGACGTCTAATGAGGGCTTTTCTCTCGGTCATACCAGTCGTGTGCCTATCTTTGATGGGACTAACTATCCCTATTGGAAAGTGCGCATGTCGGTATTCCTAGAGGCCATGGGGCTTGATGTATGGGACATCGTTAAACTTGGTTTTACTCCTCCGAATGATCCGGCAAGTCACTCCGATGACGACCGAAAAAAACTACATTTAAATGCCCGTGCAAAAAATGCTCTCTTTGCCAGTTTGTCTTTAAATGAGTTCAACCGTGTGAGTAATCTTACGACCACTCACAAGGTTTGGACCACCCTCGAAGAAATCTACAAGGGCACAACTAAAGTCAAAGAGGAAAAATTGCTTATGGTGAGGCAACGATATAAGACATTCACCATGTCGTCAACCTAGTCCGTGGGTTCCATGTTCACTCGGTTGAACAATATTGTGAATGAACTCAAGGGCCTAGGAGTTGTTTTTACTGACCTCAACATTGTAAGAAAGATGCTCAGGGCGCTTCCAGAAAGCTTCGACACTCTAGTCACTGTGCTCACAAACTTCGATCTATCGACCACCACGCCTACTGATCTCTATGGGAACCTCATCACCCATGAGATGCATCGGATGGAAAAAAGGAAGCGGCTGAACCTTCAAAAACAAAAAAGAAGGCGTTGGCTTTCAAAGCTGGCTCCAAGAACGATCCAAGCGATGGCTCCTCCAACGAAGATCTAGCTCTTATGGTAAAGAATACACAAAAACTTCTTCGTAGGTTACACAAGAAGGGTGTCAACATCGACACTCGACCAAAGGGGCTGAAGCAAACAAACTTCAAGGACATCATATGTTATGAATGTCACAAAAAGGGACATATAGCATCAAGATGTCCCAACAAGAACATGACTTCGAACAACAAGAAGAAATTCTTCAAGAAGAGAAATGAAGCAACAAAAGAAGCCTGCTTTGGAGAATGGATGTCAGGAGGTGAGAGCTCCGACTCCGACTCCGATGATGAAGAAGGTTGCTCCAAGAAGCTTGCCAGACTAGCTCTCGGCAACACATTGACTAGTTCATCCTTTTGTCTTATGGCTAAAGGTGATGAAAAGGTACACTCTAACGATCCCTCATATGATGAATTAGTTGAAATGATCACTGAATTAAATGAAGTTTATGGAGCTATTGAAAAGAAGTATAAAGCGCTTAAAGAAGAACATTATTCCTTACGCACTCAATACTCAGAACTAAAAGATTCATATGAAAGCTTGCTTATCAAAGATATTACTCATGCTCCATCTAAAGTAGATGTAGCCATTTCATGTGATCTAGATTCTGATACTATTTCTACTAGTCATCATATACCATGTGCTTCAAATGATACTATCTTAAATGAGAATAATGAACTTAAGGCACAAGTTGAAAAACTTGGAAAAGGTTTAGAAAAATGCTACAAAGAAAAAGTATCCCTTGATCTCATTCTGAGCAAACAGAAGTGTTCATTCAGAAAAGAAGATCTTGGATACTTTTCAAAGAAAGGGAAGAAACCAATTAAGTACAAAAACTATCTTTGTAAAAGCATGCAACACATTCTGTTTTAAATATCAAAACTGGTCATTCACATGAAGCATGTCCTCTAATGACTCCAAACTACTTTGATACTTGCTACATGCTTCAACGGTTGAAGAAAGGTTATGCTATAGCAAAGTATGTTGGTGCACCCATGCTAAATAAAAAGAAGAAATCAATTTGGGTGCCCAAAGCTTTGATCGCTAACATTGAAGGACCCAAAAAGGTTTGGGTACCTAAAAAGACTAGATTCTTTTTGTTTATGCAGGTGAACTACAAAACTGGTGGGAAACATTGGGTGCTAGATAGCGGATGTTCCGAACATATGACTGGCAACAATAAATTGTTCAAGGAAAGGTGGTAGGCTTGGGTAAAATTGCTATATCCAATGATCTCTCTATTTCAAATATTTTATTGGTTGAATCTCTGAATTTTAATTTGCTTTCCATTGCACAAATTTGCGATCTTGGATTTCGTTGCACATTTTATCCCAAAGAGGTTTTAGTTGAAAGTTTGAAAGACAATTCTTTGATTTTTAAAGGCTTTCGTTTTGGAAATCTTTATTTTGGTTGATTTTCACTCCAAAGATGCATCTCTTTCAACATGCCTTGTCTCTCAAACCTCAAAGGGTTGGTTATGGCATAGGAGACTCGCACATGTTGGAATGCATCAATTGAAAAAGCTTTTAAAACGAGATTTGGTTATTGGCTTAAAGGATGTGAATTTTGAAAAGGATAAACCTTGTAGCGCCTGTCAAGCTGGCAAGCAAGTAGCTACTTCACATCCAATTAAACGTGTTCTTTCAACTTGCAAACCTTTGGAACTATTGCATATGGATTTATTTGGACCTTCTGAGTTCCAAAGTATCGGGGGTAGCAATTATGGTTTTGTGATTGTTGATGATTTTACTCGCTACACTTGGGTTTTCTTTATTTCTCAAAAATTTGAAACCCCCGATGTTTTCAAAAGTTTTGCAAAACATGTTTCTACTGAATTCAAACTTTCCATCAAGAAAATTCGTAGTGATCATGATGGAGAGTTTGTTAATTCGACTTTGGTTGATTTTTGTGATTCGCCTGGAATTAAACACGAATTTTCAACTTCTTACACTCCATAGCAAAATGGAGTCGTAGAAAGGAAAAATCAAACACTAATAGAAATGGCAAGAACAATGCTTAGTGAGTATGACACTCCTACTTGCTTTTGGGCTGAAGCCATGCATACCGCTTGCTATTCTATTAATCGGCTTTATTTGCATCCTCTTCTGAATTTAACTCCCTATGAGCTTCTTATTGGGCGTAAGCCAAATATTTCTTATTTTCGAGTTTTTGGTTGCAAATGTTACATTCTTAAGAAAAGAAATTTTGGTGGTAAGTTTCAAAGAAGAGTAGATGAAGGCTTTCTAGTCAGATACTCCACCACTAGCAAAGCTTATCGTGTTTTTAACAAAAATATGAGTTGCATTGAAGAATCATGCGATATAGAATTCGATGAAACTAATGGCTCTCAAAAGGAGAGAGTCTCTTGTGAAGTTTCAGGTGAAGATCTTCAAGAAGCTGTGAAGAACATCACCATTGGAGACATCAAGCCAAGAGAAGATGATCAAGAAGATGACGAGAACATTGAGAATGACGATCAAAATGTATCATCATCTCATGTTGATCCTCCAGAACCAAGTCAAGAAGAAGCAGCACAAGAAGAAGCACCAAGGAAACATCAAACCCTCACCAAGGATCACCCTCTAGATCAAATCTTGGGTGATGTCAGTAAGGGTGTTCAAACTCGCTCTCGTATTGCAGCATTTTGTGAACATCACTCTTTTGTATCTTCTTCAGAACCTAAACATGTTAATGAAGCTTTAAATGATCCTGATTGGATAAATTCCATGCATGATGAACTTAACAATTTTTCTAGAAATGAAGTTTGGACTTTAGTTGAAAGACCCAAGGATCATAATGTAATTGGAACTAAATGGGCTTTCAGAAATAAGCAAGATGAAAATGGTGTAGTAATTAGAAATAAAGCTCGTCTTGTTGCACAAGGTTTCACTCAAGTCGAAGGTTTAGACTTTGGTGAAACTTTTGCACCTGTACCAAGACTTGAAGCTATTCGTATACTTCTTGCCTATGCATCAAACTTTAATATTAAGTTATTTCAAATGGATGTTAAAAGTGCATTTTTAAATGGTGAAATATCTGAACTAGTATTTGTTGAACAACCTCCCGGTTTTGAAGATCCTAAATTTCCAAACCATGTGTTTAAATTGTCTAAAGCTCTCTATGGTCTCAAGCAAGCTCCTCGAGCTTGGTATGAGAGAATTAGAGATTTTCTTTTATCAAAAGGTTTTAAAATTGGGAAGGTTGACACAACTCTTTTTACAAAAATAATTGAAAAAGATTTGTTCATCTGTCAAATATATGTTGATGATATTATCTTTGGATTTACTAATGAACATTTCTGTCATGAGTTTGGAGAAATGATGTCTAGAGAATTCGAGATGTCAATGATCGGTGAGCTAAGCTTCTTCCTTGGACTTCAAATCAAACAACTCAAAAACGGTACGTTCGTGAGTCAAATGAAGTATGTGAAGGACTTGCTCAAGCACTTTGGGATGGAAGACGCTAAGGCTATCAAAACCCCCATGGCAACAAATGGACACCTCAACTTGGACAACAATGGAAAATCGGTTGATTCTAAACTATATAGGCTTATGATTGGTAGCCTGTTATATCTTACTGCATCTAGACCTAATATCATGTTTAGTGCGTGTTTATGTGCTAGATTTCAGTCAGATCCTAAGGAATGTCATTTGATTGCTCTTAAAAGAATCCTTAGGTATTTAAAATGCTATCCCAGTTTAGGTCTTTGGTATCTGAAAGATGCAAATTTAGAAATAATTGGATATTCGAATTCTGATTATTCTGGGTGCAAGATTGATCGAAAAAGTACATCTGGTAGCTGTCAGCTGTTGGGGAGATCATTAGTATCATGGTCATCTAGGAAATAGAATTCTGTAGTTCGATCGGTTAAGGACTTTATTGCTTAGTTTTAACCGTACTATAAAGAGGGGTTGCAAATCCTTTCTAATTCTCAAACATGAACCGAGCAACTTAGGTCATTGCATTGCATTCGTTTCGGTTGGATTTGATTTGAATTTGTTTTGAAAGATTTGGTTTTCAGTTGAGTTTTTGACAGCATAAGAGTTTTTCAATTTTCTAGAAAGATCTAGACAGATCTGGCTTTTTCTTCTGTTGACAAAAATGTAGCCCTTAAAATTATCTTTCAAAAGCGATATTAAACTCTCAATTTACACTTATAGTTTTAAAGTTACGACTGTTTTTATAACTGACTGTCAGTTTATATTTCGACCTCAAACTGATTTGCTTGTGTCTCTATTTGATCTGGACATTTTGTGGTCGAACTGACTGTCAGTTTGCATAACTGATTGTCAGTTTGTTTTATCAGTTTCCATATACGACCACAAACAGATAGCTAATTTTTATCCGTAAATTTGGTTAGCCGTTGAGTTTGGAACTGACTTTCAGTTTCTCATACTGACTGTCAGTTTGCACTGATTTGTTTCCATTTTCGACCTCAAACGGCTAGCTGAGTTTTCTCTGGATTTTACTTCTTTCTGGTCGTGACCCAATCTGACTGTCAGTTTGTATAATTGACTATCAGTTTGAGCTGCTGATTTTCAGCTCGAGTTCCAACGGTTCTTTTGATTGTTGAGTCTATAAATAGGAGCTTTGAGCATTGGTTTTATACAAAAAGCAGCCTCACAACCTTATACACTCTTGAGTTTTAGTTCTTTTACAAAATCTTGATCTTTTGATCAAGTCGAGTGCTTTTCAGATCCACCGAGTGCTTTCAGTTTGCATCTTTCGCATCCTATTAGTTTCGCGGTGATTGTTTGGATGTCTAGAGAAGACCTTGCTTCCTATTACTCTTGGTGAGCGCCCTCACCTAGACGGTTTGGTGGCGTGGCCGTTGATCTCTCCAGTTCAGAGATTGTCGGAGAGACTCGACGCATTTGTACAAGGCATCGGTGCTCGCCTTTCTGAAGTGGACAAGGAGGAACCACTAGTGGATAATATCCTTCGTTGATATTGGAGCAAGACTCAATTTACTTGAGTGCTTCAACAAGGATTAGGGGAGATTGGGCGAGTCTTCGAGACCTCGGTAAAAATTGTTGTGTTCGTTCTCTCAATCTTTTCTTATTAATATATTGAACTACATTTGATTCTTCTTTTTGCAAAACTTGTCTTAAATTAAAGTTTTTAAAAGCCTCCTATTCACCCCCTCGTCTAGTCGGCATCCTTGATCCTACAATGCCCACTCCCTGGCTCCATCGACCTGGAGACCCAATCAAACAGGGTCCCGGCTAGCTCCTCGAGCTCTCCCTGCCGTGCCTTGAAGTAGACGGGGAAGCTCTGGGAAAGCAGGTCCCCGCTGACCCGCACGCCTTCCCCGCGGTACTCGACGAGAGTGGGAGCAAGGGCAATCGCTGGAACGACAAGGCCCTGAGCTCGAACATCTGCTACCACTGGCATCAGGGAGACGAGCGTATCGTGGAAATACGTGGCCTCCTAAATCGATGATGGGTCTGGGTCGGAGCTCCCCTCCGCCTTCAGCTCGAGGCCGAGCTCCTCTAAGGCGGGGTGGATCATCTTCCCCCCGGTAATAACCGCGAGGGTGCCCGATGCCTCCGCTTCCCGGAGGGCCTCTAGCCCAGCGTGTAGCTCCCTCCGGAGCCAGGAGGCGGTGTCCTCAACGGCCGCCAAACGCGTCCGGGTCGCCTCCATCTCCCCGAGAGCTTTTTCCTTCTCGGAGCACTCGGCGGCCAAGTCCCTGAGCACCCTCTCCTTCTTGGAGTGCTCAGAGGCTAGCGCCTCTCCGGCGGCCCGGAGACGCTCGGAGACCCGGGCTTCGAACTCCCAGACCAACGTAACGGTCTAGGAAAACAGGTGTTAGATGAAACAAAAGCACAAGCCCTAAAAGCCTCAGTGAGAAGTGCTCACCCAGAGCCCAGCGGAGATGACCTCCTCGCATCCTTTCCTCGGAATACCCTGGGGGTGGCTCCCCCAGGATACCTCCCCACTCGCCATCGGGCCATCCTCCGGGGTCTGACCCTCAGACGAGCCAGACGTCAGGTCCATCGGTGGGGTTGGGACCCCGGGGTGGATGAAGAGCCCTTTGCCCTTCCCGGCCGAGGGAGGCGCCGACGCCGCTGGGGGGGGGGGGGGGGACCTCCGGAGCAGTAAAGGAGGCCATCACGAGGGCCCCCGAGGTCTTGAATCGGACGAAGACCCCTCCGCGTTGCGGTTGCGGGTGAGCCTTCAGAGCCGCCAGTGTAACACCCCAGTTTTTGGCTATCTTTTCTGCTTACGAATCAGCATACCTTCTTTGGAAACCCTGATATTTTAACCCTATCTTGATCTTAGGTATGCCACTACCTTAACCTAAAAAGTTGGCTGCTAAACTTCTTTCCCCAGATCATTTTCACATTTCAGTCCAAAAGCGTTTCAATTTAGTCCTTTTCAGAAGTTTCAGAAAACCCAAAAAGGCTAAAAGTCCCAGATCACCTCAAAATCCAAGTCTGATCAAGTAATAAACTTTCTTTCATTTTTCTAAACATTTTTCCCTTCTGGAAGAATTCCAGAATCTTGACCAAAACCCTAGTTTCAGCCTCGACGAAAGTTTCAAACCCTAATTACCCTAATTACCCTGTTTTACCCTGTTTTCGATTTTTGTCAAAACCACCATATATTATCGGATTTCATCATTTTTCCTGCTAGATGAGTCCAAGACATTTAGTGGCACTCATATGCAAAATCAGGATTCAAATCAGCCCCTCAGATCTTCAGAATTGCAAATAGGCCCGAATCCCTGAGCCAAAACCTTCACAGATCAGTCCAAATCATTGCAAATAGGTCCAAAGTTCGCAACCAGGTCCCTGTGAAGTTTTCAACCAGCAACCGCCAAGTTGCCGCGCCGTTAACTCGTCGCCGGTGAAGTTCGCCGCGCTGCCACCTCACGGCCACGTAGCCCCCAACCGTGCGCAGCTGTACCGCCACCGTGGAGCGTTTCAACCCCACCGTGCCATCTTCTTCCCCGCGCGCGCGTGCCTGCTGCTGCTGCCAGAAGCTTCATGCCACTTGGCCGCCATCCCGAAGATCATCGCCACCACCCCTGACCAAATCCTGTTTCCGCGATTCACCGTCTCTGGCAGAGCCCCGCCGCGTCCCGAAGTGCATCAATGACCGTCCCGGCATCAGAAGAAGATCTCCCCGGCGATTGCTGCTGCTCCCGAGAGCCTCACCCGCGGCTATATAAGCCCCCTCCCTTGCCCAGCAGTACCTCGCACCACCCCACAGCTTATTTGCTTTAGCCTTAGCACCAGAGAGCAACCGAGCCCTCAGCGCCGCCGCGAAGCTCATCTTCTCCGGCGAGTCGTTTCTGGAGCTCACGGCGCCAGCTTCGCCCGAAGCTTCTTCCTCCAAACCAACGCCACCAGTAAGCTCCCTACACGTCTCTCTTCGTACCGTAGCCATTAATTGGTCCCCGGCGCACCTCAACGCCGGCAATCACCGGAAAACTGAAAAACCCCTGTTCCCGCAATGCCTAACGTTTTAGCCCGAATTAACCTTCGTGCCAGTGATAGGAATTGACCAGTGCACCCATTTGAGCAAGCCTGCAAGCTTAGATTTCAAATTTGAGCAATAATCATGGCCTTTCCGAGGTTTGCGTGCCACCAGTGAGCTGGTCCTCGTCGCCAAGCTTCTCCGGCCACTCTCCGGCCGATTCAACCCCGCAAATAGATCCCTCACCTCATCCTCTCACTCCCTGAGCAAGGAATCGAGCTCAAACCTGTTAATCAGAAACGCCCAATTTGGAGGTTGTTTTCTCCAGCACCGGTCGCCGGAATTTATCCCCGGCCGATCTAGCCTTGCTCACCTTGTCACTTAGATAGATCTCAACCCCCTGAGCAATTTTGTTTACTAGCCCGACCTCTGAATCGACCTGAATCAAAAGTTATAGCCATGCCAAGGTTGCTGTCCAGTGGCTCAGTTCATGTCCAGGCCACCGTGTTTGCTCACCGGATTTGGCCACCCTCCGGCCACTTTCAGCCCTTGAGCCTGTTGAAAGTTTTGTAGCTGTTATCAATGCCTAAACCCCAGACAAAGTTGTGCATCAATTGGAGTTCTGAGTCAAAAGTTATGCAATGCCCTAGTTTCTGGCCATGTCTAACACTATGTCAGTGCATGTCCACCTGTGGCATTGGATGATTTAGACTTGTTTCTTTTGAGCAATTGAAATGCCACTTTGTCCACTAAGCCTTTTGAGCCATGTTCTACAATATTCCCTACTATCACATCTCCAGAAAAAAAAACCTAGAACCGATTTAGGGCAATGTCAAGCCATGAGTCGAATGTCAGCCCTTCGACATTCAAGCCCTTTGAACCCATCTCTTCGACCAATGTCAAGTGACCTTGTATAAACCAATTCCCCTGCATGCATGATGTATTTACGTATTATTTTCTAGTGCTTGTGTGCTTATATAGTATGTATGTGTTGTTTGTACCCGTCGTGGAACCAGACGTTGAAGGAGCAGAGGAGATCCCTGAAGATTCATTTGAGCAGCTAGACCCGTCACTGCAAGGCAAGTCTCAAACCCTTGATCATGTCTCACCTACTATTTTGAAATGAAGTATGTTTTAACTGTTTTCCGGTATATGCATGCCTTAGATTCAAATAAGAATTATGTTTCAATAAAATGACTAGATATGACCTAAATGATTGTAAAGCCCCTTTTGACATTGAATATCCCTGCACCCTTGTTACCCTAGATTATCATGCTTAGGCTATGCTATGCTCGATGATTATATGATAAATGTTGAATGGTCACATATGAGAAAAGCATGTTCAAAACCCCTTTTTGTGAAAGAAAATGTGATTGGAATCGATAGTGAGGACGGTTTGATTGGATGGTGCTGTGTGCGCACTGGGAATGTGAAAGACTCCTCACTAAAGATTCATAAGGACTAGAACCTTGTGTTGTGCTTCTATGCGGCATGAAAAACGTACCAACCACCTGCCTGTTTATGGGACGGGCGCAACTTAGTAGCTTTCTTTAGTGTTAGCTTTTCCCTGCAATGGTTGTCGGTCCAGTTTCTTGCGAGAACTGGTGGGCCACAGAAGGCCATGAGTGATGTGAGATCAGAAAAATCATGAGAGGAAAAGGTGGAAAGAAGGAAGACGCCCTATGCCAGATTAAGTCGTGCGCGACTGTAATCAAGAGAGGCTATGTGTCTTGCGAGAACATAGGCCCAGGCTAGGAAGTAAGGCAGTGGGGAGGACCCACAACGGTACTTGAGACTTAACTGTCTATTTACCGGGCAGGGAAATAGTTAATACTAGGACTGTAAATTGTTGTGTCATCTCGGCCTTGTCACATGCGTAAAAGTCGCATGAAGCTGATCCGACTTGAAAGCCGAATGATTGGTGGATTAAGGTGGTACACCTTTGCAAAGTTTAAAAAGTATCAGATACTCTGAGCTCCCAGGTCATGGAGTCTGCGCGCTGTGAATTCTATTCACGTCGATGCAGCACAAGTAGCTTTTGGAAGTTCTTCACAAAATCTGAGTAAAGTGGTGACTCATGAAGACCGCCACACACAACATTTTCTGAAAATCTAGTTAGGATTTCAAAAGCCTCGCTTTCGAAAATAAAGACCCTTCTTCAAAGCTGTATGTGAAAATCTATTATAAATGTATGTACAAAGCCAAAGAGCTATTTCTTGAGAAATTCCCCATCATCTATATATATGCATTGTTACTTGGGACTTGTTGAGCACCATGTGGACAATGTGCTCACCCTTGCTTTTACAAACAAATTTAGAGGAAGGATTCGTCGACCCTGAATCTTATGGTCTTGAACCCAATGTGGAACAAGAAGAAGAAACTGAGGACCCATCTGGTTAAAGGGTTATGCACCAAGGTGGAGTTCGATGTGGAGAAGGCCCATGCAATACCGCCGCTGCAGAGAAAGAAGACTGATGAAGTCCTTTTGTTTATCGTTGCTGTTTTATTTTGTGCCGACCCTTGTGTCGAAAACTCCTTAATTTGTATTAACAATTAAATGCGTCATTTCGGTGCTAAGTTATTGTGATGTTGGTCCTTGTGATCAGCACTTGTTTTTAATTACTCGCATTTTTATATAATGCATCATGTTGTTGAGCTGCAATGTGCCTTTTCTGAGTGCAATCCACCTGGGCGGTTGCCACTGGAATCCTCAAATGAGGGTCCCACAGCCAGTGTTGGGGATGGAGTGGGAACATACATCTCCTAGTCTGACTCCTAGCTCTCCCCGGATGGCCCAGAGGGACCCGCACCCGGTGATGCGGCTACCAGGGTCACTAATAGCACCATCGGGGACGCAGCCACCGGGGGCATTGGTAGTGCCGTCGGGGATGAGGCCACAGGAGTCATTGGTAAAGCTGCCGGAGGTGCGGCCGGTGTCGTCACTGGCGTCTTCACGGGAGTTCACATTGAGGGGCCTGGGGGCTTGGCTCGGGCCTTCATGGGGCTCTTCGCACGAGTGCGCATTGGAGGCCCTGGCTGCCTCTTCCCCCTCTTGTGCGAGCTAGGGGTGGGGAGGGGCACCTGGGTGGGCATCTTCAAGCCGAAGGCCTCCGCCACGATGTTGTGGGGAGGACCATCACCGATGACGTGCACGACCCGCTCGTGCTCATCGGCGTAATACGTCTCGAGGAGGTTGACAGCGACCTCCTGGGAGCCGTCGTAGGATAGGACTGCAAAGAAGAAAAAGGTGTTAGAAAATTTCTAACCGCTACCTCCCGAGAGCTACACCCCCTTTTCGGGGGCTCGGGACTAGACACTTACGCTGGTCCACCATTGTCCGGGGCGGGCGGTGAGCCGCGCTCACCCCTGTCCCCTTGCACAAACTAAACACTGCCACCCGGAGGAGCGCTAGCTCCTCCGCGAGGTCCCGCACGGACCTCCGAAGCCGGACCTCTACCATCCGGGTGAGGAGGTCCATATCCCACTCTGCCCACTCCGGAGCCACCGGGCCGGTAGACCAACTGTAGGTCGATGGCTCTGGCGAATAGGTCACCTTCGGGTCGCTCACCCAGAGGTAGAACCACCTCCGGAGCCAGTCCCCCCCGTAGTCCCGGGAGGCTTGGACCGGGTACTTGTCTGCCCGGCCCGACATGAGTTGGATCATCACCGAAAAATGCAATGTAAACATTTATTTTGTAAGTAAACTCTTTGTTTTTTACCTTAAAATGCATTATAGATGATTAGTAGAATAATGAATGATTAGCATACAAAATACCTAATTTTCTGACCCAATGTTGTAGCTATATTCCCCTAGCCCCCTCTTGCTACCAGTTATACTGGAAACATAGTATAGTGGTCGCAGGATAAATCACTTAGACTAAGTAGACAACTGGCCTAGTTTAAACGCGTATGTTTTTTGCTAACTGACGGCTACTTGAATAATTAGAGCATACTAATAAGTCCCTTATGCGGTAAGAACCGGCTTAGAAATAGATGTCTTAGTTAGATGTGATCATGAGTGTCGCCAGTGAATCCACTTACGCATCATGCCAAGGCACCTATCGTATGTTACGACCAGCCCCCGGGTAGGACCCGGTAAAAAGTAAGGCTAAGAATGGGAATACAACTATAACATAGAGTGACAAATATACTTCTTTATTGATAAGGAATTTATAATGGGAACGAAAAAAATTGCACATAAAATTTATGCAACTGGTCTATATTCTAGGCGTTTGGTAATATTCATCTGTCTTCCATAGCCAGTCAAATCAATACTGGTTGTAGGATAGAGACCACAACGAAGGGACCTTCCCACTGAGGGGAGAACTTTTTGCAACCAGACTGATTTTGGATTTTTCTCAAAATCATGTCCCCCATGTTTAGCGTATGTGGTCACACCCTTTTACTATGATATTTATACAGAGCTTGTAAATATGCCACTGAACAGATTAGTGCTCGATCACATTTTTCCTCAAGAGCTATGATATTGTCTTATTCGCTTTGATTTATGATATTTAAGTGATCCATGCGAGTAGAGCCATGTTTGATTTCAATTGGCAATATGGCTTTTGCACCATAAACCAGTTGTCAAAGTGTTTCACCTATAGCCCTAATGGACGTAGTGCGTAATGCCTATAGAATGGAGTGAAGTTATTTTACCCAAGCACTCAAGCGTAACTTAAGGCGGTCAAAAACTCGATTCTTAACCCCTTGTATTATCTGCCCGTTGTGACGTTCAACTGCACTATTACTCTGTGGATGAGCAACAGATGCGAAATAGATTTTAGTCTCAATGTGTTCGCAATAATCCAAGAAGAGATCACTAACAAAATGGGACCCATTTCTATTCTGAGACGACTGGGAACACCAAATCGTGTCACAATGTTCTTTCGAGAGAACTTTTTCGCAGCAACACCGGTAACATTTTGCTATGTTATTTGTAGCAACAAAGTGTAGTTGTACGACATACTGGAGCTGATCTCCCTTAAGTGTAATTAAGACCGCTCCATCCCCCGAGTTTTTGAAACTCCAAGAGCCATCGAAATACAACGTCCAATGGTCAGTATCCTCTGAATCCGCACAATCTTGCATAAGTGGTTCTAGATTAGTCCATTCGACCAAAAAATCAGCAACAATTTGGGACTTGATTGCTACCCAGGTCATGAAATAGAGATCGAATGCTCCAAGTTCTTTGGCACATTTTGCAACCCGATTTGTTACTTTTGGGTTACGGAGGATGTACCCTAAGGGAAAGGACGAGGACACAGGAATCTTGTGCACTTGAAAGTAATGTCGCAGCTTCCTTAAAGCCATTAAGATAGCGTAAAGTAACTTTTGGACCTCGCGGTACCTATCCTTTGGTCCATTTAACACTTCGCTTACATTATAAACTGGTCATTGCGCTCCTTCCCTCTCTGTGACTAGAATAACGCTAACCGCATGGGGGGAGGGGGTAGGAGCCAAATAAATGAGTAATGACTCTCCCAAAGTCAGGGAAACCAATACTAGAGAATTGGCCAAATATGTTTTTACTTCTTGAAAGGCTTTATTGGCTTAGTTCGACCACCGGTGTTGGGGGAAATCCCCGCCCGATCGGTCCCGGTGATCCTGTTCTGGGGGCTACCACGACTCCCGTGACAAAGGTCCCCGGTGGCCCAGTGCCGGGCGCTGCCATTTGCCCGATGACCAGGGCCCCCGGGTGGCCCCCTCCTGGGTACCGCCATTTGCCTGGTGGCAAAGGCCCCCGGCAGTCCCGTCCTGGGCGCCGCCATTTGCCCGGTGACCATGGCCCCCGGCGGTCCGATGACTAGGGCCCCCGGGGGCCCAGACCCGGGCACCTCCATTTGCCCAGTGGCAAAGGCCCCCAGCAGTCCCGTCCCGGGCGACGTCATTTGCCCGGTGACCATGGCCCCCGGCGGTCCAATCCCGGGCACCGCCATTTGCCCGGTGACAAAGGCCCTCGGTGGCCCCATCCCAGGTGCCACCTTTTTCCCTGTGGCAAAGGCCCCCGATGGTCCCGTCCCGGGCGCCGCCATTTGCCCGGTGACCAGGGCCCCCGGTGGCCCTATCCCGGGCGCAGCCAAGGTAGTCTTGTAATTTGTGTCTTTCGGGCCTATATATGCTCTTGTACCCCTCTTTTGTAACCAAGGAAAATTCATTTGCATCAATACACAAAAAAACCAATAGGCGCAGCACCGAAGGAAGGATGCTGCAGTACACGGTGAGGCTTGAGTTCCCCGCTACGAACAACATCTCCAAATATGAGGCCCTGCTCCTGGGGCTGCGCCTCGCGCACTCCCTAGGGATCCGTCGCCTTCTTGTCAAAGGACACTCCCAGCTCGTGGTTTGTCAAATGGACAGGTCTTACTCGTGCCATGATGCGAACTTGAGCCTATATTTGGGGGAGGTGCGCAAGATGGAGCAGCACTTGGAGGGTTTCGAAGCCTTGCATATCCCCCGAAGGGATAATGACCGGGCCAATGTCTTGGCCTTGGCGGCCAGCATCTGAAAACCTCTCCCCGGGGTGCTTTCCTGGAAATTATTGCGAAGCCCTCGGTGGCCTCTTCGGACGCGGACCATGAGTCCTGCGCCCCAGAGGTCTCCGAAATCACCCGAGCAACGTCCTGGATGGATCCCCTCCTCTCCTTCCTAAGGGGGGAAGGGGACCCTCCCAATGGGACCGAGCAAAACGCCTCCGCGCCAAGGCGCGGGCGTACCTCCTACTAGAGGAGAAACTCTAAAAGCGGGGGGCCTCAGCCTTGCTCCGCTGCCTCCCGCGAGCAGAAGGACTTCAACTCCTCGACGACATCCACTCGGGGAGTTGTGGGTCTCACCTGGCTTCTATTGGCCCACCGTGGTCTGCGACGCGCGAGACCTCGTCTCTGCATGCGAGGCCTGCCAAAAAATGGCAAAGGGCTTCAACTTGCCCTCCACAGCGCTGCAAACCATCCCCATCACTTGGCCCTTCGTGCGCTGGGGAATGGATCTCTTAGGTCCCTTCCCCCTAGCCCCCGGGGGCTAAAAGTATGTGGTGGTCGCAGTGGACTACTTCTCCAAGTGGGTGGAAGCTGAGCCCTTAGCTAGCATCACTACCCTAGCGGTGCAGTGATTTTTCTGGAAAAATATCGTGTGTCACTTTGGGGTCCCCCGGGAAATCACTGTCGACAACAGGACCCAATTCTACTCCGCACACATCCGGGAATTTCATGAGGGCTTGGGAGTTACCCTCCACTACACCTCCGTAGCTCATCCCCAGAGCAATGAAGCCATCGAAAGGGTCAACGGCGTGATCCTACAAGGGTTACGCCGACGACTTGAGCAGGTCACCTCCAGGCGGGGCGCATGGGCAGGGGAGCTTCCGAGCAACGTCTGTTCCATGCGCACGACCCCTAGCTGGGCATCGGGGCGCACGCCCTTTTCGCTCGTGTACAGGGCTGAAGCAATTCTCCCCTCAGAGATTGGTTTTTAGTCGCTGCGGGTCGAGCTCCTAGACAGAGCCACGGCAGCAGCATACCAAACCAATGAAGCCAACCAGTGGCTGGAAGTCGACGTCGTCGAGGAAGAACGCGACCGAGCGCTACTTCGCCACGCCATCTACGAGCGCGAAACCGCGCGCGCATACAATCAATGCGTCCGCGTGAGAGCTTTCCGCCTTGGGAACCTTGTCCTCAATGGCGTGACTGACCCCCAGGCCCAGGGTAAACTCTCCCCCAAGTGGGAAGACCCTTACAGGATCTCTACGGTCCTGGGCTCGGGGGCTTATAAGCTCTCCAACCTCGAAGACCAGGAGTTGAAGCATAGTTGGAACATAGGCTTGCTCCGAAAGTTCTACACTTAGCCTCCGGGCTTCCCTTCCCTTGTCGCGATTTTACAGGGGGAGGCACGGCGCAGTGCTGGCCACTCCCTCCCCCACCGCGGTCATGCAGGGGGGATATTGTATTCACTATTCCCTGCCCCGCCACGGTTCCGCGGGCTGAGGCGTTGTATTCCAATTTCTGTCAATGAAAATGGTTTTTTGCCCAACATGAGTTTTCACAAATTCCTAGATTACCGTCTCTAAGGCGATGCCCTCTACGAGGATGCCCTCCCCGTGGGGACGTAGGCTATCACAGTCTAAAAGTCCTTAGGACGCGAGCCCCGCTCCCATAGGGTGGCTTACGATAACCCCTCGTGGACTGAGGGAGTAAGCGGCAACCCAGTTCTCATGAACTACGGTAGCGAGTCACTTTGAGAGCCTAGTCCCCCCTCAAACACTCAAGCCCGTCATCGGGCCCATCCTCCTCCGGGAGCTTCCCTCTCCGCGGGTTATCAAGCTCGTCCTCCCTTGGGAGTGAGCTTCTGTAACACCCTAGTTTTGGGGGTGAAAAGTTTTGCATAAAAACCCTGCACGCATGTATCCCTGTAGTAGTAGCCAGATCAGCTGAACTCTAATCTCTCCCAAACCCTAAAAATCTCCAAATCTATTCCCTAGATCCAGATCAAGATCTGACCATCCAGATTTAACCTACCAGTTACCCTGAAGATAAAAGTCTTCAGGAGCCAGATCAAATTCTGACCCTAACTCTCAGTACCTAAGCCTCTCTCTGTTTTCGAAAACAGGAAAATTCAGATTTACCCTGTCGCGCCCCGAGACTGGGACAACGACTACTCCTGTAGAGACCTAGCTCGCTGCAGCTAGTCCCATTCTCAGAAACCTTTGACTTCCCAGGATGAGTCAAACACAGGAGTATATTATGTTGCAACAGAGTACTCACAAAATATTAAGCAATGTGGCCTGCTGGCCTTAATATTACATAAAGAGGATTACAATGCCTACAAGGCATTCAGGATTTAGCAAAATATTTAACTACACAGCAGAAGATAGGTGACCCTCCCACAAAAGAAGTTGACGGCAGAACAACACACTTCAGGGTTCTGGCGGAACTGATACTCCTCCTTCTGGATCCACGTAGTACTCCGTACCATCATCTTGATCAAAGTAGGCTCCATCTATTGAGTTGAATGTTGCAAGGGTGAGCACTTACGTACTCAGCAAGTCATAGGTAAGAGTAGATACATATAGTAGTGATGATATGAACCTAGACTAGTCAAGAATTATGGATATTTGTAAAATAATCTTTTCCTTTCTCATCTCATCTTATGGCAGCACTTTTTATAATATAACATCATCAATCATGTTCACTAGGGTATAGCACTACCGCGACACGTCGACACACGACAGCCCACGGCAGTACTCCTTATCATGACAACACATGTCATTTGGGTAATCTTGATTTAACCATATTTTATTTAGAAAATAGTACTTGTGTCACACCCCGTGGATTTAATCCACCGCAGCAGACTCCTATAAACCCGGGAGCTCGGAGTATTCGAATACGTTTTTAACTCTGCAGAGAGGTACCAATTTACCCGCAAGATATTCCACTTTCAAACCTTTCCTATCATAACAAAATGATTGGACCCCTGACTCACTTCATACTGTGAGCGGCAAGGTGGAAATAACAAGAACTTTTGTTATGTTTTACTCACAATTCACCCCCGACCCTGTGGCTCTCAGCGAGGCACAGTTGTGGCAGGTTGTATCCAAACCTCCACCCCTTGGCTTATTCCCATTACTGGGTCAGCGTGCTTGATCACCTTCAGTGATATGTGTGGGAGCCGCGCTCCGTGTTTATCGTGCATCACTACACATCTCATGCAGGGGTTTCATGTGTGATCCACATAATTACTTGTTCAGGCCTGTCCCATACCAGGCTTGCAGTTAGCACGTTGTTCATGCCACTAGACGCACAACACAAGGTTCTAGTCCTTATATGCCAATGACCAGACCATCCACAATCCTGCACCTTCAGTGCCTGCATTCCTTTGCAGTCTAGCACCTCCAGTGCTACAGCCATCCATACCATTTTTCTGGTCACGGCTAGGGATTTTATTTCATGAATATAAGTATATAAATACATATAATAGTTCATGGCTCAAAACTTGTTTATTTCACATTTCACAGATAACCAGTCTAGTACTGCCAATTGATAAATCAACCATTCTTAATCATTCACATGCAGTATTGCCTATATTCAAGGTTATGTTTTAGCAACATTTAAAATATAGGTTCAAGATGACCAAGGATATGACTTGCCTTCCGCGTCGTAAAATACAGCAGTCGATGACGGGTCAACAGCAAAATCTTTAAAGTCAGCTTCTGAATCTGCTCGACGACAAACAAACACACAATAATTGCTTATAATATTTAAAATGTTTTATGACTTATATGCAGAAATGCTTAACAAGAATGATTGAACTAAACTGGAGATAAGTTGAACTGCAAACTGAACTGAGTCGAGATTCTAGGGTTTCAAGGAATTTGGGCTAAGGATGGTGATTAGATAATCTTAGGGTTTCAAGATTACAATAGGGATAACAATTTTGTGGCTGGTTTAATCAAAACAGCGAATGTCAACAGATCGACATTCGGATCAAAGCTTGGACATAGCTTTAAGAAAAGCTAGGATGCTTATCTCAAGTTGTGGTAGTAGAAGAAAATGTAGATCACAACTCTACAAATTCAGTGGACAAAGTGGATTTCAAATTACACAACCAGAAGTGGGTAAATAAGGTCAATGCCACTGGCTGACAAGCTCTGGCATAGAGCTGACAATGCCAAAAACTAGGGCTTAGCATAACTTTTGATCTGGAGCTCCAGATGATGCACCACTTTGTCTGGGAGGTAGGCTTGAGTAACAGGAACAATTAAGTCAACAGGATCTAGGGCAAGAAATGGCTGGAAAGCAAGAAATTTGATGATGAACAGAGATGAACTGGCTGCACTGGAGCAGTTCTGGACACAAACTTGGCATGGCTATAACTTCCAATCTAGGCTGATCTAGGTGTCGGGCTAGAAGACAAAAATACTCAGGAGGCTAAGGCACATCTAAATGACAAGGTTTCGAGGGCTGAAATGGCCGGGAACACTTTTCCGGTCATCGGCGCCGGAGAAGAGACACTGCTGATTGGGGGTTTCTGCTACAGGCAACAAGAACTTAATTCCTTGCTTGGGGAGCATCTAGGAGGTATAGGGAAGCTTCTGGTACAGTTGTATTGGCCGGAGGATCACTGGAGAAGCCTGGCGACGATCGCCGGTTTTCTGGTGAAGCTCGATTTAGGGAAAAGCTTCGATTCTTGTTTGAATTCGAAATCCAACTTCACAGGCTTGCTTGATTTAGCTCACTGATCAATTTTGTTTACAGAAACGAAAGCTAATTCGAATTGAATCGAGCTGCATTGCCGGAACAGGGCATTTAGCAATTCCGGCGATCACCGGCGATAAGGTGCAAGGTAAACCAATTAGGTGATACAGCACGATGAGGGAGACGAGAGAAACTTACTAGTGCTGTCAATTTGGTGGTTGAGGCTGCGGTTGAGGCTGTCACCGTGAGGCCTCGAGCTGGTCTCGCCGGAGAAGAAAACGAAAACAGCAATTCTAGAACTTGGCTGGTTTCTGGTGAAGTGTGGAGAAGCTGCTGAACATAGGGATGCTTAAATAGGCCAGGCGAAGCTTGCAAGGAGGAGACAACGAAGTAATTGGCAGCTGAGATGAGATGGATTGCGTGCTGAGCAACAGCGGCGAAGACACAGCGAAGAACGGTGATTGCGACGGCGACAGGACTGCAACTGTCCACATTGTCGTTCATCGGGACTTTGCAAAGATGGAGCAAGCGGTGGCGACAAGTACTGGCACGGCAAAGCGACGTGGCGAGGAGTTGCTCACAAAAAGCCATTCATCGCGCGTGGGAGCAGGAGCTGGTCGTTGACGTCGCTACGGTGTTGCCACGGCGATGGCTGAGACACTGACGCGTGCGCAACAGGAAGAGCAAGCATGCATGAGCACAAATGTAAGCGGAACTTGGCCGGCGGCGAGCGTGCACGGCGCAAGAAACCACGACGAGCCCTGGTCGTGCGCACAGTAAACGGCCTGGTCGAATTTGGACTGAACTGCAGTTTCAAATCTTGAATTTTGGACTGATCTGTAAATCTGGAATTCTTGAAGGTTTAAGCTGAATTTGCTTTCACTAATCTGGCAGATATATTCAACAAAACATTTGGCAAAGATAGTTGATAAGATTTGACACATTTGAATAGTTTTTGATACAAACTGAAAATAGGGTAAATTAGGGTAAAACAAGATTTAAGTTTTGTCGATTTCGAATTCTGGCATTTGGGGTTTGATTTTGATATCTGCACAGAAGAGAGACTTGTGGCAAATAGCATTTTGAGAAGATTTGCCAAAGAAATTCTGAATTTGGAGTTAATCTGGAGATTTTAGCCTTTTTTGGATTTTCAGATATCAGATAAGGACTAATTTGCGATAACTCTTGGACTGATTTGTGAAAAGAGTCTAGATAGCAGAATCTGGCTGTCAACTTTTTATATTAAGGTATTGACATACCCATGATCATATTCCAGGAATAATCTGGTCTGAACTTGGTCAAGATTTTGATTAAATCTGTATTTCTGAAACTTAGGATATTTGGGTAATATAAGGTATTTCTGTTTTCGAAAACAGAAGAAGTTGATAAATCTGGAATTTAGAGATAGAATTGGATCTAGGTTCTGAAGGCTTTTAAGTTCAAAGTAACTGATAGATCACATCTGAACAATCTGATCTTGATTTGAGATCACAGGATAGATTTTGGAGATTTTAGGGCTTGAGATAGAAACTGATCTGGCTAATACTACAGATACATGCATGCATGCTATTGATGAAAAAGGAAGTTTTCACCCCTAACTCAGGGTGTTACAGATCTACCCTCCTTAAAGAAATCTCGCCCCGAGATTTACCTAAGACAGGAAAAGATAAGGATAGGTTTGCTTAAGGTCTTCTTCCTTCTCCCAAGTAGCCTCTTGCTCTGAATGATTTTTCCATTGAACTTTACACAATCTGATTTTCTTCCTTCGGAGCTGACGTTCATCAGTGGCTAGGATTCTGATTGGGTGCTCAAGATAAGTAAGATTCTTCTGTAATGGCACATCTTGTACATCTATCTGGTCAGTAGGTTCCTTCAAACATTTCCGGAGCTGAGAGACATGAAACACATCATGCACTCCTGCTAATCCCTCAGGTAATTCCAATTTATATGATACTTCTCCCTTTCTCTTGATTATCTTAAATGGTCCAATGAATCTTGGAGATAACTTTCCTTTCACTTGGAATCTTTGTAATCCCTTGAATGGTGTGACCTTGAGATACACAAAATCTCCTGGTTCAAATGATAATTCTCTTCGTCGTTTATCTGCATAACTCTTTTGTCGTGATTGTGCTGTTTTCAGCCTTTCTCTGATGAGTCTGACATGAGCTTCTGCTTCTTCTACTATCTCTGGTCCTATGACTTTTCGTTCTCCTGGCTCATTCCAATGTAACGGTGTTCTGCATTTACGTCCATATAAAGCTTCAAATGGTGCCATCTGTATACTAGCTTGATAACTGTTATTATATGTAAATTCTGCAAATGGTAAACATTTGTCCCATGATGTTCCATAATCTAGTATACAAGCTCTTAGAAGATCCTCTAGGATTTGGTTGACTCTTTCTGTCTGTCCTCCCGTCTGTGGATGATATGCAGTACTGAAATCCAACTGGGTTCCTAGGGTTTCATGCAGTCTATTCCAAAATTTGGAGGTAAACTGTGTTCCACGATCTGAGACTATCTTCTTAGGAATACCATGCAATGCCACTATTCTTTGCACGTATAATTCTGCTAATTTACTGCCATCAAAAATCTTTTTGACTGGTATGAAGTGAGCTACTTTAGTAAGTCTGTCCACAATAACCCATATGGAATCATATCCTCCGTGAGTTTTAGGTAATCCTGTAATGAAATCCATACCAATTTCTTCCCATTTCCATAATGGTATTGGTAGAGGTTGTAGCTTTCCTGCTATTTTCTGGTGTTCTGCTTTAACTCGTCGACATGTATCACAGTTTGCAATATACTCTGCAATATCTCTCTTCATATTATCCCACCAGAATCTGGTCTTCAAATCTTGATACATCTTTGTGTTACCAGGGTGTATTGAGTATGGAGTTTTGTGTGCTTCATGGAGAATTATTTCCTTAAGATCTGCGTTTTGAGGTACACAGATTCTTTCTCGATACCATACAATCCCTTGGTTATCTTCAGTAAAGCCTTGAGCCTTTCCTAACTTGATTCGACTCTTGATCTTACAAATTTCTTCATCTTCCTTCTGGGCTTTTCCTATCTGTTCTTCAAGTTGAGATTTTATTGTTAAAGTAGCTACCGTTCCCTGCGGTACTATTTCCACTTGATGATTCTGCAACTCCTGTTGTAGGTAAGGGTTCTTCAACATAACCATTCCTTGTAGGTTGTAAACCTTTCTGCTTAGGGCATCAGCCACTACATTAGCTTTCCCTGGATGGTACTGAATACTAAGATCATAATCTTTGATCAGTTCGAGCCATCGTCGTTGACGCATGTTGAGCTCTGTCTGTGTGAAAATATACTTGAGGCTTTTATGATCTGTAAAGATCTCACACTTACGCCCAATGAGATAATGCCGCCATATGTTTAAAGCATGTACTACTGCTGCTAACTCCAAATCATGAGTCGGATAATTTTCCTCATGTGGTCTCCATTGACGTGATGCATAAGCCACTACTCGACCTTGCTGCATTAACACACAGCCTATTCCTTGCTTTGAAGCATCACAGTAAACTACAAAATCTTCTTTGCTGTCTGGTAGGGTGAGGACTGGTGTTGTTGTCAATTTCTGCTTCAGCTTCTGAAAACTCTCCTCGCACTTGGTGGTCCATTCAAATGCAACATCCTTCTTTAGCAGGTTTGTAAGAGGTTTGGCAATTTGGGAAAATCCTTCAATGAATCTCCTATAATACCCTGCTAATCCCAAGAAACTTCTAATCTCTGAAACTGAGGTAGGTTGCTTCCACTCCTTGATTACAGAGATTTTAGCTGAATCCACTGAAATTCCTTCTGCTGTCAACACATGTCCAAGAAATGAAATTCTTGACATCCAAAATTCACATTTGTCAAACTTGGCATAAAATTGCCTCTCTCGTAGCCTTTCCAAGACTAGGTGCAAATGTTGCTCATGTTCTTCCGTACTCTTGGAATATATCAGAATGTCATCTATGAATACTATGACAAACTTGTCAAGAAAATCCATAAATGTACTGTTCATGACATTCATGAATGCTGCCGGAGCATTGGTCAAGCCAAAAGGTACTACTGTAAACTCATATAAACCATATCTGGTAGTGAAAGCAGTCTTCGGTATATCTTCCTTCTTGATCTTCAGCTGATGATATCCAGATTTCAAATCTATCTTGGAAAATACTTTGGCTCCTCGAAGTTGATCGAACAAGTCATCAATTCTTGGTAATGGATACTTGTTTTTAATAGTGACTTCATTCAAAGCTCGGTAGTCTACACACATTCATAGAGTTCCGTCTTTCTTCCTTACAAACAAAACTGGGGCTCCCCATGGCGAAGCACTGGGTTTGATAAATCCTTTGTTTTCCAAGTCTTCGAGTTGATTCTTGAGCTCCTCCAAATCTGTAACTGGCATCCTATAGGGACGTTTTGCTATAGGTGCTGCTCCTGGTTTAAGTTCAATACTGAATTCTATTTCTCTGTCAGGTGGCATTCCCGGAAGTTCTTCTGGAAACACATCAGAATATTGTTGCACTACAGGCACTTGTTCCAGGCATAACTTTTGTAATGCTTGAACAGATCTTAGCGGTCTCTTGACTGATGATCTTTCTGCATGGAATAGAACTCTCTCCCCTTGGCTACTGACAAGACTAAGGGTTTTCTCTTCACAGTCTACTAGACCTTTATGTTGGGATAACCAATCCATTCCCAAAATAATGTCTAGACCTTGCAGTTCTAGAACTAGTAGATTTGCCTCAAATTCTACCCCTTCTATAATGAAAGTTACATTTGGGCAGATCGAGTAAACAGATAATCTAGCCCCTGGAGTTTGTATAACCATAGAGTACTCTAGTGGTACTTGGTCTATATGCATTTCAACTTCAGATGCAAATGCTTTTGACATGAATGAATTTGTAGCACCAGGATCAAACAATATTAAGGCAGATGCAGATTGAATCAAAAATCTACCTAGAAGAATGTCGGTGGCGCTGCCTGCTTCTTGAATTGAAGTATAGTTTAACCTTCCTCCTTGAGTTGTAGCTGGTGCTCTGCCTCTTCCTCTTCCTCGATTAGCCATATTTCCTCCTCTTCCTGCTGAATTCCCTCTAAAATTCTGCGATGGTGATGCTCTGGTTACTACTGGCTGTGTTCCTGCCTGAGATCTGGCAATCGACATCGGAAGTTGTATCCAAGGACAGAATTCTTTACGGTGCCCACGCTGTCCACAATGATAACACTCAACACGAGGATGAGGGCAATCCTTCTGAGGATGATTTCCTCGGCAGTTGGGGCACAATGTCGTTGCTGGTCTGGGATTCTGATAAGATGGTCGAAAATTGGGAGTGATAGAAACTCTTCCTCTGATTGGATTTGGCTGTGGTCGTGTTTGCTGGAACATCCTCCTCTTTCGGCTTTCTTCTCCCATATTCTTCTTTTCTTCTACCTTTAAAGCTCTGTTCACTAGGGTTTGAAATTCCGTCAGTTCATGAGAAGCAATTTGATACTGTAAATAGTGTTGAAGTCCTTCTGTGAAGTGCTCTATCTTCTTCTCTTCAGTATCCACATCTCCAGGTGCGTATCGAGCCAAATGAGTAAATTGGTGTAGATACTCAGTAACTGACTTACTTCCTTGAGTTAAATTCCGAAATTCCCGATGCTTGGCTGCCATAACACCAGTAGGTATATGGAATTTCCGAAATTGATCCTTAAATTCCCTCCAAGAAATATTATCTTTATCAAGATGAGCTTCCTGGTAATTCATCCACCATGCGGCTACAGCTCCTGATAACTGATGAGATCCAAACAAAACTTTCTCTCGTTCGCTGCATCGAACCGTGTCCAGTTTTCTCTCGATATCCCGTAACCAATCATCGGCAACCATGGGATCGGTCGCACTAGAGAATGTTGGTGGACGGGTCTTTTGGAAATCTGTTAATCTCTCTCCTACAGCAGAAGTTGTTCCTTCTGTTGTTCCAGTAGGCAGTTTCTGAACTATCTGGGCTAACAACTGGGTATGAGCTATCTGAGCTTCCTGTCGACTTTTCTCCATTGACAACAGAATTTCCTGAAGACTGGGTTGTTCATTCTGAGGTGGATTGGAACTCTGAGATCCTTGCTGAAACAAAGGGTCTCTTGTCATAGTTTCTTCTTCCTGCGGAGTCTGACCTATATCTTCTCTTCCACTTTGAGATCTCCTTCTGGTGTCAACCATGGTGGCTTTGAAAAAGTTTAGACGGATCTAACTAACTAAGGCCAACTAAGACAGCAATGCAGAAATTAATGCAACTACTTTAATGCATAAAATTACTTAGGCTATTAGCCATAATACACAAATTAACCATTGCAAAAGCAACAGCGATTCACAAAGCTATTAAGAGCATCCACTAGCTCTGTCTACACCAACCTCTAAGACACTCTGAAACAACAGAACGCACTCTCACAATCTTACCGATTTTTAGAAAATCCAAATAAAATTTTGAAATAAAAGTTTTCAAGAGCTACAAAGCTCATTATTTTTACCAAAATAAAATTTCCACAAATAGTTTCTAAATAAATTACGTCTTCCTGGCACGGTCAATTTCCTAAAGGTGTCGTCCTACAGTCAAGTTCTCATGTTGCTCTGATACCAACTTTTCCTTGTCGCGCCCCGAGACTGGGATAACGACTACTCCTGTAGAGACCTAGCTCGCTGCAGCTAGTCCCATTCTCACAAACCTTTGACTTCCCAGGATGAGTCAAACACAGGAGTATATTACGTTGCAACAGAGTACTCACAAAATATTAAGCAGTGTGGCCTGCTGGCCTTAATATTACATAAAGAGGATTACAATGCCTACAAGGCATTCAGGGTTTAGCAAAATATTTAACTACACAGCAGAAGATAGGTGACCCTCCCACAAAAGAAGTTGACGGCAGAACAACACACTTCAGGGTTCTGGCGGAACTGATTCTCCTCCTTCTGGATCCACGTAGTACTCCGTACCATCATCTTGATCAAAGTAGGCTCCATCTATTGAGTTGAATGTTGCAAGGGTGAGCACTTACGTACTCAGCAAGTCATAGGTAAGAGTAGATACATATAGTAGTGATGATATGAACCTAGACTAGTCAAGAATTATGGATATTTGTAAAATAATCTTTTCCTTTCTCATCTCATCTTATGGCAGCACTTTTTATAATATAACATCATCAATCATGTTCACTAGATTATAGCACTACCGCGACACGTCGACACACGACAGCCCACGGCAGTACTCCTTATCATGACAACACATGTCATTTGGGTAATCTTGATTTAAACATATTTTATTTAGAAAATAGTACTTGTGTCACACCCCGTGGATTTAATCCACCGCAGCAGACTCCTATAAACCCGGGAGCTCGGAGTATTCGAATACGTTTTTAACTCTGCAGAGAGGTACCAATTTACCCGCAAGATATTCCACTTTCAAACCTTTCCTATCATAACAAAATGATTGGACCCCTGACTCACTTCATACTGTGAGCGGCAAGGTGGAAATAACAAGAACTTTTGTTATGTTTTACTCACAATTCACCCCCGACCCTGTGGCTCTCAGCGAGGCACAGTTGTGGCAGGTTGTATCCAAACCTCCACCCCTTTGCTTATTCCCATTACTGGGTCAGCGTGCTTGATCACCTTCAGTGATATGTGTGGGAGCCGCGCTCCGTGTTTATCGTGCATCACTACACATCTCATGCAGGGGTTTCATGTGCGATCCACATAATTACTTGTTCAGGCCTGTCCCATACCAGGCTTGCGGTTAGCACGTTGTTCATGCCACTAGACGCACAACACAAGGTTCTAGTCCTTATATGCCAATGACCAGACCATCCACAATCCTGCACCTTCAGTGCCTGCATTCCTTTGCAGTCTAGCACCTCCAGTGCTATAGCCATCCATACCATTTTTCTGGTCACGGCTAGGGATTTTATTTCATGAATATAAGTATATAAATACATATAATAGTTCATGGCTCAAAACTTGTTTATTTCACATTTCACAGATAACCAGTCTAGTACTGCCAATTGATAAATCAACCATTCTCAATCATTCACATGCAGTATTGCCTATATTCAAGGTTATGTTTTAGCAACATTTAAAATATAGGTTCAAGATGACCAAGGATATGACTTGCCTTCCGCGTCGTAAAATACAGCAGTCGATGACGGGTCAACAGCAAAATCTTCAAAGTCAGCTTCTGAATCTGCTCGACGACAAACAAACACACAATAATTACTTATAATATTTAAAATGTTTTATGACTTATATGCAGAAATGCTTAACAAGAATGATTGAACTAAACTGGAGATAAGTTGAACTGCAAACTGAACTGAGTCGAGATTCTAGGGTTTCAAGGAATTTGGGCTAAGGATGGTGATTAGATAATCTTAGGGTTTCAAGATTACAATAGGGATAACAATTTTGTGGCTGGTTTAATCAAAACAGCGAATGTCAACAGATCGACATTCGGATCAAAGCTTGGACATAGCTTCAAGAAAAGCTAGGATGCTTATCTCAAGTTGTGGTAGTAGAAGAAAATGTAGATCACAACTCTACAAATTCAGTGGACAAAGTGGATTTCAAATTACACAACCAGAAGTGGGTAAATAAGGTCAATGCCACTGGCTGACAAGCTCTGGCATAGAGCTGACAATGCCAAAAACTAGGGCTTAGCATAACTTTTGATCTGGAGCTCCAGATGATGCACCACTTTGTCTGGGAGGTAGGCTTGAGTAACAAGAACAATTAAGTCAACAGGATCTAGGGCAAGAAATGGCTGGAAAGCAAGAAATTTGATGATGAACAGAGATGAACTGGCTGCACTGGAGCAGTTCTGGACACAAACTTGGCATGGCTATAACTTCCAATCTAGGCCGATCTAGGTGTCGGGCTAGAAGACAAAAATACTCAGGAGGCTAAGGCACATCTAAATGACAAGGTTTCGAGGGCTGAAATGGCCGGGAACACTTTTCCGGTCATCGGCGCCGGAGAAGAGACACTGCTGATTGGGGGTTTCTGCTACAGGCAACAAGAACTTAATTCCTTGCTTGGGGAGCATCTAGGAGGTATAGGGAAGCTTCTGGTACAGTTGTATTGGCCGGAGGATCACTGGAGAAGCCTGGCGACGATCGCCGGTTTTCTGGTGAAGCTCGATTTAGGGAAAAGCTTCGATTCTTGTTTAAATTCGAAATCCAACTTCACAGGCTTGCTTGATTTAGCTCACTGATCAATTTTGTTTACAGAAATGAAAGCTAATTCGAATTGAATCGAGCTGCATTGCCGGAACAGGGCATTTAGCAATTCCGGCGATCACCGGCGATAAGGTGCAAGGTAAACCAATTAGGTGATACAGCACGATGAGGGAGACGAGAGAAACTTACTAGTGCTGTCAATTTGGTGGTTGAGGCTGCGGTTGAGGCTGTCACCGTGAGGCCTCGAGCTGGTCTCGCCGGAGAAGAAAACGAAAACAGCAATTCTAGAACTTGGCTGGTTTCTGGTGAAGTGTGGAGAAGCTGCTGAACATAGGGATGCTTAAATAGGCCAGGCGAAGCTTGCAAGGAGGAGACAACGAAGTAATTGGCAGCTGAGATGAGATGGATTGCGTGCTGAGCAACAGCGGCGAAGACACAGCGAAGAACGGTGATTGCGACGGCGACAGGACTGCAACTGTCCACATTGTCGTTCATCGGGACTTTGCAAAGATGGAGCAAGCGGTGGCGACAAGTACTGGCACAGCAAAGCGACGTGGCAAGGAGTTGCTGACAAAAAGCCATTCATCGCGTGCGGGAGCAGGCGCTGGTCGTCGACGTCGCTACGGTGTTGCCACGGCGATGGCTGAGACACTGACGCGTGCGCAACAGGAAGAGCAAGCATGCACGAGCACAAATGTAAGCGGAACTTGGCCGGCGGCGAGCGTGCACGGCGCAAGAAACCACGACGAGCCCTGGTCGTGCGCACAGTAAACGGCCTGGTCGAATTTGGACTGAACTGCAGTTTCAAATCTTGAATTTTGGACTGATCTGTAAATCTGGAATTCTGGAAGGTTTAAGCTGAATTTGCTTTCACTAATCTGGCAGATATATTCAACAAAACATTTGGCAAAGATAGTTGATAAGATTTGACACATTTGAATAGTTTTTGATACAAACTAAAAATAGGGTAAATTAGGGTAAAACAAGATTTAAGTTTTGTCGATTTCGAATTCTGGTATTTGGGGTTTGATTTTGATATCTGCACAGAAGAGAGACTTGTGGCAAATAGCATTTTGAGAAGATTTGCCGAAGAAATTCTGAATTTGGAGTTAATCTGGAGATTTTAGCCTTTTTTGGATTTTCAGATATCAGATAAGGACTAATTTGCGATAACTCTTGGACTGATTTGTGAAAAGAGTCTAGATAGCAGAATCTGGCTGTCAACTTTTTATATTACGGTATTGACATACCCATGATCATATTCCAGGAATAATCTGGTCTGAACTTGGTCAAGATTTTGATTAAATCTGTATTTCTGAAACTTAGGATATTTGGGTAATATAAGGTATTTCTGTTTTCGAAAACAGAAGAAGTTGATAAATCTGGAATTTAGAGATAGAATTGGATCTAGGTTCTGAAGGCTTTTAAGTTCAAAGTAACTGATAGATCACATCTGAACAATCTGATCTTGATTTGAGATCACAGGATAGATTTTGGAGATTTTAGGGCTTGAGATAGAAACTGATCTGGCTAATACTACAGATACATGCATGCATGCTATTGATGAAAAAGGAAGTTTTCACCCCTAAGTCAGGGTGTTACATACCCTAAGTACCCCAGTTTCCAGATGATTGAATTATTCTGATTTAACCTTATCCATACTCAAGTAACCCCTGGAATATGTTCCTAGGTTCATCCTCAACTCACTCCAAAAAGTTGGGAGCCAGATTAATTCATCTATACACTTTTCGCAGTTTAGTCCAAATATTACTGCGAATAGGTCCTTTTCTGTTTACCTGGAAGCCTGAAAAGGCTAAAATTTGCAAATCAATTCCAACTCCAGAATTTCTTCAGGGAACACCTCCCAAATGTTATTTGATACAGATCTCCTGTTTGATCAGACTTCAAAATCTCTCTCCAATCACCAGAATTCGAGATCGACAAAATCCAGATTTAGTTTACCCTAATTTTACCCTATTTTCGAAAATAGGTGAAATCCCTCAAATCTTATCAAACTTTCTCCAAATTTGAGCTAGATGAGTATTAATAGAAATATTATACTCAGCCATGAAATCAAACCTCAAATTAAACCTCTCAGAGACCAGATTTGCAATCTAGTCCAAAGCCAAACCAAAAACCATCGCAAATCAGTCCCTGGTTCGACCAGGCTACTGTGCACGACCAGGGTGTTTAATCGACCACGAGCGCCGGATTTTGGTCGTCGCCGTTGCCGCTGCCGTGGCTTCGTCGCCGGCGGTCTCCAGCGTTGCCACCCCAGCCACTGTGTCCCTGCCGCGTGTGCGCATCGTGTTCGCCACCGTGGAACCACCTCGCCGCCAGCAGCGCCTTCGCTCTCCCGTGCGCGCGCCCGACAACAGCAGCACAGCTGCGCCACGTCGCAAGCATGCCTTGGGGAAGCATCACTTCGCCTTCACCTCCACCAGAGCAGCAGGATAAAGCCGGCACGGCCGCTGGAGCGCGTCACTTCGCCGGGATGCAGCCGTGTTGTCACCTCCAGCCCGCTTCAATTCTCCAGGCAATTCCAGCCGTTGCGAGCCCCTTGCTGTGCCTATAAAAGCCACCCCAGCTCAGCTCAAACACACTCACGCCAGAACCACTCAAATTCTTAACCGCGCCGTCGTCTTCGTCTTCTTCGGCGAGCTCGAGAAGAGGCTCACGGTGCCAGGCCAATCCACTGCACCAAACTCCAAATTGAAGCTACCAGTAAGTTACTCTCAACCACTTACCTGTGTAGTAGCAGCCAATTGAGTTCTATTGCACCTCATCGCCGGGAATTGCTGTTTTTCCCCGACAACTCCGGCGAGCAATTAATCCTTAACTAAGTCAAATTAGCTCTCGAGCCTGTAATCAATCATGATCAGTGGACTGTTTAGAACACATCTAAGCAACCAGAATCACCAATTTCGCTAAAATATGAAAAACCCCAAGTTTACACCTTGCATGCACACTGGAACTCGCCGTTAAGCTTCTGTGGTGATTTTCCAGTTAAATTGACTTCACACCTAGCTCTGTTATGCCCCAGAGACCATCCTCAAGCAAGGATTCGAGTTCGTTTGCCCTAGAACAGAAATGCCCAATTTTGGTGTCTTCTTCCCTAGCTCCGGTCGCCGGATTTTGTTCCTGGCCGTTTCAACCCCAACCACCTTGTCTAGTAGATGTGCCTCAACCCCATGAGTATTTTTGCCTTCTAGCTCGACACCTGGATCGGCCCAGATGAAGAGGTATTGCCATGCCAAAGTTTGGTCCAGAAACTGTTGAGAATAGCTCGGCAACCGTGTTCTTCGCCGGTTTTCATCACTTTCCGGCCATCTCCTACCCTAGGTCCTGTTGAGACATTTGTTCCTGTTACAAATGCCTAACCACCAGACAAAGTGGTGCATCATTTGGAGCCCCGAGTCAAAAGATATGGCTAACCCTAGTTTCTGGCCGTGTCAAGCCTATGCCAGGCTATGTCAGCCAGTGGCATTAGCCCTGTTCACCCACCTCTGGTCATGTAAAACAGAAATTACTTTGTCAAATAGCTGCCTCACTACCTTGTGCACCATATGCTTGAATCAAAACCTACTTTGGCCACTGGAAACTGTTCAAGCCATGTCAATGCCATCCTAGAGCACTGTCAGCCTGTGTCAGCCAGTGGCATTGAGCCTTTTCACCCACTTCCAGCCATGCACTTTGAAAATAACTTTGTCCCTTAGACTCCTGATGTTGTGATCTACACTTTCCTCTACTGTCACAACTTGAGTTGAGCCCTCTATCACCCATCGACCTTATGTCGATGCCTTGAACTGAATGCCAACCTAAAGACATTCGCTGTTTTTGGGCGAACCAGTCACCACCTTGATATCACCCTGATATTTTGGAACCTTGTAAACCTTAACAGCTAATTTTAACCCTGGTTTCCATAGTTAAACTCGAATCGCTTTCAAACCTTGTATCACCAGAGTATTTTCTCCTTGCATCTTTGCATGTAGTGGATTAGTAAGAATAGAATGAATTGTAATGCCTGTTTGCTTGTTTGATCTTGTTCAGAGCAAGAGTCCGGGGTTGAAGATCTTGTCGCTGAACCATCATCAACTGCTGATACTTACGACGCGGAAGGCAAGTCATACTTTGAACATATTGAAACCCATATTTTATGAATTGCTATGCTATTCCATGAGTAGATATTTCATTAATATTGCATGTGTTGAGATCAATGATATTATGGCAGTGATAGATTGAATACTTGAGAAATGTGAATTTGATAAGATAGCAAGCCACGAACTAATAAAAGTATAAACATGTACATTTATATTCATGAAATAGAACCCCTAGCCGTGACCAGTATTTTGGTATGGAATGGTGGTAGCACTGGAGGTGCTTGGCTGCACTGAATGTGCAGGCACTGAAGGTGCATGGTTTGTGGTATGATCTGGTCACTGGCATGTAAGGACTAGAACCTTGTGTTATGCGTCTAGTGGCATGAAAAACGTACCAACCACTTACCGGGTATGGGACAGGCGCAACCTAGTAGCTTTCTTAGTATTATCAGTTCCCTGCATGGCTTGTCGATCCGGTTTCTCGCGTGGAAACTGGTGGGACGCAGATCGTCCATGAGTGATGTGAGATCAGAAAAATTATGAGAGGATAAGGTGTAAAGAAGGAAGACGCCCTACGCCAGATTAAGTCGTGCGCGACTGTAATCAAAAGAGGTTATGTGTCCTGCGGGAACATAGACCCAGGCTAGGAAGTAAGGCAGTGGGGAGGACCCACAACGGTACTTGGGACGGTATTGTCCATTTACCGGGCAGGGATACTGTTAATACTAGACTGCAAAAACGTTGTGTGATCTCGGCCTTGTCACATGCGTATAAGTCGCATGGAGTTGGCCCGACTTGGAAGTCGAGTGAAAAAGTGGATTTAAAAAGAGGTACATCTCTGCAGAGTTTAAAAATGTATTCGAATACTTCGTGCTCCCGAGTTTTAGGAGTATGCCGCGGTGGATTGAATCCACGAGGTGTGACACAAGTATTGTTTTATAAACTAAAATTTGTTAGCTCAAGATTACCCAAGTGGCATGTGTTGTCATGATAAGGGGTGTTGCCGTGGGCTGTCATGTGTTGACGTGTCGCGGTAATACCATAATATAGAGATCATATGATAATTAAGAGGCATGTGGTTTGTGCCCTAAGTTATGAAATACTGTTATGAGTATTTGATTGAAAGACTTGAGTAAAAATAATGTGATATGAGGATATATCGCCTTGGATATGGGATATATGTATCACCATCAATATGATTTATTTACTGCCATAGGTATGATCGGGAATTGAATAAGAAAAGAGAAAGAAATGTATTTTGGGAAAAACCTTTCACTCTTTCCCCAATAGCATAGGTTCATGTCATATATATATACATGTATCTCTACCTTCCCTATGACTTGCTGAGTACGTAAGTACTCACCCTTGCAACAACTCCTCAATAGATGGAGCATTCTACGGCCTTGGAGGATACCCTGAAGATGCTGCAGACCCAGGAGAAGATGAGCAGTTCCCACCGGAGCCCTGATGTGGTGCTGTCTGCTGTCAACCTCTGTTCCTGTGGATTGCTTTTGGGCCTAGCTTCCACCGACTAGATGTGTTATTTTGTTAGACCCTTGTGCCTTGTAAGGCACTGTACCTCGTTTTGTACTAAGGCCTGATGGCCATACAATTACGACTACTGTATTATTTTGCTGCTTCAATGTATCCCTGTGTTTGACTCATCCTGGGAAGTCAAGTGGTTTAAGGGACCAGCTGCACCGAGCTGGGCTCCTCATAGGTGATGTCACTGTCGTGGCAGACGTGACAGCTTCCCCTCCAAGGGCCTTGGAAATCTCGATTGTTGGAATCCTTCGGAATTTTTCGACCAAGAGTTCCCTTACTGGCTCCCCGTTCTCACGGCGACCGGGGGAACTTATTACCGGCCTTGGGAATTTTTTGGCCAGGAATTTCCCTACGGGCTCCCCGTTCACAAGGCGGCGGGGGAACTTATTACCGGCCTTCAAAATTTTTCGATCGGCAACCTCCCTACCGGCTCCCCGTTCTCACGGAGACCAGGGGAGTTTCTCACCGGCCCCCGGAAGCTCCCAACTGGTGTTACATGGCTCTGATAATTATCGGTGTTCGGGCCTCTCCATGCCTTACCCCCAGCACGCGGAGCCAAGCTACCACCTTATGTGGGTGGGGGGATAACCCGGGCCTGGACAGTTCAATATTTTTAGCTTTCGGCAAGTCTTTGAAGATACAATCACATGAAAGTCAACGAGCAAATTCATAGCTTTATTGATACTGCATTCAACCGGGGGACAACCCCCCCGCCCCCAGTGGGTCAAGATGTCCCGGGGACAAGCCCCAGGCAAGCATAGGATACAACCCGGGGAGTTAATCCTCTTGGAGAGCTCCCGGGCGAGGACTCGACACAAACCCCTTATGCGCCGCTGGGCTTCTCAGAGCAAGTCCTCGGGCCAGTACTCGTAGCCCACCGGTAGGAGTATCCGAAGCGGTGGGACCCTCCAGGATCCCAATCTCAGAGGAGAAAATTCAGCGCGGTGGTTGTTGAAGTTATCAAGGTGCCACTCCGGGAGCCACTGTAACCGGATCGGCTCGCGAGAGGCACCCTCGCCACGCCATCCGAAGGCGAGACTTAGCAAAACCAGGGCCACTTGGACCTTTCCGGGAGCAATTCCCTGGGCCTCCGGAGAACTCGCCGGGCAAAAGCGTTCAACCCTCGGGAGCCCTCCCTCGGGAGCATGCTCCTGGGATGCCTATTAAAATTGATTCAAGATTTAGCAAAATATCTTCATTGATTGAGCAAAAAATTCATTCCATTTCATCAAGATAAATTTTTTGTACAAATCTCTGGGGCTTCCTCTAAAAAGCTACCGGGACCAAAAATCCTAAGAAAAAGCAAAAAAGGACCTATCTAAAGGCCCAGGAGGAGGCTCATACTTGATCATTGTTGTCCTTCCCCCGGGAGGTCTCCACCGGAGTTGTCGCGTTCGCCCTAGGGGGTGACGGAGCCGGGAATGGCGCCCGCACGATCCGGTCATAGAGGTCCCCCATGAGCTCCTCCACCTCCTGCCGTTGTGGCTCGAAGAAGTCAGGGAAGCTTCGGGGGATCCAGCCTCCAATCGCCCGGGCGCCGGTCCCCCGGTGTTCCACGAGGGCCGCAGCGGCGGCCACCACTAGGATCGCCCGGCCCTAGGCCCCGGCGTCGGCAGCCTCTGCGATCACGGAGACTTGTGCGTTGAGAAAACGCAAAGCCTCAATGAATGTAGCCGGCCCTGCATAGGAATCACCTCCCGGGCCAAGGCTTTGCCCAAGCCCCTCGAGGGCCGAGCAGTCGGAACGACCCGCCACCGCTAACGCCCGGGCGCTGGAGCCCTCGAGCTCCCGAAGGGCACCCTCCTTCGCCTTCGCCTCCGTCCGGAGGCGGTCGTTGGCATTCTCCGAGGATTGGAGTTGGGACCGAACCCGGGCTAGCTCCTGGAGCGCCTCGTCCTGCTCGCCGTGCAAGGTGGCGGCCTTCCCCTCTGCCTCTTTCAGCACCTTTTCGAAGCGCTCCTATTTGCCCCCGGAGAGGGCCGCCCCCTAAGACCGTGAAAGTTATCGAAGCTGAGTTAATGAAATCCTCGAGCAAAAAGCGTCCGGACATTTTGAAAACAAACTCACCTGGATGTGGAGCGACAACAATTCACTGCACCAGTCGCTGAGCCTCCCTTGCGAGACGTACTCCAGGACCTTCCGGGTCTGGAGGCTCTCAGCGAACTGGTAGGCCTCACCCAGAGACAACAGGGGGTCTCCCTCCCAATGGCTCCGGACCCGCCCCGCCGGCAGGCCCCCTCGTGAGGGCCGCGGGGGTGATATGGACCGATGTGGCACTGGCCGCAGCCCTCGCCGCTGGAGACTCAGTCTCCGAAGAGGTGGACGCGCTCCCCGAAGGAACGTTGCCCTGAGGGGGGATAAGGATCCCCTTTACCTTGCTGTGCCGACGGGCCCCCTCGTGAGGGCCGCTGGGGTGATATGGACCGGTGTGGCATCGGCCGCAGCCCTCGCTACCGGAGACTCGGTCTCCGAAGTGGTGGACGAGCTCCCCCAAGGAACGTCGCCCCGAGCGCGGATAAGGAGCCCCTTTCTCTTACCGTGCAGAGGGGCTCCCCCCCCATTAACCGGCCAATCGAAGTGCGGAGGGGAGGTCTCCACGAAGCGTACCTCCGGGCGCTTCGGTCCCACTAGCTCCAGAGCTACCGAAGGTGTGGCCACCGAGGACGGCGAGGGGGTGTAGTTCGCCGAGTCGAACGCCCCCTGTCGCAAGCCGCCTCCTTCTCCCTGGCCTCACCGGAGGCCTCGAGGAGGCACATGACTTCTCCCGTATTTGCAGGAATAGAGCCCGGTGTCGTCACCAGACAGGGGGCCTTCTGCGCCTTGGCGCGCTATCGATGATTTGGACTTGGGGTCCTTAGTTGATCTTATGCAAATTTGTGAGTTGCGGGACCTTTCAGGGCGCTCCTCCAGGAAGGTAGGATGAGTAATATCTGTATGAGCACAAGAGAATTTATAGAGGTTCAGGCCCTCGATGGTGGGAGTAATAGCCCTACGTCCTGTTGTGATTTCACTATATGAGAGAAGATGTTTACAAGAGGGAAGAAGAGATGATCACAAGTGAAGATCTCTTCTTTGTTAGTGTCTATCTAATTATGTCTAAATCTTTAGGTTTGTTGAATTCCTGGTAGTGCTTGGATGCTCAACCGCCCTTAGAATGTGCATTAACCACCCTTTTATATCGACCAAAAGGCGCCAACACGAAACAACCTCGAACGGTTACTAAGATGCAATTTTGTTAACCGCACTTAAATTCCATGTAGGCTTAACATGTGCAATCAAGGGATAACCACACATGCTAACCTCCTGGTAGTTGTCTTCATACATGGAAAGATCCTCGTGATCCTCGGGATATACCTGTTAAAAGAGTTAGGCCTTCCCGAGTAACTCCGGTCGCCAATAGTCAATGACCCTCTGACCGCGCACTATCTACAGTCTTCTGACCGCGCACTATCTGCGGCCTCATGATCGCGCAAGGGCTGCGATCATAAATTGTCTTTGTATCAGCGCCCTTTTGGTCGTCTGAGACCATAGCGACGAACATATAGACACACGTCTAATCTGATTTTGTTTTTAAGCTAGACGTGTATTATTTTGAACTAGCTCGGGTGATAATCCTCGTCAGCTAGCCCCCAAATTTGAAGAAAATTAAAGGACATATTTACTTCAAATTTTTATCCTACATCAAATTATGAACCCGATGTTTCAGCTTCAACCGAAGTCATTCCGCCGTGTGATGGTTCATATCCTGAGAAAAACCCTGGGTTTTTTGACAGGTAATGATGACTTAAGTGACCCATCGTGATGGCAACTGTAAGTGCGTTTTAAGAACCCGAGACGTGTGTGGAAATGAACCGACGCCTTCAGGCTCTATAAATTCATGAGCCTTTCAGTTCTTTGAACTCAAGAGTTTTTCACCACGACTAAGTCTTTTTCAGAGCTACTTCTCCTCTCTAGTTACCCCCTCTAAACCTTAGTTCTTTTTTTGATGGCAAATCAAGACCTCAAGAACATTATTGAGATTCAGAGTGATGAAGAGGAAGTGATACCCGAACTCGACCAAGACTTCCAGAAGGTAAGACTTTTCTGGAACTATGGTTCAGGTTGTCGTCTTACATCTTGATCGTTCCCAAATGCATCTTGGGAATTTACAGGTGACCGAGGAGCTGATTCCTCCAAAGAAGAAGTCGAAGGTTGATGAAGGATCCTCCAGTGGAGCTTCATTCACGGGTGCAAAGGTTGGGGATGCATCATTGTACTCTCTTTCTTTGTCCCATATAGTTCTCTCTGTTCATGCAACTCGGTAGGTTGAACCCTCATCTCCAACTTTGGAGATCCATAACAATCCTTCAAAGCTTCCATCTGCTTCTGGGGGAAGTCCCACATTTGTGCGATCAGACGATACTCAGCTTTTGATGGGTGATCAATTTTCTCGTGGGAAGGTTGCACTCCCGCGACCAGATCGTCCTCGACTTTTGTCGACTGATCTACTTCCCAGGGGAAGTTCCTCATCCTCCCATCCAACTTTACTGTGAGGATTGGTAATTATCTTCATTCTCTCTGCTGGTCATTTTATCTTTTAAGACTAACGCCTATATGTGCAGGAGACGAAAATCTCTGGAGTCCCCAGCGATCAGCCAGCTGAAGTCCAGCCTCTTTTCGGCCAAAGTGTATCCCTCGAGTGAACTCTCCAAAAAGAAAAAGAGGCTATGGAGAAGAACACCGATGAGATGTCTTCGGCCATTCTGCATGTGGCAGAATGTTATGACAACTCCCGCGAAGAGGCGCGCCAATTCCGCTTGGAGAGGGACTATGCTCGGCAGCAGCGAGAACTCTCCGATACGATAAGGAACAACAGCGCTTCTTTAATTCGGGATGATGTAGATAGGCTTAGAACTTGTTGGGGGAATCCCCAGCGGTCCCACGAAGTCCCAAGGAGTCACCGGTGAGACCCGGAGAGTCACCGGGCCCCCGGTGAGATCCGGAGGGTCATCAGGCGCCCGGTGAGATCCGGAGGGTCTCCGGGAATCCGGTGAGATCCGGAGGGTCTCTGGGATCGGTGACACCCGGTGAGATCCGGAGGGTCTCCGGGACCCCGGTGACACCCGGTGAGATCCTGAGGGTCTCCGGGAATCCGGTGAGATCCGGAGGGTCTCCGGGACCCCGGTGGAACCCGGTGAGACCCAGTGAGATCCGGAGAGACCCGGCGAGATCCGGAGGGTCACCGGGCGCCCGGTGAGATCCGGAGGGTCTCCGGGAATCCGGTGAGATCCGGAGGGTCTCCGGGACCCCGGTAACACCCGGTGAAATCCGGAGGGTCTCTGGGAATCCGGTGAGATCCGGAGGGTCTCCGGGACCCCGGGGAGGCCCGGAGAGCCTCCGGGCTCATGGAGAGCTGTTGCTGACCGTGGGGCCTCTAGGAAGCCCGTGGCGCCATGTGTCAAGCATCCAGGCCGTCCGTCAGGCCAAAGGACGTGTTCGCCCTTCCATCCAACGGTCGCAGCGAGGGCATTTTCGTCTTTTGCATTTCTTGGGGGCTATATATACCCCTCTTGTACCCTTTTTCAGGGATTCCAATTCATTTATATTAACTCAACATTCGGTTCTCTTGGAGACCTCTCCCCGAGAGCTCACCTCCCCAGCGGACTCGCGTCCGGAGAGAGCCAACAGGACTAGGGCCCCCACTGGGACCCGAACCTGTATAAACCCCTGTGTCACTTTCTGTGTTGCCCGGCGGGAGGAGACCAGTAACTCGGTCTGCTCGCGCCGCTGTACTCGTGCTGCGCACGTTCGAACCTGCCGGGTATCCGTAATACCACGACAGTTGGCGCCGTCCGTGGGGACTTCGCTACGAATCGCCATGGCTCCCGCAACCACCAGAGCTCAAGCCCTCTCATCTCTCGAGAGCGCTGGTCCTAGCAACCCGGCTCCGCATCCGCAAGATGAGGCTTCTGCGGCCCTGCCGCCCGGGGGTGTACGGGCGGAGGACTCGCTTCCTCTACTCGCGGCCTCCGGCCAAAGGGTCCTCGTTTCCGACCCAGCGACCGTAACCGAGCTTCCGGGGCCTAGTGCGCCCCAACTCTCCGCCTCGGTCTCCGGAGATTCCATGCTAGGGGCTATGATCCAGGGCCAGCTTCGTACCTAGCACACCCTGGAGGAGCTGCTGCGCATCCTGGTGCGGCCCCCGGCTCCTGTCTACCCGCCTCCGTATCCGTTCATGGGGGCCCCGCCCCAATTCTTCATGGGGAACCCCGCCTTTCCCGGGCCGGGGATGTTCCCCATTCCCGGAGGAGCGCCCGGGCCATATCCTATCCCGGGGACACTTCCTGCGCCGGGGAGTCAACTCGTCTCCGAGCCCTCCCCTGCCTCTGGGAGTCGCCCGGTCCCCGGTCCAGAACCCCCGCGAGCGGCTAACGCTGTGCCGGGGACAACCCCGGCGCCCGAGCCCAGCAGCCTCCGCGGGCCGACACCCGGGATCGGCGCAACGCCTGCCCCTGCAGAAGCCCCGGGGACTCGAACTGCGACCACTCCCGCCGCCGCACCAAGCGCGGACCCGGTGCATGGCCCGGTCCGCGCACCGGCAGCGTCCACTGGGACTGTGGCAAACGCGCATCAGCTCCCTCCCCCTCCGGGGCCGCCCCCGCGGGCGCCCCCAGCGGACCAGACCCGCTTCACAAGGGAGGAGGTCGAGCGAATGCGTACCGCCAAGTCCGGAGAAACCACCTCCCGTCATCGGTCAGGGCTCCCCCGAACCCGCGGGCGCGCGGGGACGCGCTCCCAAATCACTCGGGGGAAAAGACCGTTCAAAGAAGCTGCCACCACTCCTGAGGAATACCTTGACGCCCAAGAGGTCAGCTCAACCAACCCGGAAGAAAAGAGACGACACCGCCAAACCGGCGGACCGCTGCCACCCCTTCCAGACTCCGACAATGAGCCTGCGTCCCCGGCAAGTGATGACGGCGACCATGGATCCCCCAAGGAAGTTGAGGGGACCAACCAACCGCTGTGCAGTCGTCTCCGCTGCATACACTGGCCGCGGCCTTACCACCCACCGCACATCGAGCATTACAATGGTGAGGCCGATCCTTACGAGTTTGTGCAGGTGTACTCAACGGCCATCTCGGCGGCCGGGGGGGACGAGACAGTGCAATGCAATGTCTTCCCCCTCTACCTCACGGGCATCGTACGCTCATGGTTCCACAACCTGAAAGCTGGATCCATCAAGTCCTTCGTGCAACTGAAGCACGAATTTTGCGCGAACTTCCAAGGCAACTATGTGCGGCCCTTGGACTCGTCCCAGCTCTACACCGTGCGGCAGAGGACGGGGGAGACTATCCGCAGCTTCTTTAAGCGCTTCGCTCAGGTGAAGAGCAAAGTGGCGCATGTCCCTGACTCCACGGTCATCGAAGCATGCAAGAGCGGGATACTCCCCGGGGAGCTCCACCGGAGGCTCTTTCGGAGCTGCCCCACCTCCGCCGACGAACTATTTACCGTACTTGAGAAGTACGCCCGCGCGGAGGAGGATGATCTTTGGAAAAAGAACCAGGGGGCTCCTGCCCCCGCCGATCGGGAGCCCAGGGACCCCTCCAGCAAGCGTCCTCGAAGAAGTGATCGTCGCGAGCCACGGCCTTGGGACGCTTTCGTCCTCGAGGGCGGAGGCGGCTCGCGCGACAGCGCCAAAGGCAGTCACGCCCCTCCTAAGTCAAAGGGTTACGCGGGAGGACAATCCTCCCGCGGGCACGAAATCCGCGCCAAGGAGAGCAAGGAGGGCACAGCCAACGTGTGGTGCACCTTCCACAGGTCGAATACCCACGCTACTCGAGAATGCCATCAGCTTCTACAACACTTCGCCGCCTTCCTCGACCAGCGCGGCCAGGGGGGAGGGGGCCCTGCCTCCTTGCCTCCCCCGACAGCTTTGCCCGCGCTCCCCGCTCCCGCGGGTGAGTAGCAAAGACAAATGCAAGAAGGGAGCCCAGCTCAGGAGCTCCCCTTCCAAACCTCCCAAAGACGCATAAACGTCATTAAGGGGGGATCTGCCGTGAGACGGGACTCCAAGCGCCAGCGCAAGGAGTATGCGCGAGAGGTGAAGGTAGTGGGGGTGCTGCATGCGTCTCCGCCACCAAAGTGGTCAGACGTCCCCCTCACCTTTACGGCGGAAGATGCGCGCGGGGTTCGCTTCCCGCACGACGACGCGCTCATCGTCTCGGCTACAGTCTACAACTGCCAACTGGCACGCATCCTCGTCGACGGTGGAAGCTCCGCCGACGTCTTATACCTGAAGGCGTTCAGGGAAATGCAAGTCGATGAGAAGCTACTGCAGCCCGCACTCGGGCCGTTACAAGGCTTCGTTCCCGGGAAGACCATCCACCCAGTGGGGAAGGTCGATCTACCAATGACCTTCGGCACCCCAGAAAACTACCGGACGGAGATGGTCCGGTTCGATGTGGTGGACCTCCCCTCTTCATACAACGCTATTATGGGGAGGACCACGATCAACCATCTGGGGGCGGCGATTCACCAGAATTATCTCTGCGTGAAAATCCCTGGGCCTCACGGTGCGATCACCGTTCGAGGCGACCAGAACGTGGCCTGCGCCCTCTACGAGCACGCCGCCGCTGCCATCGGGAACATCAACGTGATCAAGACCCCGGGGGGGCGCCCCCCCTGAACCTCATGCTGCCCCGGCCGTTCCCCTCGGGAGGCCATTTCCGAGGCCACGCCCCGAGGGAGACCTTCGGAAAGTCCAACTGTCCGCGGGAGATGAAGAGAGAACCGTCAGGATCGGGGCAGACCTCACCGAGGAACACGCCGAGAAGCTCGCGGTTTTCCTTCGCGAAAACTCTGACGTTTTCGCGTGGGAACCCTCGGACATGCAAGGCGTCGCCCGGGACATCATCGAGCATAAGCTCGCTGTGATCCCCGGCCGCTCCCCGGTCAAGCAGAAGTTGAGGAAGTTATCCCTCGAGCGCCAAGACGCCATCAAGGTAGAGGTCTCCAAGCTTCTAGAGGCGGGGTTCGTGCGAGAAGTCCTCCATCCCGTATGGTTGGCAAACCCTATCCTCGTAAAGAAGTCAAGTGGCAAGTGGAGGATGTGCGTGGACTTCACCGATCTCAACCGCGCTTGCCCAAAAGATAACTACCCACTCCCGCGGATCGACCAACTGGTCGATTCGACCGCAGGGTGCGAATTGATGAGTTTCCTCGATGCATATTCGGGGTACCATCAGGTCCGGATGGCTGCAGAGGACGAGGAAAAGACGAGTTTTATAACTCCCCTCGGCACCTTCTGCTATCTTCACATGCCCTTCGGGTTGAAAAACGCTGGGGCAACCTTCCAGCGTCTTATGACGCTGGTCCTGAAGAACCAAATCGGCCGCAACGTCGAGGTCTACGTTGACAATGCGGTCGTCAAAAGCCTTCGCACCGCTGCACACATCGACGACTTGGCGGAGACCTTCTGCAGCCTCCGCAAGTACGGGTTGAAGCTCAACCCGGAAAAATGCGCCTTTGGTGTACGCGGCGGGAGGCTGCTTGGCTTCTTGGTGTCCCAGACGGCGTTCGATGCGCTAAAGAAGTACCTCGCGAGCCCTCCGATGCTCGTGAGCCCGTCCCCGGAGGAACCTCTGCTACTATACCTTGCTGCGGCCCCCGTCGAGGTGAGTGCGGTGCTCGTGAGAGAACAGGATGGACAACAACGCCCTGTGTACTACGTCAGCGAGGCCCTTCAAGGGGCTAAGATGCGATACACTAAGGTGGAGAAGCTGTACTATGCCCTCCTCATGGCGTCGCGGAAGCTCCGCCACTACTTCCTCGGGCACCCAATCACGGTCCCGTCATCTCTCCCGCTGGGGGAAGTGGTGAGAAACAAGGAGGCCACCGGCCGAATTGGAAAGTGGGGTGCCGAGCTCGCTCCTTTCTCCCTCACCTTCACGGGCCGCTCCGCCATCAAGTCGCAAGTCCTCGCAGACTTCGTGGCGGAATGGAACCTGACGAGGATTGACACCCGGGTCACTTCTAAGAAACTTTTGGTTCAAGACGAGTTCGAACCAGACATGTATCTGGTGATGCGGACTCAAGCTATTCTGAGGGGTATCACCATGAGGTCGCAAGCTTTACGCGATCAGGTCGCGGGTTTTGTGCGATCAGACCGTAAGCCTTGCGCGGTCAGAAGTTCATAGGCTATACGCGAACTACACATTCGGGATATTGCGCGGTCAGCCAAACCCCGCGGTCAGAACATCTGCCGATCAGGATACTTGGGATCTATCTATTTGGTTGCCCATACAACAGGATATTCTAAGTATCCCGAAGATTCCTACACGTGGAGAATCAACCGTCAGGAGGTTAACACGTACAGTTATCCATGAATAACACGTGTTTAACCTACATGGAGGTTAAAAGCAGTTCCAAAAACCGCATCCAACCGTCCGTGCAACCGATTGATGCAGTTTCCTTCACATGGCACCCTTTCAAATAGTATAAAAGGATGGCATGAAGCATCAGTCAGAAGGGAAAAAAATCATCTAAGTTAGCCAAGTCTACGGTACACCTCATATAGCATTTTAATAAGCCTTCTTTGGCTTATCTTTGTACACTCTTACAGGAAAAATCCTCGCCTGTGAGGACTTTTTCCTCCACTTGTAAACCTTTTACCACACTTAGTGAAATCTCAACAGGACGTAGGGCTTTTACTCCCACCATCGAGGGCCCGAACCTGTCTAAACTCTCTGTGCTCCTGTTCACTATTGTTCAGCATACCTTCCCGAAGGGTCATCTTGAAAGGTCTCATAGTTATAAATTCTGCATAAGTTCGGCTGAGGACTCCGAGTCCGAATTGTCGACAGCTGGCGCCCACCGTGGGGCCTTTCTCAAGGCGTCTTAATTGAAATTCGGAGGTTCGCCGAAACATGGCTGGAGCATATGATTCCGAGAATGATTTCGATCTCGAGGATTATGCCCATATACCAATGCCTTCTCCAAGCGATCCTGTTCCGATGGAAGAGGTCGAAGGCCAGAATCTTCCCCAGGCTGAATCATCTCCCCAAGTCATGTTAATCGACCAGGAGGTAACTGGCACAAGGTCAGAACCCACAGAGGTTCTTAATATGCTAGGTGATGAGTCCGGCCCGTCATACGATCCCGCTGAGGGAAAATATGATGGTGACCCTGAAATTAGCCCAGGAAGGTTCGACCCTGATAACCTCCACCATCTCTTTGATTTTGAGTCTGATTCGGAACAAACCGAGATGTTCTCCCCATCGGCGACCTCTCTCCCTAGGCAGTTTGCTGCGTTGTCGGAAGAAACTCCCGATCAACAGGCTGCCAGGGAAGAACAAGATCGCAAACAGAAGGAGGAGCAAGATCTCGAGCAACAAAACAACGAACTACGCAGAACTGCCCTAGAGGCTCTTCAAGATGCGCAGGCTCGTTACGATGCTGCCCCGAGTTCTTCTCGACGGTCGCGTGGTCGTAGACGTGACCAGACTCCTTCTTTGCCACCGGAGCATTTCCCAGTGGACGAAGAAACAGTAACACCTGGTGCCCTAGGAGAAGTACCCATGGTCGACTGCGATCTATCGCGGAAGTCATGCGCAATTTTCCTCCTACAGTCATGGATGCGCAGAGACCGGCCTTTTTTAGGATCCTGGCGGAAAGACTGGATGAGGTCGCATCCGAGGCGACCCCGACAGCCTCTTCCCGCTCAGTGACACATTCCCGTGAACGAGATGGTCCTCATTCTGGCTCTGGCCGACGGAATTACCCGCCTCCTATACCGTCCCGACAGGACAAATATCGGCGAATGCAGGACTCTCGTAGTAGGGATCGAGTTCCCGTTCATTCTCGTTTGGGACCCCGAGTAACCTCGCCATTAAGTGAGTTTCCTCGAAACCCGACCGAAAGTCGCAGGACGGTTCACGGTCCTTACGTTGGTTGCAAAGCTTTCTCGCCTGGCCTACGAGCAGTCGTTTGGCCCGATAAGTTTCGACCAGGGGCCGTTGAGAGGTTTGATGGAACTCAGAACCCATCCGAGTTTCTTCAGATCTATATTACTGCCATCCAAGCAGCAGGAGGCGATGACAAGGTCATGGCTAACTACCTGCCAACAGTCCTCGTAGGACGGGCTAGAACCTGGTGGTTCAATCAGCCTGAGGGTTCTATCTACAATTGGGAAATGCTATGCGATGCCATCCTCACAATTTCCAAAACTGTTACCAAAAGCCGGGTAAGGAGGACGACTTGCATAGATTGCGGCAAACTTCGACCGAAACGCTTCGGCAGTTTGTCAAGAGGTTTGTCGGGGTAAGAAATACCATCCCGAACATATCTGATGGCTCCGTAATCAGGGCATTTAAGCATGCCGTTCGATACCGGAGATTCACTGAAGACTTGCTCATCCACCCTCCTCGATCAGTGGCCGATCTGTTCGATATGGCTGATCGATACTCCGATGCAGCCGAGGCAGTCGAATGGAACCGAATGGTTGACAAGGGGGACCTACCGCCCCAACCAGGCTTCAAGGACGCCAAGAAAGAAGATTCAAGCAAAAAGCCGGAGTCTTCACCGGGCGGGAAGTCAAAAAAGTCGAAGAGGAACCACTCTGGACAGTACCGTGAGGTCGCGGTCGCGGAGAAACCACCTTCGACCAAAGGTAATAAGTCTTCTTTTAAAAGTAAAACTACTTCTGGTGGCCGGGATTCCGACCAGCCAGAAAAATCAACTAATCCGCAGGAGGGCAAAAGGTGGTGTCCACTCCACAATTCCGCAGGCCACGATCTCAAAAACTGCAGGAGTTGGTTGAAACAGCTGGATGATTTCTACCAAGGAGCTGGGCCAATGCCGACCTTACCGCCTAAAGAGCAGGCGTGCGGGGTTAGAGACGTCGATGGAGACGAAGAAATGGCTTACCAGGTATCTCAAAATCATGTTAATGTCATTTTCGGAGGTTCCTCCTCTTTCGTTTCCAAAAGGCAGTTTAAAACCTTTTGCCGAGAGGTTAACCAAACGGAGACATCCCTTGGTGAACCTCAATATCCCCGTTGGTCGGATATGCCTTTGACGTTCGATCGCGCTGACTGTCCTGTGGGGCTAACTCGACCATTGAGGTTACCTCTGGTTATTACCCCAATCATCAGTAACGCGAGAGTCGAAAGGGTCCTGATCGATGGGGGAAGTTCCCTTGATCTTTTATTGGTCAAGACTCTCGACGAGATGCAAATTCCTCGTTCAAAGATCAAGCCCATAATCCATCCGTTTTATGGGATAATCCTAGGCCCCTCCATGATGCCATTGGGACAGGTGGTCCTCCCGGTCACTCTGGGAGAACCAGATAACTTTCGAACAGAATTGGTTACTTTCGATGTAATCGATTGTGATTCAGCTTATAATGCAATCTTTGGCAGGCCGACTCTTGCTAAGTTCATGATGGCAACGCACTATGCTTATCAGTGCGGGAAATTGCCTGGCCCCAAAGGTGTCATTTCGGTCCGAGGTAGTCGCAACGTGGCGCTCACGTGCGACCGGCTATCTTTGGAAATGGTCGATCAACTTCCCCTCCGGGACGCTCAGGTCGCCACTGTCGCCACCGATGCGATCAGGGCTGCTCCTCGACCAGATGAGAAACTCAAACAAGTTCCTTTGTACCCAGATGACCCATCCAAGACAATTCGGGTTGGGTCAGCCCTGGATGACAAATAGGAACTCGACCTCGTTGCTTTCCTCCGGGCTAACGCAGATGTGTTTGCGTGGAAACCGTCCGACATGCCCGGTGTCCCAAGGGAAGTAATTGAGCACAGGTTAGCAATTCGACCTGGACAACGACCAATAAAGCAAAAGCTCAGGCGTTTTGCCACCGACCGACAGGAAGCCATCCGAGAAGAGTTAGACAAACTCTTACAAGCCGGGTTTATCCGCGAAGTGAATCACCCGGACTGGCTCGCCAATCCGGTCATGGTCCGCAAGTCAAATGGCAAGTGGCGCATGTGCGTCGACTATACTAGCCTCAACAGTGCCTGTCCGAAGGACGACTTTCCCCTTCCCCGCATCGACCAGCTGGTTGACTCCACTGCGGGTTGCGAACTGATGAGTTTTCTGGATGCCTACTCAGGATATCATCAAATTAGCATGGCAGAAGACGATGAAGAGAAAACTGCCTTCATCACCCCGTTCGGCACATACTGCTACGTCAGAATGCCGTTCGGTCTCAAGAACGCTGGTTCCACGTACCAGCGCTTGATGCAAAAGACCTTTCTTTCCCAGATAGGGCGTAATCTCGAAGCATATGTAGACGACTTGGTTGTAAAGAGCACCAAAAGATTGTCTCATTTGGACGATCTTGCTGAAACCTTCTGTAACTTGAATCGCTTTGGAATAAAATTGAACTCGGAGAAATGTTCTTTCGGGGTTTCTTCAGGAAAGCTTCTTGGTTTTCTTGTGTGTTCCAGGGGCATTGAAGTTAATCCTGAGAAAATTAGATCTATTGAACAAATGAGGTCGCCCTCGACCATGAAGGATGTTCAACGCCTGGCTGGTCGCATGGCGGCTTTAAGTCGCTTTATATCACGATTAGGCGAAAGGGGACTACCTTTCTTTAAAGCCTTGCGGAAACATCATAACTTCACATGGTCCGACAAGGCCGAGAAAGCGTTTCAGGAGGTAAAAACATATCTTTCCAGTCCGCCGGTATTGGTGTCTCCTGAAAAGGAAGAACCATTGCTTCTGTATTTGGCGGCCACCCCACACGCGGTCAGCGCAGTTCTGATCGCGGAAAGGGAAGGAGTGCACAGGCCCGTCTACTATGTGAGCGAAGTACTTCATGGTCCTAAGGAGCGCTACCCTGAGGTCCAGAAGATACTTTACGCGCTACTGATGGCTTCCCGTAAGCTACGACATTACTTTCAAGCACACAGGATCACAGTACCCTCCTCTTTTCCTTTAGGGGATATTGTCCGAAATCCAGAAAAATTGGTCGAATCGCCAAATGGGCAGTCGAATTCGGTGCCTTCGAGATCCATTTCACCCCTCGCACGGCGGTTAAGTCTCAGGTTTTGGCCGACTTTGTGGTCGAATGGACCAACCCTGAGCCACCCGTTCAGTTGGCAAAGGAACTGGAGTGCCCCGATTATTGGACAATGTACTTTGACGGCTCCCGTAGTTTTCAACACTCGGGGGCTGGAGTGGTCTTAGTTACGCCTCAGGGCGAACAGTTTAAGTATGTCATTCAACTACACTTTGTTGCAACCAACAATGCAGCAGAGTATGAAGGTCTTCTTGCAGGGCTCCGGGCAGCAAAATTCCTCGGAGTCCGTCGATTAGTGGTGAGGGGGGACTCACAGCTGGTCGTAAACCAGGTAAACAAGGAGTACAGCACCTCCGATAAGACAATGGCTCATTACCTGGGGGAAGTGAGGAGATTGGAAAAACACTTCAGTCACTTCGAAGTCCAATACATCCCGCGAAAGGACAATATTCTCGCAGACCAATTATCCAAAATTGGATCCTCACGCTCATCCGCTCCGGCAGGAGTGTTCATTGAACACTTGGACCATCCTTCGATCATGACTTCGGTCGAGGATGATCCGGCAATAGCCTTCGTTGCCAACCTCGGTCAGGAACAAGATTGGACTCATCCATTGAGGGTCTATCTTGAATATGGGACCCTACCCGAGGACGAAACCAAAAGTGATCGGTTAATTTGAAAGGCGCGTCTGTACAAACTCATAGATGGGGTTATGTACAGAAAGGGTACTCAAGGAGTATTCATGCACTGCATATCTCAGGAGGAAGGAAAATCCCTCCTGAAAGAGATACATGACGGTGTATGCGGTGCACACGCGTCATACCGAACACTGGTCGGAAAAGTTTTTCGACAGGGATTCTACTGGCCTTCGGCACTCGATGATGCCAAGCTTATGGTCAAGATGTGTCCACAGTGTCAGTTTCATGCAAGACAGGTTCATCAACCTGCTTATGCATTGCAAACTATTCCTCTCGCATGGCCTTTCGCGTTCTGGGGAATGGACATCGTCGGTCCTATGCCACAAGCGGTCAATGGGTACAAGTTTCTGTTCGTAGCCATTGATACGTTCACAAAGTGGATTGAGGCCGAACCAGTACGAAATATTACTGCATCAGCCGCACAAAAGTTCTTTCACAAGAACGTTGTGGCACGATTTGGTGTTCCAAACCGTCTCATCATAGACAACGGTTCTCAGTTCGCTAGCGGTCTTTTCCTAGACTACTGCGATCAGATTGGGACCAAGGTGTGCTTTGCTTCCGTGGCACATCCACAAAGCAATGGTGCCGTAGAACGGGCCAATGGGCAAGTATTGCAAGGCATCAAAAAACGTGTTTTTGATCGCCTCAAGACCCGCTCGGGGGCTTGGGCAGACGAGCTCTATACTGTTCTATGGGCACTACGGACTACCTCTAGTCGAGCCACCGGTGAGACACCCTTCCATTTGGTCTATGGAGCCGAGGCTGTCTTGCCTATGGAAGTAAGTATTGGATCTGTTCGCACGAATCAATTCGAACAGGTCAACCAATCCGAACAGCGATCGCGAGATCTCATCCTCCTGGAAGAACGGCGTGATCGCGCCCTGATTAAGTCCGCGGTATACTTGCAGGCTCTACGCAAGTATCACAGTAAAAAGGTGCGACCACGTGATCTCAACGTTGGCGACTTGGTTTTACGAAAAATTCAAGACCAGTCTAACCGCAATAAATTCTCCCCAAAATGGGAAGGACCATACACTGTCGTCTCAGTGCCGCGGCCAGGATCTGCGCGGTTAGCCATGGAGGATGGTCGGATTTTGTCCAATACTTGGAACATCGATCAACTTCGCAAGTTTTACGTGTAAGTATTCCAATCACTTTTTTCCTGTTCAATTAGCATCTTTTCATAAAAAGCATGTCTTGTTTTCATACAATGAGTGTTTTTCTTTAAGCCCAAATTATACAAATTCGACCTGGGGCTGATCACCGGCGGTTAGGTTATTACAGCATTTTTCAACCGGATTCGCTGGTCAATCTCATGATCACTTCCAGATAAGTCACTCCTAAATAAGCCGTTTCTCAACGCACACGGGACTATCTGGCTAGTCTTCGGTCATCTGGGTGGCTATCAGTTTGCAATAAGGTTAAAATGTTACTTTAATCTTGACCATTGGCTTGAAGCGCATATCCCTGGTCATCATACTTATGCTTTCCCCTCTGCTTAAAATACTAAGGCTTCAGTATTCACAAAACAGAGGCGGGGGCTAGAGAAATATACTTATAGTATGAAAATTATGATGTGAATATGCACTTTCTTTTGAAAAAATAGTTTTACATACATGGCATTGTAATTACAATTGTTGGGTTACAAAATGTAAGGATCATTCGATCCTCAGCTCAGCCAAGAGTTTGTCAACGAAGGGCTTAACTTCTTCAATAACGGCGTCAAGCAGTTCTTCACTCTCGACCTCAACCGGTCCCACCAGCGCGCTCAGATTCGCATCTGGGCCATGGTGAAGTCGAACCCGGCTGAGTACAGCAGAAGCGGCTGATCGGACTCTCGTCCTGATTGTCTCTTCACGTCGCCGTAAATCTCCAGGGAGATATTCGAGCAGTGATTCTGCTTGAGTTGTGAGCAGTGATGCCCAATCGCTGACACTTGGGTCGTCCTTCCTCAACTCTACCACGTTGGTATTCAAAAGGCTGGCTATGGCCTTCAGTTTTTCGAAGACCAGTAGGCTCAACTGTTTGACCGCTTGGTCGGTATGGTTGAGCGAGGACTCAAGAAGCATCTTGTCCTGGCCGAGCTGTGTAATGCGACCTGCTTGCGCTGTACAGAGAAAAGAGGTTATTAACAAGAAACGGCTTTAAGTCTTCTCAAATTGAGAATCGACTTACCAGCCTTCTCAGACTGAAGTTTATTGATTTCAGTCCGTAGTTTCTTGAACTCTGTAACTGAGTTCAGCCTTATCTTGGCTAACTCTTTCTTCAAGAATGTAACCTCTCTGCAGCAAAATCAGGTCAGTCACAATTAAAGCCTACTTATATTAACAGAAGAATGACGATCCTCATTTGCGCAAGCCGTCACGATCTTTTTGAACAGCCGCCATGCTAGCCATTGCAGCATGCGACAGGCTCGTCACCCATGACAAGCCCTGTGATACAAAGCAAGAGAGTCAAGTATGCTCTAAAGGCGATTCAAGCGCCGAAACAGGGGTGATCATACCTTCATAAACTTATTTAAAGCGGCATCATCCATGCTAGCAGGGATCCTTGCTAACGCGCCGGAAGTGCCTGCGACAGGGACAGTTGATGGGAGTGCCGGCTGGACGCCACTCCCAGAGGTCACTGGTCGCGACCCGGTCCCTGTACTTGTTTCACCTCCCGCGGTCCGGACGACTTCCTGAACCACGGGAGTAGAGCGCTCTTCATTAGAGGCTCCCTCATCAGCCCTAGCTTCAACCTCCCCAGTGGCGGTTGAAGGTGTAGGTGCTGTCTTCTTTTGCCTAACAGGAAGAATGGGTCAGGCAGCTTTTATCTAAGATTACTGTCAAGTAAGAGTTCTTACCTTATTTGAAATCCCATTCGTTTCTGGGACTTCTGGGAAAATTCCCCTTGCGAAGGAGAGCCGTCTCCGGTTCTTGCCTTCCTTATGGTAAATAAGACAGCACCCCCTGGAAATGTCATGTTATAGGCATATTCTTAGGGAACAGGTAAAAACACATAGAAAGATCTTTACCTGGGCCACCGGGCTAACTGGTGGGGCTGCATCCGAAGGCCTTGGCGATTCCTGAATTGCTGGAACCGTCACAGCTGGCCTTCGTTCGTCTACCTCCTCCTCTGTCCGAGGAGGAGGAGGATTTTCCTCCCTGGAACCCCCAGTGGTCCCAGGGGGAAGCTCTCCTTCCTGTATGTACATTAACTCATCAAATGTGCAGAAAGAGCCATGGAGGGGATGATCGAAAAGATCCTTTACCTTAGTCGTCCCTTCGACCAGGGAAGCAGAGATGATTGACCCTGAAACCTCAGGGGCTTCAGGAATTGGAAGGTCACCCGCGACCACAAGATCTTCGGTGGTCGCAGGGTCAGCCACGGCCACCTCTTCGGCAGCTGTGGTTTCTGCGGGGCAGCTTGGGGCATCGCTGGATGGAAAATCCACGATCTTCCTCCTTCGAAGCATCAGAGGAACGTCATCCTCTTCCTCCTCGCTCCCCTCTCCCTGTACGACGAAGAAGTGATTCCATGTCGCGCCTGAAAAAGAAGCAGGAATGCGATATCTTACCGCAGTCTTTCTTGCGGGACGAGGAACGCTTCGTGAAGACCCCTCCCCAGGGTTCAGCTTGGTCCTCTTAGGGGCAGGACTCTTTGTCCTGGGTCTCTGGGAGACCTTCTTCACATTCTTCGCCGCCGGCTTCTTCAGAGAGCCGACATTTTCACTTGGGAATGTCGCATCCGCGAACCTCCCTAGGAGCTATTTTCATTCCAATGAAATTGATTAGTGCTGGACATGCATGAGACCTGCAAAACATAGGCCAAGTGGAAAGTGTACCTTTCGGCGCTCCTGTTTAAGGTCGTCGCCGGCATGAATCAAGCTTTGGGGGCGAGGCGATCCCTTGGGGCCCTCTACCTCGGCGTTGTACGCCCTGAGGAGGTAGTTAGTCCGCCTCTCAATCTCGGCTGAGGGCAGGACTGTTCCCAGATACAAGTTAAATTGATGCATTTCAAAAAAGACATAAAAGGATTTCAATGTCAGAAATGAATACCTTCGTTATAGTCCAGGGTAGTGTCCGCCATGGACTTGATCTCCCAAGCCGGATGAGCCCTTTCACGCAGGGGGCTCACCCGGTTCTTCACAAAGTCTCGGATGACGTCACGTGCCGTCAGCCCTTGTTCGACTAAGTGAAGGATCACCTCGGCATGCTTCATGAACTCCGCGTTCATCGCCGGGAGAGTATCCAACTCGCTCGGCTTCTCCGGCCGCGAGTTCTCAAACCACAACCCACTCTCGGTCGGCGGGGTGCAGTAAAACCATTTCTGGTGCCACCCGTGCACTGAGTCTCGCAGGGGTGGGGAGGGATACTCCTTTTTATCCCTCAGTCGGAAGTAGATGCATCCGGCGGCGTTGGTGCTCTTCGACCACGCCGAAAAGTAGAATCGTCGGAAAAGATCCACGCTGGGATATATTCCGACGAAGGCTTCACAGAGATGCTGGAATACTGCAAAGATCAACATCGCGTTGGGGTGGAGGTTGATCAGTTCCCACCCGTAATGTTCAAGGATATCCTTAAGGAACCGACTCTCAGGGAATCGGAACCCGCAACGCAAATACTCCTCAAAAACCACCAACTCGCCTTCTTGGACAGTTGGGGTTTCTCGGTCCTTCTCCGCAGGTCACCAGTTAATAAGCAGCCACGGAGAAAGGATCTCCTCCTTCTCTAGCGCCATCAGGCTCTCCTCAGAATGATGAATGGATCTGCTCCAGGACGCCATCTTTGGTGTAGAATCAAAGGGGAAGCTGGCGATTTGAGGAAGATGAAGGCTGAAGAAAGTGAGGGAGCGGCGGGAATTCTAAGGGTTTTTTCGCGGCTGAGTGGCTTCCTCAAGAAGCTACCTACTGCTTTTTATAGACCCAAGGCGACGCATTAATGTGTAAACGGCTCGTTTCAAACGTTCCATTGAGTGCTTTATTCATTTCCCATAATGGATACTGTCTCTGATGGACCCGATAAAGTACTCAGGCATCGGATCTGAAACAAAAAGACTTCTTTGTTTTGGAAACTGAAAGTGTAAAAGGACTGAAAAATTCTCAGTACTTTTCAGAGGACATTTTTCCTTTTTTATACTTTGAACATTTTTTTTGAAAAAATCATGTAACTCAATTTTTGATATACTGGAATGTTTCTAATTGGGTTATGGTTTTATCGAAATCATGTTTTAGGCTGAAACTTCGATCCTAATCGGAGTGACGGCCTGACCAAGTCCCGACTCTGGTCGAACCTTAGTTCTGACCGCGGCTTTAAAACTGATCGCGGAATCAGGGCAGGTCGCGGTGCTTTTTTTCTTAAAAGCGATTTTGATCGCAGAACTAAAATTTCCTGTGTATGAATGGTTGCGAACGTAAAGTTCATGGCTATATTTTCGCACAGAAGATGTGGAGAATATTTCATGAGAAATAAAGAACTTTTATTTCTTACATTCTTTACATACAAAAGGGATGCAGTCGATCAAAACATCGACTTGCTCCGAAAGAAGTTTACAAAGTTCCCCAAGGGACATATTGTTGTCAGTAGGATCTACACTGACAACCCCCAAGGAACTAGCAACTACCCTAAGTCTATCTATATCGTCCCTAACAACAGACGCACTATTGTCCCTAATCAAGTCAGAGAGTTCTCGCTGTTGCTGAGCGAAGTCCCTCTCTCGACGGAAATGGTGCGCCTCTTCTCGGGATCGATCAAAACATTCTGCTAAACGCAGAATCTTCAAGGCCATCTCCTCGGTCTTCTTCTCCAGGGCATTCTTCTCTTCCAGAAGGGTCTGTCCGGAAGGAAGAGATGGAGCAGTAAAAGGCTGATCGCTGGGGCCTCCTACCTCCAGCATTTTGCAAAAGTTAGTCATACTAACCAAAATTATCAGCAAAAAGGGAGAAGAATTGTTACATGTCCCGGTGCATAACCCGTTGATACACTCATCTTGGGAGGAAGATCATCATATGGGGGAAGAGCAACCTTCCCAGAAGAAGATTGCTTCGCCAACCCAATATGGCAATCATCTGATCGAGGGATAGTCACCGCTTGCCGACCAGGATGTTGATCACCCAAAAGGATGGGGGAATTGAATGTGAAGGGATCTTTCTCTAAGGATAAAGGCCTAACTTGCCGAGAGGCATGAACGGGGAGGGTCAAAGGAACTGAAGGAAGAAAGAAACTCGCTACGTTCTTCACCTTTGTTCCACTGGAAGATCCTTCGTCAACCTTGGGTTTCTTCCTTAAGGGAGACAGGACTTCATTCGTTTGAGACCCTTGTTCGACAATTTCCCCTTCATCGCTCTCAATCTCGATGATTTCGTGATCTGCCATTGGGAGGAGTATGTGAAAAGGAAGGAGGCCAGGTAACAAAAAAAAGACTTAGGCGTGAAAGGGAAATTGTAAATCTTTACATGTCCAGGGGTCTAGTATTTATAGCCGCCAGGGCGACGGTTCGCCTCCCAGACACCTCGGGTTTCGTTAAGACATTTACAATTTTACCTCGAGATAAAAATCTCTACGGCGCCATCATTGCCCGTCACGTAATGTCAGAACTCGTCTTGAAAAACCAACCGTTTTCACTTAGTGCGCCACTAAGTGGAGAAGTTAAAGGGCCGAGTTAAAAATCCAATGCACGGTTTTTAAATTCGAAATAAACACGTCTCTTCGTTTTCTCCGAATTTGGGGGCTAGCTGACGAGGATTGACACCCGGGTCACTTCTAAGAAACTTTTGGTTCAAGACGAGTTCGAACCAGACATGTATCTGGTGATGCGGACTCAAGCTATTCTGAGGGGCATCACCATGGGGTCGCAAGCTTTACGCGATCAGGTCGCGGGTTTTGTGCGATCAGACCGTAAGCCTTGCGCGGTCAGAAGTTCATAGGCTATACGCGAACTACACATTCGGGATATTGCGCGGTCAGCCAAACCCCGCGGTCAGAACATCTGCCGATCAGGATACTTGGGATCTATCTATTCGGTTGCCCATACAACAGGATATTCTAAGTATCCCGAAGATTCTTACACGTGGAGAATCAACCGTCAGGAGGTTAACACGTACAGTTATCCATGAATAACACGTGTTTAACCTACATGGAGGTTAAAAGCAGTTCCAAAAACCGCATCCAACCGTCCGTGCAACCGATTGATGCAGTTTCCTTCACATGGCATCCTTTCAAACAGTATAAAAGGATGGCATGAAGCATCAATCAGAAGGGAAAAAAATCATCTAAGTTAGCCAAGTCTACGGTACACCTCATATAGCATTTTAATAAGCCTTCTTTGGCTTATCTTTGTACACTCTTACAGGAAAAATCCTCGCCTGTGAGGACTTTTTCCTCCACTTGTAAACCTTTTACCACACTTAGTGAAATCTCAACAGGACGTAGGGCTTTTACTCCCACCATCGAGGGCCCGAACCTGTCTAAACTCTCTGTGCTCTTGTTCACTATTGTTCAGCATACCTGCCGACAAGTTTAACACATTTAACGAAAGAACTACTTTATTCCAGTAGAAGGATATTTACAAGTTCCCGGGGCCCTCTCTAAGGAAGCCGTTCGGAGCAAAAAAGAGCTAAAAAAGTAGAAGCCTAATCTAACCGGGGGGGGGGGGGAGGAGCTCATACTTGCCAGTCCTTGTCCCCCCCCGGGGGGACGTCCGTGCTGGCCGATGCACCCTGACCCGAGCGCCGCCCGCCCGTCTCCATGGCACCGGTGATCCGGTCGAAGAGGACCTCAGCGGACCGCTCCAGCTCAGCCCGCCGAGGGTCGAAGAAGGCGGGAAAGCTCCGGGGGACAAGCTCCCCAATGACTCGGGCGCCCTCCCCGCGATGCTCAACGAAGGCCGCCGCCAAGGCGATCACCGGGACGGCGAGGCCTTGCGCCCGCGCCTCCGCAGCGACCGGGATCAAGGCGACCTGCGCACCATGAAAGTGCGCGGCCTCCCCGACCGACGTCGGAGCCGGGTCAGGGCCTGCCCCCCGACCGAGATCGATCCCGAGCTCCTCGAGGGTAGTGCGGATCGCCCTACCCCCCGTGACCATGGCCTGGACGCCCGAGGCCGCGGCCTATCGCTGCACCTGCAGCTCCCTCCATAGCCGAGAGGCCGCGTCCTCAGCGGCGGAGAGTCGAGCCTGCACCGCGGCGAGCTCCCCGAGCGCCCGCTCCTTCTCAGACCGCTCCGAAGCCGCCTCCCTGAGCGCCTTCTCCTTCCCGGCGCGCTCGAAGGCCGCTATGTCCTCGGCGGCCCGGAGGCGCGTGGTGAGCCGGGCCCTGAAGCCCCGGGCTAAGGCGACCGTCTGCATAGAAACCGTAATCAGAACGCAACTAACGAAGGAGCAGGAGACTCAAGTAACTTACCCGAAGCCCGGAGGCGATGACTGCGTCGATGTCGCCCTCGTCACCACCCGGGTCGCTCCCTCGGGAGGCCTCCCCACCGGGCGGAGCACCCTCCGAAGTCCCGCCGTCGGAGGAGCCGGAAGCCTGATCCGGCGGCGCCGGAACCCCGGGGCGGACGAACAGGCCCTTACCCCTCCCGGGTGTAGGGAGCGCCACCGTCGCAGGCTGAACCGCCGACGAACTTGTCTCCGGGGCCAAAATCGAGGCCATCGACAGGCTGCCCGGCATCCGAAACCGGACGGAGACCTCACTAGACGAGGGCTGCGGCCGGGTCCCCGCGGGGGCCGGAGGCGGCGAAGGACTCGGGGCATACATCTCTGAGTCCGAGCCCTGGCCCTCTCCGGCCGGGACGCCGCCCAAGGGATCCGGCCCACCCGGGGTGTCGGCAGTGGCGCCAGATGGCTCGGCAACCGCCGCCGCAGTCCCCTTCGCGGGAGAAGGTGGAGGAGAAGACCGGGGCCTCGCGGGACTCCGGGCTCGGGACCCCGCGGGACTGCTAGACGGACGAGACCGCTTCAAGGGTCCGCCGGTGACCTCCTTCCCACGCTTGCGTGAAGCAGGGGTAGGCAGAGGGGTCCGGGCTGGGAGCCTCAACCCGAACGCCTCCGCGATGATGTTTCGGGGAGGGCCTTCCCCGATGACACGCAGCGCCCTCTCATGCTCGTCCTTGTAGTACCGGCCAACGAGGGTTGCCGCGACCTCCTTGGCCCGACCATAGGACCTGACTGCAAGAGCAAAAAATGAGGCAAATGTTAGAAAAAATTCCCCGGCGGGGAGAAAGAGTCCGAATACTTATGGTCCGCCACCGCCATCCGGGGTGGTCTGTGCGCCGGCGACATTCCCCTCCCTCTACGAGTGTGGACCGGTGCCACTCGGAGGAGGGCCATCTCCTCCGCGAGATCCCGCATAGACCACCGGGATCGAGCCTCCGCCATCGCAGAAAGGAGACTCATCTCCGCCACGGTCCACTCAGGAGCCACCGGGCCACTAGATCGCGAGTACGTCGATGGCTCCCGAGGGTAGGTCACCCCCGGGTCTCCTACCCGGAGGTAGAACCAATGCCGGAGCCAGTCCCCCCAGTGGTCCCGGGAGGCCAGCACCAGGTACTTGTCGACGCGACTCGGAGTCAGCTGGATCATGATGGAGCCGAAGGCCGACCTAAGGCCGCCCCTCCTCACCACCGGGCCCCTAGCCGCCGGCTCGTAGAAGTACCGGAGGAGCCGCATGGTGAGCGTCACGGCGGTCGTCTCGCACAACCATATGAACAAACCCATCTGAACAAGGGTGTTCGGAGTGAGGTGGTTGAGCGCAAGGCCGTATACCTGCAGGAAGTCACGTAGCAGTGGGTGCACTGGAAGCCGAAGGCCGGCCTCCACGAAGGCCTCGAAAGCCACCACCTCCCCGTCCCGGGGGCTCGGCACCTGCTCCGTCGGGGCAGGGATCCTGATGTCTCCCGCCTGAAAGTAGCCTCGCTCCAAGAAGGCCACAAGGGCCCCCGAGGAAATCAAAGGTCACCTCCTCCGCGGGCAGCTTGGAGACCTTGGCTCGACTCTTCGGCGCCATCAGGGACGAACTTCGAAGAATTTACCGGAAATTACCGGAAATCACCAGAACTTACCGGGAACCACCGGGTGTTTCCGGACAAAAGTCACCGGAAACTACCGGGCGTCTCCGGGCAAAGTCACCGGAAACTACCAGAAACTACCGGGCGCTTCCGGACGAGGTCACCGGAAATC